>CM076589.1:8677500-9277500 GCA_038430175.1 Ficus hirta | reverse complement strand
GTATATATTATATATTTGTAAATATGCATACATCTACAAGGCCATTTCTGCAGCTAAAATAAGCTGACATGAAAAACTGAAAATTTAGCTATTCCGCTTATAATGATACGGCAAAAAATTCCTCTTATTTATGAAATCTGGTTTGGTGATAAGCGTTAACAATTTCTTTTGAGTACTCTACTACTTATAATGAGTTGATATGGCGGTTAGGATTTTTTTACTTCATAAATTAGGTTTAAGGTTTGATATTCCTGACTCTCATTTTAACGTTTCTGTCCTGGTAATCAACTATGCAACAGTAGGCTTGTAATAATGGGAGAGAAACTGAGTTCATACTTCTGTCTCATTAGTGGACTCCTGAATTTTCACTATAGACGAAGAAAATGGAGGATGGAATGACATTAGTGATCATTTTTTTTTTTTTAATCTTTTCCGTCGAAAAATACGATTTTTTTTTTTTTTTTGTAACTATTTGGAATGCCACGTGATGTGATGTTCAACAATTGGGTCTGAAACTATGTCGCTGCATTGTAAAGTGATAGGGATGATAAGAAATGGGGTCTCCTCCAGCAGGGCTGATCACTAAGACGAATTATATGATCATGGAAGATTCTTGTGGGTATATACATATATATATATATATATTATATATCAATGGATTCGGATATATGAATGGTAGTACATTGATTTGTTAATTCTCTCACATTTCACGACCACTTATTCACACACCCTCTGTATCTATGTGTATATCTATATATACACAACATGTCTATGCTTTATACTTTCAATACAATGGACAGCATTGCTGTCGTAGGGTAGCTTTTGAAACATTATTAATTTTATACCCCTGCGGACATTGCAGAATAATATGTGATCACGTTGTATTACTTGATTGTTCATTATGATGACTCGTACTTTGAGCATTAATATCTTCATTTATCCAGTGGTGGTCTTTTCTCATCCTCTCCTCACACACACACATATATATATATATATATATATTGATACAATATATACACACACACATGGACTACCTAACATGTGCATTATCGGGCCATAATACGGAGTCATGTATCTTTATTGTGAGTAGGGCCGGCAATTTCGGACACGACACGGTGACACGACACGAGAACGACACGTAATAAATGTAGACCGCACGTTTAATAATTGGGTCGAAATTGGGTTGACACGTTTAATACGAAAATAAACGGGCCGGAAATGGGTTAACACGATTAACACGTTTAACACGTTTATGTTAGAATTTTCAAACTAGGGCCGGCAATTTCGGGCGCAACACGGTGACACGACACGAGAACGACACGTAATAAATGGGTTTGGACCGCACGTTTAATAATTGGGTCGAAATTGGATTGACACGTTTAACACGAAAATAAACGGGCCGGAAATGGGTTGACACGATTAACACGTTTAATACGAATTGTCAGGCCTAATTGTGAGCTACACAATACAATGCTAAATCTTCTGATCCTGGGCCCAAGGAATATTTCTTCTTCAGAAGAATAGTAGTTATTAGAATGAATTTTTTAGAATCCCCACGCTTAAATTAAATTAAAATTATTACACTTTCTCACACTCAAACCACTAATCCAAAGGACACACTATAGTACTTCGGGAAACCATGTCAGGTCCTCCAAACAAGTGGATGCCAACCACTTGAGTGTCCCAAGGGACAAATTTTCAATTCATCAATTCTAAACCGTCGAATCTTCGTAAATCTTGGTGTTTTTATTCTTCTGATATGATTCTAATGTAGTATGATACTTCGTAAATTATATCAAGAGTAAAAGGAGTAATGTCAATGCAATTCGTGAGAACAACGTTTACTTTCCAACATAATTAACCAGTTTGAATGAACAAAAAACAGTAAAGAGTAAATCCCCCAACTATTTACCAAAAAAGAAAAAAGAAAAAAATCCCGTGGTTGCAGGCATAGGTTAGCGGTAATGCCACACCAGACTCCGTTCAAAAAAAAAAAAAAAATCCCCCAACTATTGAAAACTCCATATTAATCATATTCCCTAGCAAAAAACACAAACTCCATTTTATACAATAATTGTGTGTATATCACATGCTCTGTTCTTGTCGTGCACAAATACAAAATAATGAAGGCCTACCAACCATTGTTCTAAACAGGACATGTCTCAATCCTCCACTTCTTCAATCAAGCGAGCCAAATTAGACTATAGGTCGCTCATCCTCACGCCAGTATCTCTGGCATAAGTCGCCTCACCGTCGTTTGCCTTGGAGTAGCTAACGTAATAGAGCTCTGAGACGATGCCTGTGAAGACGGCAAAGGCAGCTCCGGCTGCAAAGATCCCTTTCCTTACTACCTTACATGACAGGGCACGCCTGTACTTCGTGTGGTATGCGTTTCTCACTGATGCTGCAAGCAAACATGAAACCGCAATAACGAAGAATATCCTGAAATTTACAGGCGGAGAAAGATCGGCTTAATATCGTCAATGGAAGAAACATGGGAATAGTATAAAGCTTTAACAAGAATCCAAACTTTTTCAGTAATTCAAACCAAATACAATCTATGAGAATCATCCACGAAAAAGAAAACGTTGGGTTAACAACATACCAAGAAGTAATAAACAATGCTATAGCGCATGACCTAGATTTGCTAGGCCTTAAAGCCTTCCCAAAGCACAAGCATCGGCTCACCACCATTATAAGAAGTTGACTGGCAGTCAAGAACAAAATTGCACCCACGCCTAAGCCAGTTGCAATATCTTTATCGTATTTACAATAGCTGTAATCGCCTTCCATTGCGATCGTTGCCTGCCATAGAAGAATAGATGAGTTATGCCAAGCCGCAGAACTGATGAGAGTATTCAGGATGGTTTTGCTCACATCTACCAGCATGAGCATTGAGCCACACTTTGAAATCGGTTTTGTTCATTCTAACAAGATTTTAGTAGGAGTTAGTTTCAAGGTTAACTAATCAAAGTCGTCTCTTGAGGCACAATTTCTTAGTCCTGACTGGAATAAAGGTGGCTAATTAGGCAAGTCAAGAAAGCAACAATAATCGAAAGATATGTTGAAGAGAGAGACTGATGCCAAGACCATAAATCTAGTGATTTTTTGTAAAATAAAATAGGACAAAGAACACAAGGAACAACCAGGTCTTACAAAATTTCCTGGTGCAGAGAAAAAGACCTTTAACACCTGAATTTTCGGTTAAGTTGACAGGAAAAAGATATATCAAACATCATCTCGTTCCAATCAGCATTTTGGATCTTTAAGTTTTGAGAGTGCCATGTAAGTGACACAGAATCCGTATCAAATGTAACGCAGAATAATCTCTGACTTACTGATTATTCTGCATTAGGAATATGCCTATACTATCTTTATGCTTCGTTCTCTATGCATGATTTATTTGGGGAGAAACTTGAGGGATTAAGTGAGCTGTCTCAACAAGTAAATTTCAAATACTCACCAAAACAAAAAATAACTAAAAGAAACAGAGGGAAAAATAAACTTTAAATTTTAAGTTATTAGTCCAATGGAAGTGGAATCAAAGGGCATTAGCGAGAATCATCAGCATGGACTAAGTAGCTGTATTGATTGGTTTTTCATCAGTCTTTCAAAAATTGTTTTTCATTTTAAATAAATGAAGAGAATATAAAACTAGTATCAAGAAAACTAGAACATCTCAACCAGGTTGGCACCCCCCACCAGATATCATGTCCTCTACTAAGCCCATCATTTTGTTTTATTAATTAACGAATGAAAATACAGTAAAAGGTCAAATAGAACCGTAAGAAAAGGGGGAAAAAAAAAGATTTAAAACAATCCCAACGGCTAACAGACCATGAGGAAAAAAATCACGAAACCAAAGTCTAATAAAGTGTCCTAAAGAGGAGGAAAATCTATTCCTCTATCCATAATACAAGAAGATGCTGCCATAGAACCTTGACCGGCAAAACCCAGTGGGCAAAATATGATCAAGGAAATATGATATCAAAATGACAAATAAAGTTATTAAGATTGAAATCATGTGAACATCCACTGGTAACGGCTCTGGCATAAATGCAAGGAGGATGTATAGCTGATATAGGATCTTGTGGAACAGGATTTGATTCTGCAAGCGGTTTGGTACGAATGAAGAAATTTCAAACAAAAGGATCAGAACTCGCTGATAGGAAAGGAGAGAAAAACAAAGCAATGCCAAGAGCTCCCTCAATCCACTGTTCATTAATAGACGAAGCTCTCTCTTTATAATCTCGTGCCAGATGCAACAAAGGATGAGTCCTTTTTCCTTCTCGTGAACCACGGGAGCGCCTAGCGCCCAGAGGAGCAAAGCTCCTTTTCCTTTCAGGGTAAAGCGGCGCATAAAAAAGGGCTGGCCCGTCAAAAGTCCGGTTCCTTCACGAACAAAGTTTAGAATCAACAAGGGTATGAACGAAGGAGTAAGACGGTGCCGTCTCACTTCGAGTTCCTTCCTTTGCAGTCAAATCTGATGATACGCTTCAGCAATGTTACCTAAAAAAAAAAAGGCCTGCTAGGTGATCGAAATCGCTCAGGTCAGTGAGGACTCACTCACTCACCTATTCCTTATCTATCCAATAGTTTCTTCTATCTCCTTACTGAAGGAAAAAGGCGACCTACCACACCGGGCTATAAGATAAGATACAGCTGTTGTACTACTTGACTGGTAAGAAAAAGCTCACGAAGATTGCACTACTTGACTGGTAAGAAAAAGCTTACGAAAAAACTACAAGATTGCAAGCAAAGAGGTTTCAAGATACCAGGAGCTGAATTCCAAACTCGGATTGACATTAAAAAATACAGAGCAACATGTCCAAACACCAAATAATTCCTATCCTCAGCAGCCTATAGCATAATGGAGATTTTCATGGAATCCATCAATAAGGAATCCAACTCAGACGTCGCTGCGACATATTAAACACCCCATTGACTCCTAAGGCCTGAGATCTTCAAAGTGAGTGGAGGATATTTGGTACCCTATTTTTTTTTTTTAATCACCTTCCCAAATTTCACAGCTGAAATCTAAACACGGATTGATATGAAACAAGCTGAATTCTAAACACGGATTGATATGAAACAATACAAAGCAACGTGTTCAAACTCCTAGTAATTCCTATCCTCTGCAGCCTACAGCGTAATGAAGATTTTCCAGGTTGCTCTACCTGAATCTACTAGAATTCATATCCTGCTCAGTGCCCACGTTCATAACCATTTACAGCCTAGTAGATCAGATTTTGAAGCATTTCGTTAGCCTTGGAGCAAATGGGCTTCCAATGGCCAACAACTCCAACAAACTTACACAATAGACGCCAACGCTCTTGGCATCTATTGGCATCCGACTCCTTTAGACGTGTAGAGTACATCAACTTCCAACTTGAAGTAAAAGATCCTTAAACAAAACTTGAACAGTAATGGAGGAAAAGATTTTTTACCAAGCCATCTTTAGAACTTTGAATGGCATATTTGCAATTACATGGTGTTCTTCAAGTCCTAGCACTAAGGTATATTATCCCCTAATTTTCCCAGTAATTCTTCCTAGAAAATTACCCAACAAGCTGGAGATTGAGGTCTGCTATGGTAAAGCAAACTTTTGTTTGGTTTAATGAGTCACTTAAGTGTCAAGCCAAGACAAACCCAGATGAAAATATTAGTAGAGAACAACAAAAATCATTATTAATAATATAAAAAAGGAAAACTTTGAAGACAACCAAAATCTTTTTAGAAATTATAAGTACGAAGACAAATAGAAGACAGCAACCTAGTATTTATTTAAAAAAAAAAAAAAAAAACACACACACACACACACACAACGACTTCAAAGAGAACAGCTCAAGAACTAAATTAAACAAGCAGATGGGTCATCATCAATTATCACAATCAACCGTGTGTATTTTCTTGCAATTTTCCCTAGTTCCAACGACAAACCTTCGAAATCAACCCAAAAAAAAATTAAAAAATTAAAAAATCTATATCTACAAACGAAAGGCAGAGAACAAAGAAGAAACATATTTGTTTAGAAGAAAAAAAAGAAAATGAAGAGGGAAAGAGAAACTCACAGTAGTCCTCCTCTGCTCAGCAGCAACAGCAAGAGCAAAAGCAATCAAATCAATCACAAACACCACAGCCACTACCAGTGTTGAAGCCATGCCTTCAAATGCTCTAAAAACCTCCACAAGCAAGTAACAAGCTCTCTCTCTCTCTCTCTCTCTTCTCTCTCAGCCCCGGACTCGCAAAGTCACTTAGGTGTCAAGCCAAGACAAACCCAGATGAAAATGTTTATTTTTTGAGTCACTATGATTTTAATTAAATATAGCAATAGTGGAATTAACGAAAGCGAAAGGGAAGGGGAAAAAAAAAAAAAAACAAAACAAACAAATAAGCCTAGCAGCAAGTAGTCAAGTACTCAACTAGTAGATTTTTTTTTAATTAGAATATTTAAGATATAAAAATTAAGAAGAACTTTCTTATCCGATAATCTAATATATTCTTCTTTTTTTTCTCTTTATTTATCTTTCTCTTCAGTGAGTTGTACTGCTCTCTATTCGAATTGTGCAAGTTTTTTTTATGGGTTATGTCAGATGGAACAACCTCCGGACACGAGAGATTTCCTAAATAATAAAAACTCCTTAAGCTCCATGTATCTAAATGGGCATAGAAGACCAAAAGACCAAAATTTTATTTTCAAGGGTCGAGGCCAAAGAATGTCTAAAAGACTTGAATGCAAGGAAAATTAGATTCTCTCACAGCCAAAGAGGATTTTACAATTGAGTACTTTTTATTTTTATTTTTTTTAAGACCAGTGTTCGTTTGGTTTGAAGGTTTACTAATTTAAATATTTTGATTAGAACTGACATTCACCCTTATTGGTATGGGTATAGCAATCATTCTATTTTAATGATAAAAATAAAAAATAAGTATGTAAATATATAAAAACCAAATTTTAATGGAGACAAAAACAAGAAAATCATAATTTTTTAACGTTTATTAGAAAACAGTGGTGGCTCTATCGTACTCTTTTGATGAATTCTAAAGTTAAAACTCATATTTTATTGTAAGAGTATGCATATAGCTCAGTATATCTAATTTTTTAAAGATGTATATGTTGCTCAAATTTAGAGGTGACAGCTAGTAATTTCTTTTTTGACGACTCATATTATTATTATTATTATTATTATTTTATTGAATATTTAAAATTAAAATTTATGTACATCTCAAATTGTTGAGATTATAATTGTACATAATATACGTGCCGCTCTCCGTATTTTTTCTTAAAGTTTGAGATAGGTAAAATTGAACTCCATATTTTTTTAATAAAGTCACATGTAAAATTATTACAAAACAATGCATGCTTTTGTACGTAAAGATGCTACATTCTTTTTTATTTTCCGCTCTTATTTTGATTGTCTAGATGAAGGCAAAATAAGTTTCTATATATTTATGAAATTAATGAAAGTTATATATATATATATATATAATATTTATATTTGTTGTTAGAAGGGACGAATTTTGTTTTCAAGGAAATTTTCATTATTATTATTTTTTTGTTGCCTTTTGTCCTACGTGCTTTTTATAAAGCATTCTCTAATGACACTTTGATATTCAATCTATGAATGATTGTTGAAGGGGACACGGCTAGAATTTGATGTGTATTTTTCTTTCTTTATAAAATTAAAAAAAAAACTATTAATTTCGTGTTGATCGAGAATACATTTTGAAGTGACAATTCTTTTACAATGTTTTTAAACAGTACAACTTTTTACATTACACGTAAAGGTGATGAATAGTTTCTCATTTAGACAGGAAGAATAAAAAAAGAAAAAAAATATTCGATTAAAAGAAAGAAAAGTGTATATAATTGGTTCTTCTCTTAATGGAATACGCAAATAGAATTCTTACCAATAATAATAATAATTATTATTATTTTAAGAATTCTATCAACTTGTCTAGTGCGAAACCCATAAAAAATGCAACTTGCCTAATGTCAACCTTTTTTTTCTTTTATTTACGAGTAAAATCATGGACTGATATCATCGGAACAAATATTATATATACATGTCAGGAATGATATTTAGCTTAAGTCTAGTCATGGGCAGTTAGTCATACGTGTATACGTGTCAGTCAGTCATTGGCTGTGTACACTTTTTTTTTTTGATAAAAAAAACTTGCAAACTTCAATTAATTGACCAAATCAGCACAAATAACATTCGAAACAAATAAAGATATAACATCAGTACTCACAAAATCTGAGGAATGAAAACCATGATTGGCTAAGAGGTGAGCGGCCTTATTTCCCTCTCGAGAGATGTGAATACATGATCCACCACCACATCCAACATGAAGTCAATTATATCTTGAATAAAAACACCATCAGCAGCATCAAAGTTTTGTTCAGAAATAACACGCACAACATTGGCTGCATCATATTCTATCCAAGCCACCCTCAAATTGCACATTCGGGTAAATTCCAGACCTTCCCTCAACGCCAGGCACTCCGCAACAAAAGGAGAATGAGGTTTAAGAATTCTTTTGGCCAAACACCCTCGCACTATTCCTTGAGCATCTCGAATGATAGCCCCTACCCCAAAAAACCCTACATCACTCCGAACCACTGCATCTACATTCAATTTCAAGTCCTCACTAGGAGGTGGCGACCAATGAACACTTCTTTCAACCGAATGGTGTGCTCGCACCTTATCCCCCACCCTATAACTTTGAAAGAAGCCCAAAAATCGACCAGCACTTTCCACAATCTCAATAAAAGTGGAGGTTTTGGAACTATGTATTCTATCATTACGATCTCTCCAGAGACACCAGAAAAGTATACAAAACACTTCCACATCTTGTTTAGATCGCCATAAAGAAACATAGAGACATAAAAGATCAAATTTGCCTCCTTTTGAAATTCTCTAGCCTTGACCAAATTGCCGAATCTCTCCAGACTTCTCTTGCCTTTGGACAACTCCACAAAACATGTCAAACGAACTCCCTATCCACAAACAGGACAAGTAGGGGCACATTTAATACCTTTCTTCACTAAATTGTCAAAGCAGGGGATAATACCATGAAAAGCTCTCCACAAATTTTTTTTTTTATCTTAATCGGAATATTGAGATTCGATAATGATCTCCACCACTTTTATCATTACTACCTGATGAGGAACAAGCCTGCTTTTTATCTTTCATAGCAATTCAGTAACCTGACCTCACCGAGTAGAGTCCTCTGGAATCAAGTTGCCAAATTAACTTATCACTACTACAAAATATAGATTATACGACGGAGCTTCTACAACCGTTTTTAAAAAACGATCGTGGAAAATACGTCAAAAACACGGTGCGAAACTGGGTTTCAGAAAACAGTCGTGGAAACCGAAACTTCCACGACCGTTTTCAAAAACGGTTGTGGAAACAAGAATTTTCAGATTTTAATTTTTTTTTTTAGATTTCGGCCGCAGGTTTTAAAGCATAAATTAGAAGGGAAAAAAAAAAACCCCCCCCTCATTCCTCCCGAAACCCATTCTCTCTCATGCCTCTTTCACTCTCGCCTCCAATCTCTCCCTCGAAACTCATCTCCTCCTCCGTGACTCCTCCTTCCATTATCTCTCGCGTCTCTCCCTCTCTATCTCGCCTCTAATCTCTGCCGCCCTTCCTCCATTCTATCTCGCCCCTTACCCTCTATCTCTCGCCTCCAATCTCCGCCGGCCATGACTCCACCATTTATTCTCTCTCGTGCCTCTCCCTTTCTCTCTAGCCTCCAATCTTTGCCGCGACTCCTCCCTCCAATCTTTTCCTCGAAACCCATCCTCCGTTGCCTACCCTACTACCACGCCGCCCGCATGCACGCCCGTGGAATTGGTAAGTTTCTCTCTTTCTTGCTTTCTTTTGCGCCGCACATATTATGATTTTGAAGACCATTTGGTTGATTGTGTTTGTGATTTTGGGTGATTGTTAATTGTGTTTGTGATTTTGAGTGATTATTTTCCGGAAAAAAAGTTTTGATAACTTGATTATATTTTTGCATATTAATATTCGACCAAATACCCAATTGTATGATATTTACATATTTGGGTAAGAATTAGTTTTAGATTGATTTAAAATGTTTGGGTGAGGATTTAGTTTAGATTGTTTTTTGGGAAAAATTATTGATTTTGTGATTTATACTTTTGCATATTACATGTTCGACAAAATACCCGATTGTATGATATTTACGTGTTTGGGTGAGGATTAGTTTTTGATTTATTTAAAATGATTGGGTGAAGATTTAGTTTAGATTGTTTTCCGGAAAAAAGTGTTGATTTTGTGATTTATGCTTTTACATATTACATGTTTGACCTAATTAAGTTATAAGTATATTTTTATGTTCCAAATTGTGATTTGACATTACATTATTCTTGTTTAATTGTTCTGAACTTTGTTAAATTATTAAGGCACTTACTGAATAAAAAATATTTTGGTGGGCAATGAAGTAAGAAAGCGACGCAACTATGAAACATTGATTAATACTGTTTGATGTCATCTACAATAAGGTAATGTTGAATGCGGATATTTTTGTTTTAGCCTTTATGCGAAAAATAACATTGACTCTCGATGGATTATCCTTACTTCAAACTAAGGATTTTTATACCGACACTGATATGAGTTTAGTAAGGCAAGATTAGACTAATTTTGTAATGCGGTTTATCCAATATAATTAGAAGATAATCTATAAATTTTGTAATATAGTGTATGTTTTTGTAATAATTATTGTACATTGTGATACAAAATTAATTGAAAATTAACTATTATTTTAATATGGGCTGTGTAATAGATAACACACGGGATTTGTCACCTGTGGGAAATCGCATGAATTGTGAAAAAAAAAATTTCATTGTAATCTTTTCACGACCGTTTTTGCTAAAAACGGTTGTAGTATATGTCTATTCCACGACAGTTTTGTCTAAAAACCGTCGTGTTATATTAATATTCCACGACGGTTTTTACTGAAAACTGTTATGGAATAGCCCTCTTTATCACGTATTTGACGTCAGTTTTGTCTATTCTAAAAAAAACCGTCATAGAATCCAAATAGATTCCACGACCCTAGATACCATAATAGTTAAAAAACCGTCGTGGTATCATCTTTTTGTACTAGTGTATCCTTATAATTTCGACGACCAATGGGAATATTAAAGATAACATCTCTATCAATATCCCAAAAAAGAGAGAAAATAGCTTCCCAATCCTATTGTCCATGAGATAACAAATTATCAACTTTCAAATTCCTATCTTCTGGACTAGCAACTGTAATAGGCCGAAAGGAGGAAGGCATTGGGATCCATGGTGACGAAAAAATACTGATATTCTTGCCATTCCCTACTCTCCACCATAGACCATTCCTTAGCAAATCTCTTCCCCACATGAGACTCCGACAAGTGTATGACGGACAATGACTAACTGTTGCATCAAACAAATTGGAGTTGGGAAAATATTTTGCTTTATACAGCCGAGCAAAAAGAGAACTAGATACTTGCTTAGCCAATAAGGCTTGATTAAAGGCATGAAGATCCCTAAAGCCCATTCCACCCGCCACCTATGGTTGGCAAAGTTTTTCCCACCGCATCCAATGCACTTTCTTATTTGATTCTGAACCGCCCCACCAAAACCTAGCAATAGTAGCGTGAAGCTCATCACATAGAGTGTTAGGAAGTTTGAAAACGCTCACCATGTATGTTGACGTAGCTTGTGCCACAGCCTTAATCAAAACTTCTCTACCTGCCGTGGAAAACAACTTTCCTTTCCACAGTTGAATCTTCTTCACAACTTTCTCCTTAATACTATTAAAAGTTTTCCACTTGTTGCGACCAATAAACGAAGGAAGTCCCAAATATTTATCGTGATTAGGCCCCTGACTATCTAATCCCAACTTTCGGCAGATAGCCACTCTATCTTCCTCCACAACATTAGGGCTAAAAGTAACAAGGGATTTCTCAAAGTTAACCTGTCTCCAAGCGGCTACATAGGAATGAATAATCATTTCGATAGCCTCACAATCAGCAATAGTCGATTTACCGAACACAATTGAATCATCCGCAAACAAAAGATGGTTAACATAGGGAGCCCGCCTCGACACCGCTATTCCTTGAAGAGCACCATCCTCCCTTGCTTTTTTGAAAGCTGCTGAAAAACCTTCCACACAAAAGAGAAAGAGATAAGGGGATAGAGGACACCCTTGTGTCAAGCCCCTACTTGGCTTCACAAAACCTTCCACCCCACCATTAACAATAAAGGAAAATTTGGATGTCGAAATAGAATCCTCAACAACCCTCAACCATCGGTCACCAAACCCCAGCCTCTTCATGATATAGCAAGCAAGAAAGCCCATTCCACAATATCATAGGCTTTACTCATATCAAGCTTCAAACCCATCAGTCTCTCCCGTCCTCCTGTTTTCCTCCTAATAGAGTGAAGCACCTCAAAAGCAATAAGCACATTATCCGTAATCAATCTACCCTGGAACGAAAGCACTTTGTTCTGGGGAAATTGAATCCGGAAGGACTCCTTTAAGACGATTTGCCAAAGTCTTAGTAATCACTTTGTAAGCCACATTGCAAAGGCTGATGGGTCAATATTCTGAAACTCGCCTAGGATTCTTAATTTTAGGGATAAGAACTACGTGAGTTTCATTGAGAGGCGCCACATAATTTCTCCATTAAGAACACCAAGACAGACCTCTGTCAAATCATTGCCAACCACCTCCCGATTCCGTTGGAAGAACAAAGCATGAAATCCATCCAGGCCTGGATATTTAGTGGAACCATTCCAAAAAGTGCCGCTCGCACTTTCCCGCTCGTAAAAGGAGCCTCTAAGAGATTTTTCATAGCACCAGAAATCTTGGGCTCGACAAACTCCAACAAAACATCCATATCACCTGGATTCGGATTACTGGAAGAAAAAATGGCCGAAAAGTAATTCACTATGACCCTTACGTACCATATCATCCTCATTAACCACCCAATTTCCTTGGCTATCCTCATGTACCCTTTAATAGCATTCTTGCGTCATCTAGCGGAAGCTTTCAAATGAAATAACTTTGTATTTCGATCACCACCATGTAACCATTCCGTGCATGAACGTTGTCGCCAATAATACTCCTCTAGAGCCAGAAGCCGATCCACTATTCTTTTTTCCTTTTATCCTTCTAATATGTCCGGCCGAGAAAGTCTCATTATTAAGCTCTGCTAGCTCAGCCTGGGTCTCACGGATCTTCTTTGGTAAGAAACCAAAAGTGCTTGAACTCCAAGCTTTAAGAGAAGCCGCACAATCCCTCAAACAACTAATTAACCTCTTTCCCTCTCCATGTACTCGTGTTCCCATCCATGCCATACTTAAAGCATCTTTGAAGTCCTCTCTGGTCATCCAAAGAGGTTCAAAAAGAAAACCCACTTCACTTCTTTGGACCTCGTCCACTCCACTCCGCCCGAGAAATTACTAACTCAACAACCACCGCTCGGTGATCCGACCCATAGAAATCAAGATGAGAGACACGAAAATCCGGATGTAAAGATCTCCAAGCATTATCCCCAAACACTCTATCGAGATGACGTTGGATGCTATCGTCCTCGCCCTGAAAAATATTCCAAGTAAGGCTTGGACCGGTAAAGCCTAAATCAATAAGTTCACATTCGTCCACAGTCTCTCGAAACTCCACCATACTCGGAAAAACCCGATCACAACCTCCCTCTTTCTCGGAAAGAAAGAAAATCTCATTAAAATCCCCGGCGACAAGCCAAGGTAAAGAGAATAGAGATTTCAATCGTGTCTAATCAATTTCCCAAGAATGTGATCTTTGACTCCGATAGGGATTCCCGTAAAATCCAGTGAACCTCCATCTAGTTCCAATTGCTCGAGTAATATAAAAAAAAAAAAAAAAAACATCAATATGGTGTCTGGAGTAACTTTGCAAGTCAATATCCAACTCATCATCCCACATCAATAAAAGACCACCACTTTTACCAATACAGTCCACATGCAAACTGTTTGCAAAACCAACCTTATGCTTAACCGTATTTGGTGCAAAACCAAATAGTCTAGTCTCCATCAAGAAAACCAAACTCGGGCACATACTACGGATTACCATCCGTAGATTATCCAACGCACGAGGATTGCCCAATCCCCATACGTTCCAACATAAGAGATTCATAATTCCCGCCGGGGTTTGCGGCCTCTTAGTAATATTCTCCTTCGCCGCTCCAGTAGTTCTAGCCAGATCTCCTTAACCCTCCTTCCCTTAATCTTCTGTTTCCCAATACTACTACTACTACTGGCATGTGACGCAAATTGAAAAGTAATTACATTTGGGTTTAGAGATTCACTCGCCAACTTAGAAGGATGGTCTTCTGTCTTATTAGTAGGGTCAACTATTTTTTCCCCCAACATTGCCACGTAAGCTCCTGACACTGACAAGTGGTTTTTTTGACAGGACATCAATAACACCCTCCTTTAAACACGTGGTTGGATCCGAAATTTGCACGTGAGTCTCTACCCTACTTCCTTCGGGTCCCACCTTATTAAAAGCCAGCTTATTTGCCTCCAGCTCATCAGAATTGAAAACGGGAAAATATTCCTTTGAGGAATTTAACAAAGATACTTGAAGCTTATATTCTCTTTAACAGAGGGAGAACATGACATTCACTACCTGCGAGGGGACAAATTTTCTGCTTTAGTGAACACTAGTTGTAGACATCCACGTGTTTAATTCATTTGTTAAATAAAATAATTAATAATGAGGTATTATAGAAAAATAATCGTTCAGAAAATACTGCGAAAAAAATATTTTAAGGAATAAAAAACTAGAGATAAGTTAACGAATCAAATAAAAAATTAATTGAGCGGTGTTATGAGAAAATAATAATTGAGATTGTCACAACAACATGTTTAAGTAAGGATACATTTAAAAAAAATTATTTCAGTATGGGTAAAAAAAGTGAAAAATAAAAATTTAAAATATGAAAAAAAAAGTATATAAATAAGATATTAGCACGTGGATAAATGTGAAGAATTAAATTATATATATATATATATATAAAACATTACTAAAAAAAAATAGTAACTGAGAATCTGAGATGGGCATGAAAAAAAAAAGTATGTTGAAAGATTTTTTTGAATGAAGTAAAGGAGAAAAAGTTTTAGCAAATGCTGAAAGATTTTTTGAATGAAGTAAAGGAGAAAAAATTTTAGCAATTAAAAAAAAAAAGAAAGAAAGAAAAGGAAAAGGGAAAGAAATCAAGAATGAAAGAGAATTAAAAAGAAAAAAAAATGAGGAAATGACATGTGTCAAAAAAAATAAGAAGAGTTTTTAGTTCTTTTATATATGTAAATATTAATTATTTTTAGCGAAATAAAATAAAAATATAAGGTACAATAAGGATGTACAAGTAAAAAAATTCGTGTTAGTTAAAAGGAAACGTACATTAAAAATAATAAAATTTTAGGATTTACTTAAAAAAAAGTTCAATAAAAAAGGTCGTCTCTATTCGATCTTAAGTGGTTTCGCCAGTATTCATTGTGCATATATATGGCAAATGATGTTGAAAGGGTGCATGCCATATATATTTTGGTTTCATTTTTTGTGAGTAATTCCATGAAAAAATTATTTTCATAACAAAAAAGTAATAATAATAAAAACGACAGTATTGTGACCAAAAGTAGTGGATTAATGAATCATGTGACAACAAGGAAACAAGTTATGAAAAAAGCACGAGATGTTGTTTCCAAATTGGCCTTGTTTTATATGAAAAGTAAACTTCAAGTTGAAGCCCTTCAATTCAAACATGTCCGTGAATAATCTACTTGTTGCGCTGGCCATTTCAAGAGGAAATCACCAACCAATTAGATGTTGTGTCAAGCATATTATTGAGATTGAAATGGATTTTATAGTGATAGTGGACGCTACATATGAAACACAATCTAGTAGATTGTGTTGTTAATGGTATATCAGAATACTCTTTAACAAACAGAATAGAAAACAATCGATCATCATCTGCCTTAAGAAGGGAGAGTAATCTTGTAGATTATTAAAAAAATAAAATAAAATAAAATCTATTATTATACTCTTTAACAACCAGAGCACATGCTGTTATCAGGGTTGATTCTAAATTCACTTGATAGATTATCGGTAATATTAATCTAGAATAAGTTAATTATTTGACCGGCGGGACAATTTCAATAAAATATGTTTTGTTTGACTTTTTGACCGATCCCTTTTGTGTATTCTTGAGAATTTCCAAAACGGCATTCTTGTAAAAACCCGTCTAGAATATATTTTGGGACTTGCTGCAAGGAATGGGCAAGTTCAAACCCCTAGTCCAGAACAGAACAACAAGCCCAATTCTTTTATGAGCCGAAGGGAGTATGTTACTTTCTGAAAACTTCTTTGCAAACTTGACACTGTTCTGTACATTTTAACTTTATTGTCATTAAAGAGTATTAGCCAGAAATTAACCAAATATATGTTGTACTCAAATTTCTCCTACTCATAAAAAAAAAAAAAAAAAACTTACTAAGACACCATATATATTCTACCAGGTATAATCAGAACCAACAATGATTACCGACAATGTTGGTAGCCGGAGCCGGTCATAGGAACAGTCTAGTAGAGTATGTTTGATAATCTACCAAAATATTTTTTTTTTTTTGTTTTCAACATAGCAGACCAGACATATTTGGCTCTGGTGGCTGGTCAACGAAATATTTTGAAAGAATATTATTTATTATGAACTAGAATATATGTTTTTTATTTTTGGCATAGATAACTGAACGATTCTTACTTTGATCGCCTGCCTTCCAGAAATTGATAGAATATATATTTTTTGTTAGAATATTTATGATAATCCATTAGAATATTTTTTTATTTTTAACATAAATGACTAGATGTCTCTACCACCAGTTGCTGACGCCGACAATCAAAGTATTCAGGTATAATAGTTTTCATGATTTGTTGAAGTGTGTGTGTGTATATATATATTTAACATAGATGGCTGGTGGCTCTGATCACCGGATTATTTTATCATAATATTTTTAACAATCTACTAGAATAATTTTAATAAAATATCTTAATGATCATTTGGGTTGTTATTCCAAAAAATGATTTTTAAGAAATAAAATAGAGGGCATAAATAAATAGGAAATTAGGACGAAAGAGATAAACAGGCTACCGGCGAGAAAATAAATTACAGTACTCAACAACAGGGCAATCACGTGGCTGCAGAGATAGTGCAATTATTTCTACCAACCCTGTTGGCTTTTGGATTCTTGACAATAACTAAGCTCTCCGGGAATACTATAATAAAGTTATCTCTTAAATTACTCTTTTTTTTTTTTTTTTTTTGAAAAGCAACAAGTTAAAATAATGAAATGGGGATAAGTTAGGTTCAATCTTTCGTACCCAACCCCGTGTCTTTTAATGTCACCAAACGAGCCCCATAATTAGATTTCGAATTTAGGGAATTAATCTATTATAAAGTTTGCGTACTTTGAGGCATGAAAAAGTAATTTTAACATACCATTTCATTATAAAAAATAAAAAAAAAACACTAGATACAAAATTCTTGTATTTTTTGCGATTCACTACATTATATCACTTCTTTAAATTAGAATTCGGGAGAAAGCTCAATAAATACTTTCTATGGGATATATATGTCTTCAAAAAACGCACTTTTTAATAAATAAAGTAATTAATTTTTGCTTTATTTTTAATAAAATTTTGCATAAAAAACTAACGCACATTTTAGATGTTAGATTAGATATTTCACAACAATTAGAAAACATCAATAAATGTATATTTTTCTCCAGAGTTAGAATTCTAATAGTTATTTTATTTTTGGTTTTGGTTTTGATTTTTGTTTAGAAGGGAGTGCTAGAATTTTAGACCCAAAAAAAAAGAAAAAAAGAATATATTTCCCATCCCAAACATCGTTAAAAGTACTTAAGGTCAAGTAAGTGAGAGGAGAAAAATATGTAGTTTATTTTTGTTGTTGTTTGAGAAATTAGCGACAAAAATTTAAAAAAAAAAAAAAAAAAAACAAGGAGCTGTTGTGGATGGCCTATATTATGTAATGAAAGAAAATGGGGTTTCCAGCTTCCACTAATAGGGCTGACAGTCCCAGCCATCTGGTGTCAATTTATTTATTTATTTTTTAAAAAATGAATGACGGTGACAGAAATTAGAAATTAATAAGTGCATCGAAACATCCGGATTAAGTCGGCATCATTTTAACACTCTTATCATTTGATTGTTTATTATTAAAAATAAATTAAAAAATATAAAATGATAAATGTGCATGTAGATATCAAAAGAAAAGAAAAAAAAAATACGCACGCAAATGTTAAAGAAAGTATAAACTAAAAAAAAAAAATGAAAACCAGGACCAGTTTAAAATATGTGGCACCAGGATTCGTATGTGCACGTTTTCATACTAAAATAAAGAAATTAACACAAAAATTGGTGTTGGGATTCCAGCGAAAACGGAGTTGTTTTTAATATTATTTAAATGGAGAAATAATGAAGAAGATCATGTGAATGCAAAATAATATGCGGAGAATGTCCGCCATGTGCTTCAATGGTCATAATTAGTAATTAGATTCTCAAAGCTGTCTGTAAAGGTTCGCGAGGAGTCGGGAATGTGGCACTCGATTTCACCTAGAAACCTTAAAACCTACATGTGCAAAAGTTATACACAATCATGACCTAGCTAAAAAAATAATTTATCCTTGGTATGTTTTTTTTTTTTTTTTTTTTCCTAAAGAGTTTACACACTATCGGGTTTTTTTAAACCTAAATCTTGTTTTGATCAATTATTATAGTTTTAACTTTTTGAGCTAAAAATTTTTTTTTTTGGATCAGTAGTTTTGATCTGTAGGCTATTGTTATGTTTGGTAAGAATTGTAAAAGGTTTATTTTTGTTTATTTTATTTTTTGTAATTTTTTAAATAGAAGTTATTGCTTTAATGGTGAAGTATCAAAACCATAATAAATAAATTATTTTTCGAATAAATGATGGCGAAAGGAGTTAGTAGGTGTAACAAAACATCCCAACAAAGTCAAAATCTCTTTGAATAAAAAAAATAAATTCGAATAATCATGTAAAAATTGAAATTAAAAATGAAGAATCAACTTATCACAATATAAGTAGTTCTTAAAAAAAAGGTAGAGCCAACCTCTCCCTAGTCTCCCATACTCATTAGTGTGAACGCTAGCTAGATTAACATGAACATCACATATATAGAACGGATTTTTCAGGGAAAAGAGTTCAGTCATACGAACCTTAGAAGAACTAGCTAAAATTTTCCTCTTTTGCATCAACCATCGATATTTTACCTTTTTATTTATTTATTTATTTATTTTTTGGCTTACAGAACTTTGATATGTGTTGTTTTAAGATGCATAAATTAATACTTGAAATGGCTATCTCTTATTAATTTATTTCCTACTTACTAAATGTATTTTCTAACATTTTCGCTAAAACCTAACTTGGGATATTCTTGCATAAACGGCTATAGAAAATGCCCATGATATACGTACATCCGATCATATATATTAAGAGACACTTGACGCTATCTTTGATACGATAACTAGGGTTAGGACCATTTTAATGAATTGTCCATAAACGCATTAATTCCACAACCTAACCTAATTAAGATGTATATATTATATGATGTATCTTTTGTTATGCACATTGTCTTTTCAATCTAACAAAATTCAGTCACTTCATTGCATTATTTTCCAAGCATAACAATTAAGTAGATTTTTTTTGACGGCCACATTGTTCTCGTGGTAATTGTGAAAATAAGTGGAATGACAGAGGGTGAGGCGCTAACAGGAGAAAGTGAAAAAGCGAGTTGTCTAAAGCTATATATTACGAGATAAAAGTAAACCGACGGCAATATATATATATATATATATATATATATTTATAGTTTAGAAGTCTGTAGAAGCTGCGCTTGCAAAACAATCCATCTTTTGGGCACCATAAAGAGTAATTTCTTTATTGAGAATACCACAAATATAAATTAAATAGTATCTGTTATTTTATATATATATATATATATATATATTAAATTCGATGTCGTTCAGATCCGATAGTTACAATATTTTATTTAAAATTATATAATTATTAGTTGATTTACATTAAAAATTTTATTTTATCTTATAACATAGTATTTTTTTTTTTAGAATTACTGATACAAAAAACAAGTATTAGTATAAAAAATATTAAATTAACAAATTGTTATAATACTATGTAAAAAAAATTACAAGTGTGGACAACACATGAATACAATATTATATCCCTCAAAATATTATTGTATTTTCTCTTTAATTACTTAAAACAACAGTGAGCGACATAGATCCACCGATAACACATCATATTATTAAAAATTTTTTTGAACATGTTAAAAATTTAATTCAATAGCTTAAATAATAGTTCTAATCAGTAATACAAAATCGATAATATAATATAAGAGGATATATGTTATAAAAAATCTTTTCATCAAATCCAGCTAACATGTTTTATTCTCGTTTAACGTACTCCAAAACGTGTTTCTAAGGTTTTGTTTGATTTGATGTTTAAGTTTAACTCTAATTAAACTATATCTTTCACTCAGTTTTTGTTTTTTTTTGAAAAGTCAACAAAATTTATAATTAATTTTTAAAAAGTCAACTAACTTTAATTTAAAATTTTTATTTTCAACAGACGAACCAAAGCAAGTTGAGTTTTTTATTCGTGATTGTTAATTAATTCCAAATCCAGAAAGCCAAGAGAGAAATCCGTACAATTTCACTATAAAAACAACGCACTCTCCCTTTAACAAAGCATATTGAAAACCAAAAGCCACAAAAGCAAATATGGCATCTCTTCCCCTCACTCAACCACTCACCATCACCACCACCACCACCATCACCACCTCCTTGTGCCCCTTCCCTCGCACCAATTCCACCCTCAACACTAGATCACGCAGACAATATGGCCTCGTCAATCGATCAATCTCTTGCAGTGCCAGCAACCAGAGCTCCGACGACGCCATTCTCGGAAAGGTGGACAGGAGGGACGTGCTCGTCGGTCTCGGCATGGCGGGGATCGGAACGAGCCCTCTAGCTGTAGCCGCCCCGATCGACGCACCCGACTTGACTAAATGTGGCAAGGCGGAGTGGAATGGACAAGTCCTACCCGTCGACTGTTGTCCACCAACATCCCTAGACATCATTGATTTCAAGCCACCTCCGTTCATCAGGTTGAAAGTCAGACCAGCGGCTCATAAGGCTGACAAGGCTTACATAGCCAAGTACAACGAGGCCCTGAAACGGATGAGAGAATTGCCCGACAGCGACCCGCGGAGCTTCTCGCAACAAGCTGACGTTCACTGTGCTTACTGCAACAGTGCCTACGACCAGACTGGCTATCCTGGCG
The DNA here is from genome assembly GCA_038430175.1 of Ficus hirta. Lineage (NCBI taxonomy): Eukaryota > Viridiplantae > Streptophyta > Magnoliopsida > Rosales > Moraceae > Ficus > Ficus hirta. The sequence goes on along the minus strand of CM076589.1, from coordinate 9,256,046 downwards.
TTGAGCTTCAAGTCCATAACTCTTGGCTCTTCTTCCCCTTCCACCGCTGGTACCTCTACTTCTACGAGAGGATCTTGGGTAAACTCATCGGTGACCCGACTTTCGCTATCCCGTTCTGGAACTGGGACCATCCTGACGGCATGACAATGCCGGCCATGTTCACTTCCGATAAAAACTCCGCCCTCTATGACGTGAACCGAAGCCCTAAGCATCAGCCGCCATTTATTCTCGACCTCGACTACAGTCCGAGCAAAGATGCCAACAAAGTTCCGCAGTTTAAGGAACAGGTGGAGGAGAACATGACCATCATGTATCGGCAAATGGTGTCTGGTGCTAATACGCAGTCGCTTTTCTTCGGCGGAGACGTAAGGGCCGGGGAACAGCCCGAAAACTCGGCCGGTACAATCGAGGCCACCCCCCACACGCCCATCCACATTTGGAGTGGGAACGAGAACAACAAACTTGGCGAGGATATGGGGAACTTCTACTCGGCCGGGCGAGATCCGATGTTCTATGCTCATCACGGCAATGCCGACCGGATGTGGAGTATCTGGAAGTCGTTACCGGGGAAGAAGAGAACCGATATCTCTGATCCTGATTGGCTGAACTCCACCTTTTTATTCTACGACGAGAATAAGAACCTCGTCCGAGTTAAGGTCGCGGACTGCTTGGACACCAGGAAGCTGGGGTACGTCTACGAGCAAGTCGACCTTCCGTGGTTGAAGAACAAGCCAAAGCCTCGAGGGCCTCGCGGACCTCACGGCGGACCTCGAGGACCTCACGGAGGACCTCCTCAAGGCGGACCTCGAGGAACTCACGGAGGACCTCCTCACGGCGGGCCTCGAGGACCTCACGGTCATCATGACCATCGTGGCCCGCCAAGAAGGGTGGGGATGTCGGGGGTTGGTGCAGCGATGGCAGCCGAGTCAAACGACGGCGTGACAACGCTTACCGATTTCCCGATAGCGCTGACGGAGGCGATAACGGTGTTGGTGCCGAGGCTGAAGAAGGGAAGGAGCAAGGCCGAGAAGGAAGAGGAAGAGGAGATATTGGTGATTGAGGGCATCGACTACGACAGGAATTCGGCTGTGAAGTTCGACGTGTACGTGAACGACGAGGACGAGACTGGTCCGGACAAGTCGGAGTTTGCCGGGAGCTTTGTGACGGTGCCGCACAACACGAAGAACAAGGAGAGGACAAACACGAAGTTGAAGCTGGGCATATCGGAGTTGTTGGAGGACGTTGGGGCTGATGACGATGAGAGTGTGTTGGTGACTTTGGTTCCCAAAGCTGGCGAGGTCAAGGTTGGTGGAGTTAAGATCGTTTACGAAAAGTAAATGTCGAGATCTCCATTAATGAACAACCATATCTTATCAATCTCGAAAGCGGTCTCTGTGTTGTGTGTACTTGTTATAATATTGGTTCCTTTTTTGTTCGTGGGATAATTCACAACTGGGCACGATCAGGCAACGTTTTCTGGGGTTTGCATTTGTCAACTTCGTTTTTTTTTTTTTTTTTTTTGAGGTTTGTCTTGTGTGACATTATTATGAGTAGTACTACCTTCGGCACAGTGATCATGATGAGCTTGGTTTGTAACAACATTAATGAATTAAAAAAAAATCAGTTTTTCCTGAATAATAATTGCCTCAAATAATGCATATATCTACTTGGATAGATTTACTATTTACATGAGGAAGAAAAAGAGCCAAAAATAGATTAAAGAGAAAAAGTATAATGTGAGTAAGGTTTTTTTTTTTTTTTTTTTTTTTCCTTTCCTTTTTAATGTGTAAATCGTGAAAGAGAAATAACTACTTGCCAATAATCACCACATGAAATTGGTATTAAAATAATTGAATATGTGTCACCTGATCACCACGTGAATGAAAGTAATTGAATAATAATTATTTATATATGTCTTGAAATATATATACACATTATACATATATATTCTCTGGGAGGGGAAAAAAAAAACAAGAAAGAAACTCTTGGAAATGCCATACATAATTAGTAAACACATGTGGAAAAGCTTTTCTAGGTTTCAGTTTATGAGTTCCCCCCCCCCCCCCCCCCCCCTTAATAATATCCTTTGGGTTGGGCTTCTAAACTAATTGAGAGTGTTCCGTTAACAAGACTTGACAAGGTAACAAGTCCTTAACGCATTCTCTGAAAAGCTTAGGAGTGTGTTTGGTTGGAGAGAAAAGTAGAAAAAATAAGAGGGTTATAGGGATTAGTGAAATGATTTTGATATTATGATTGTTTGATGGAAAACAAAAGACGACGGTAAGAAAAAAAAAAATCTTAACATGTAGATCTTATGGAAGTATAGCATGATCCAGTGAGCTTTTTCTCGACCTCTTTTCATAAACCGTAAAACGGGATTCCAGTAGGAAGGAGAAGAGAGAGAGGAAAAAAAAAAGAACCCCCCGTCTGAAGAGAAGTGATTAAGGGAACTGGACTTTTGCTCTTTGGAAGATAGGAATTAGTTAGTATATAAAACTATACAAATTTGATTACGGATGCAAGTGACATATAAATTTATGAATATTAAAAACAAAGAAAAAAGAAAACTTAAGTAATTGAACCATAGATTTTCTCTTAATTATGTACGCATATAAAAACAAAATTAAATATATGTATATATTCATAATTACCTGCTGATTGTAATTACTATTTGTTCATTGTTGTTGTGGCAAAACAAAAACAAAAAAACAAAAAAACAAAACAAAAATAAAAACAAAAACAAAACAAAAAAAACAAAAAACAAATTAAAAACAAAACTTACCACAACAATGGTCATTACCTCGCAGAAAGCTGGAACTGCGGTACTGATTATAGCATGACAAATAACATATAAGGATTGAACCGACCTTATGGAAATTAGGCAATATGGAGCACTTAGCCTTGAAGAGATTAGCATGCGTTTAGCAACAATAAACATATGTTATATACACACACACACACACACACAAAATAATTCTTTTTAATTTCCCCCTTTGCACAGTACTAGTTAGTACACCCATCTTTTACGCAGTACAATGCAGTACACTTTGCAACGATGACCCTATATTAAGACGGTTATGACTTGCAACCTTTTTTTGCTTTAAATTATTAATAAATATACTTGTATGCATTTGATCTTATAAGTTGCACAGTAATATTTAATACATAACGACATAACAATAATATAATGTACCAATATGCCCGATTTATCACATGCATACGCACTATATTAGTCTCTATTTTTTTATTTGCCAAAAAAAAAAAAAAAAAAAGAGGAAAAGAAAACACACTTTTTTTTTTTTCCTGACTATAAGTCTAAGGGTATGTCAAGTAAAACGAGAGAAAATAGGAAAGAGTAAGTGATAGATAATCTAAATGAGGGAAATTTAGAAGGAAGAAAAGTCCTTACTTAATTTCTCTTATTTTGAGAAAAATCAAAATTGAGACGTTTTGAAACATTTGTGTCCCTTTCCTAGTCCCTTCTTTTATCTTTTATCTCTCAACATTAATATCAAAATCTTTCCCCTTATCTCCTTTCTTAGGATTAAGTACTACTTGAACTATCTTATAATCAACTTCATTTCGTCCAACCAACCGTGGATATGGTTTTGAGGGCTGACCTTTAACGCTTCCGTAGTACACTTTTTCTTTTCTCTCTCCTCATCATCATCGATTCTATACTTCGTCTATTTATCCTATTGGCAATTCGTTCCTCTCCTTGAGGATTTTTTTTTTTTCCTTATAACATATTTTGTAATTTTAGCATTTTTCATAATAGATAAAAGATACGGATAGCAAGATTTTAATCCCTTGACGGCTGAGTGCATTTCCATTCGGGAAAAGATGGTGGATTATTCCGAGTCTGATCTTTGTGAAAAGCGATTGTATATAGTTTTTCCAACGTATTTTATTTTACTTAAGAAAAGTTCCTTCCAAACAATAATGTTTACGGTCTATCATTCAAATTGTTTTCAGACATTGACAAATTGGCCAGTGAGAAGTGCTACGATAAATTACATGCATATATATCTTGTAATTCACCAAATACCCAATAGAAAAAAAAGTACAATATGCATGACAATAGCTTTTAATATATCTTTGGTTAATTTGTTTGATTAAAACAACAAATTATTATGACCTGTAGAAACTTATTTGAGAAATGCTTGGGGAGCTAGCCTCGCCCCATAATTGATTAATTGGGACTTCGATAACTCGACCAAATCAGCAATGAGAGAGAGATATGCAGTGCAGCAAGATAAATATTTAAGTAAACATATATAAATTCTAATTTCAAGGTAAAATTTTCGTTTTAATATGATAGGATTGTGTTTGGAGAAATTAAAAGCTGACAAGTGGCAATCTCTCTGGGAGAAGCCACGCCTACTCATCCCAACCCTAGGATGGGCGTTTTCAATAAATGTAAGTTGTTAGGTTTTTTGTCTGTTGGCATTTATGGCAACTTTGTTAGAAAAACCAAAAACAATATTTTGTTAGCTAGCTTTAGGAGTTGGTATATTTTTGAAGATGTGGTTAGCTACTTATTGGGAAAGTTACTTGTTTTAGAAGTTGGGTAAGTTACTTGTTTTGGAAGCTGAAATGGTAGAGTGTTCGACTTGTTCTACAAATTGGCAGTTTCTGTTTTGAAAAATATCAATGATGATTGCATGTATTAAATTGGAGATTATCTTTGGACTTCATTTAAAAAGAGATTTCTAATTTGAGTATGTTTCCTTATCCTATTTAAATTAGAAATTCAAACTATCCCAAAAAGAGAATCTTGTATTTGAAATCTGGAAAGTTTGCGGTTTTTATTTCTGGAGTTTCTTAAAGGTTTTTCGTGATTTATTAGCAGCTATTATTAAGGAAATTTAATTCGAATTATGGTAGAAGTTTCTCTATTTGAATTTCAAAATATTTCCGGAAGTATTACAATAGATCGAGAAACATTTTGAAATTTAAATTATTTTTAATCCGAGATTTTTTGAAGATTATTGGTGCCTGCTTATTTATTGTCTCAAAAACAGAGTTGGTGGTACGAGTTTAAGAGATATTAGAGTACTTTGAGACTTTGTCGAAGCTGTTGCATTCTTACATCTTTCAGGAGAAAGGTTTGAAGTCTTTGGGAGAAGGTATTAGCGGTTGAATGTAATTCAACGTTGCTAGCGATTAGATCTCTAGAATAGATTCATTGACTTGATTCAAGACGACCGGCAGCAATATATAAGGAGAGAGAGTCTTCAATTTGTATAAGTCCATTAGTGCTTGTAACTGTTTGACAGTTAATAGATTATTCACCTTCTAGGCGTGGTCTCGGGAAGTAGGGTAACCGAACCTCGTAAAAATTACTTGGGTCTTTTATTTATTTACGCTTTTAGAAATTTAATTAAATTAATGATTTAATTAAATTTGATAAATTGATAAAAACGGATCTAATATAAGTTAATCAGAAATTTTGCCAATCCCAATTAAATACCTATCGGTAAAAAAATATCTTTATGAATCTCTATTAGAATTAGATTTTTTTTTTTTGGTCCTCTAAGTTTCATGCACTCTCCCTTTTAGAGTAATTAAAAGAAGTCATGGCCAAAAAAGTTTGAAGAAAGAATTGAAGTCAACAAGAGAATTCAACTGGTGCCCGCACACCTGTTGGTTCAAGAACATAAGTAAAGAAGATCAAATGACCGAGAAGCCTTGAAGCCTTTGAAAGAGTCGCTAGTTTTTTTTTTAGTCCATATTTAGGTAGATGAACAAATTTATATGTCGAATAATTCTTTTTTATCCTAGTAGTTTTAGAATAGTTCGGCAAACCTGTTTCCTTGCATTTTTTTTTTCTTGTTGCGCTGATAAAACCAACAAAACGTGTTTGCGTACATTAATATCCACTTTGTCCTCATTATAAAGTTTCACAAATTTACACAGAGGGTAGTCAAGTTGTTGACAAATTGGCTTCAAAAAGTTTATACTTGGAATCTGCCTCATGATTGTTTAATGTCGGACTTCCGTTCGTCGTTACTTCTTAGCGGCCTGGACTTAATTCCGGCTTATCACTTCACATCTTAGTGGGACAAATACTATTTGTGCCTGTTTGGTGTACAGGATTAAGGAGGATAAGACTAGATTGGATCTTAATCCTATATTTAGTGAGAAATTTTAAAAGATTGGACTAGATAAGAGCTTATACAGTCCATAACTTAATCCTATTAGAAGGAAATTCTATTATCCTCTGCAAGAGGAGGGGATTATAAAAACTCATCTCCTTTCTCAAGTTTTCTTCACAAGTCACTCATCCAGTATGCCAATTTCTAAGGATTTCAATCCTAACCAATCATAGGATAGTATCAGATAAAATTCAATCCTATCATTTCCTATACATTCCAATCCAATCCCTTCATGTTATTCTATCCAATATAATCATATCTTATATACCAAACAGACCCTTTAAACTCTGCATCAATCATGGGTGGAGCCACTCATGATCGAGTAGGGATTTATATCCCGGTAAAACTTTCTTTAATCAGTTTTATATTTAAAAACTTAAAATGTTTTTCATTTTGTCTCGGTTATAAAAATTTATTATCATTCTATAATTATCAGTAAAAATTTTATCATTTAATATATGCTCACATTAAAACAATTAACTGGCCACTGACATCAATCATACTTGCTTGCTAATATTAATACACAAATTTCCTTATTATCAAGTTTTACAAATTTACATAGAGGGTGGTCAAGTTGTTGACAAGTTGGCTTACAAAAAGATTATACTTGGAATCTAACTCATGGTGGTTTACTTCGCTTGGAAGGACTTCCGGCCTATCACTTCACAACTGAGTGGGGAACAGACTCTTAAGCATGGCATCAATCTGGATTGCAGACACCCATAATCAAGTGGGAGTTCCATCCAGTGAACCATTTATCAATTTTATCTCTAAAAATAGATTTTTCCTACATAAATATCCTAAAGTTTAATCTTTTAGTAGATGCTCCCACCAAAACAATAGATTCACTCTATCGCTAGCATCCGTCATATATTTTTGTCGTTATATTTGAGTTCTTCCAGATGAATTTTGCTGGAAAAATTTTATAATAAGACATCCTTTCGGTTTTTCCATTAGAATTAGCTAGATTATTAATCTTTGCTCAGTTGTTCCTTTGTTTTTCTACGTCTGGAAGCCTTAAAGAGGCTTTTCTGTTGTTGTCATTCCAGTGTTTTTGGGCCTATGTTAGGCGTATTATTTCATGTTTTATTTTGCTCCAAGATACTTTATTGTAATTTGTCTTATGGTAGAAAATTTGTTCAATTCATGAACAGGGTGCCAACTTATGAGTTGAAATGTTCTTAATGTTTCAGACAGTAGTTATTATTATTATTTTTTTCCTCATTTAAAAAAAAAAAGATCGCTATATCGCTGTTGCAGTCTCGAGAAAAGACCAAAAGAATTCGAGAGATAAGACTTTATGTAGGAGATAAACTTTTGTTTTTTGTATTTGTTTTTCTTTTTAATAAATTTGAATGAAAATTTTAGTTTCTTATTTATTGAAAAAGAAGTCTTCAAACAAAGTTCATTTTGAGATGTTAGAAATATTATTCTTTGGACTACTCTACCAAAATATTCTCCCATTCCAAACATTATTTTTTCCCAAATATAATATTCAAACTGTTTGTGTCGAAATCTAGTCAAACAACAAATAACAAACTATAAACTTGTTTGGTATAAGAAAAAAAATCAATTTTAATCTCTTTAGAATTCTCGGGTTCATTTAAAAGCGTACAAATTTCATATCTCAATCCCTATTTATAATTCCATTTGATTGGAGATTTTATTATCCAATTTTTCTCATCTAACCGTTCATTCTTTCTCTGTAATCTTGGCCTTGACGTGTCTTTACTTTCTTTTCTTTGGCGTGCCGGTACTCCCCTCTGATGCGGCACAGTTTTGGTTCTACTCAACTCCTTAACTGCTTTAGTCCTATTCCTTTAAATGCCATCGTTTCATGTTACCACTTTAAAGCTTCTCAACGTGATCTAAAATTCACCCCCACGGTAACTATCATGAAAACTCATGGGCCAAAAAAAAAAAAAAGAAAATGATGGAAAAAAGATTTATTTATTTATTTACTTTTCTTTTCTGATTGAGAGAGGAAAAGCAAAAATAAAAATCTAGGGGCTGCGCCTTTTGAACTTGTCGTTGATGCATACCATTCATATATCGACAACTTACGGTGGCTCACAACCACATGGCTGTTAACAAGTGGCATAAAAAGATAGGTGCATGTATTTTTTTTTTATTTGTAGTAAAGAAAAGAAAACAAAAACCGACTTCGAAAAACGTGCTTTCATATGTTAAAAAGATCTTCCCACGACTACAAAAAAGTCTTCCTATTAAATCAGGCTAAATTATATTAGCAGTTCCAAAAAAAATAAAAATAAAAATCATGTTAAAGTCAAAAAAAATAATAAGGATAAAGAAAATAATTAAAATAGTAAAGATCATTTTTTACAATATATATATATATCTCTAAAAATTTAACTAACCTAAAACACACGTGCTAATAACCTAGTCTCGGGATAAATAAAATAGTTAAAAATAGAGTAAAGTAGACCTTGTGAATGGAAAAATATTAGTGTAGAAGATGTGGATATATATTGCAATATCATTGAACATTGATCTTTCCATCTGCAAAAGGTTCGGGAATAGTCAGAGCGAGATAATTTTAATTCTCCTGAAAAGCTAAACTTGTTTCTTGTAAAATCACTATAAAGTTCAAAACACTAGTCATATAAAGCAAAAAATATATATATATTTCAAATTTTAGAGATAGGATATAAAAAAAAAAAAAGAATAATACACTGTATTCATAAAATTTGGAGTTAGTATGTGATGAATATTTAATTACCGTACATAAAAATTTTAAACACCATGATCAATTTTATGGTTAAAAAAAATTATTCTAGAATCTAATAGTTCAAAAAAAAAAAAAAGAAAATACAGAATGAAACTAGCGTAATACTAACAGTTTAAAAATCATGAATTTTATGTGATGAAAAAAATATTGTACCCCACTTCCTCTTTAGATATGTTATATCTAGTTCGGTTGATAATATTTGGGTAGATTATTTGCCGCTTGGGACTTTTGTAAGAGTTGACTTGATTTGTTTTATCTTTTTTTAAAAGTCAATAAAATTTATAATTAATTTTTAAAAATTCAACCAACTCTAATTTAAAAATTTCATCTCCAACTAACTTATCAAACGGAGACTAAATTAATGAAATTTTTTTTTATCTTTCTCCTAAAAAAAGGTTTTATAAACTAATTAAGGACCCATTTGGAACACCTATTGTAGTTGGAGTTTGAAAGTGTTTTAATTGAAAATGAATTAATGATTGGAAATATACATTTAGTTGAAAAATACATTAACATAGTTAAATAATATTAAAAAAAAACTTGAAATGTATTTAGAAAAAATAGAATTATGTATCTTGTTTTGTTTTTTGCATCATTCTATACAAATTTTTTTAAAAAAATCATTATATTTCAACTTGAAACAAAAAAAAGTTATGAACTTTTAAAGTTTTATTTATTTTTTAATAAAAATGAGATATTTAGATATGTAAATAGTAAAATTAATTCACTAAAAAAAAAAAGATAAAAAAATGATTGGAGAACTCCGTTAGGAGTTAATGGCCGCAAACAGCTCCTAATAGAGCTAACATCTCCCTAATCTCAACCCTTTTTCTTTCTACTCGGACACATTAGTGTGAACGTACGCTAGTAAGATTGACCACAACACACTACAAATAGACAACATATGTTTAACGGATTTTTCATAGAAGAGTTCAATTCTATTCGTATAGGAACCTAACTACCTAGCTTGCTAAATTTTCCCTCTTTTACATTATCCATTGATATTTTGCCCTTTTATTTTTTTTATTATTATTATTATTTTTTTTTGGCAATGTAACTTCTATATATATATATATATATATATATTTGAGCTGCATAAGTTAATATTTGATATAGCCTTCTCTTATTTACACACACACACACACACAAAAAAAAAGATATAACATTCTCTTATTTATTTATTTGTTTCTTATTTCCTATTTTTATTTTCTAACACTTCTACAAGAAAAATCACTTTTAACAACTAAAATATTAGTTGTAGAAAGTGCAAATTTAGTCGCGGAAAAATTTTTGTGACTAAAAAAATTTAGTCGCGCCTTGGTCACTGAAAGCCGGTCATAGAAAGTCTTTAGTGACTAAAAAATTTTAGTCACTAAAAAGTGGGGTTTTAACGACTAAATATTAGTCAGTAAATGATCTTTAAAAAGTCACTAAAAAATTACAATTTAATCTCTTAATATAATATCAAATTCATATAGTGACTAATTATTTAGTCATTGAATGTATTTTATTTTTCTTAAATTATAAAATTAATAAATATTTTCTTTTAAATTTCAAATTATATATATTTTAAATTATTTTTACCAAAAAATAAAATTAAAAATCCGATTGTGAAATTAATATATATTTTCTTTGAAATTTCAAATTATATTTAATTTTTTTGGTAAAAATAATTTAAAAAATCCGGAGTATTTTTATTTTACTTTTCAAATTATAATTAACTACTTTTAATCCTTTTTTCTTATTAGCATTTTATTTATTGAATATGGTTTAAGATTGTGTTTTCTGTAACAAAAGTTCTATGACAATTTGAAGAGATATATATGTATATAAGATCATGACACCAATGTAAAGAACAATTACAAAAGTAATGGAAAGTAGTGGAATAAAAATTTCTTCATAAACTCAGAATTTAGAAATCTTTGGTCAATTACAATGATTTTAGTTTTGAGTTTGCCCGGAGAGAAGAAACCCAAAAAGAATCAAGGTACATGCTTCAGACTTTGTAATTTTTTGAACAATGAAACAAAGTCGGGTAACAATGGATATCTTTTCAATAACAATTTGATTCAGCCACCTCTTTTTTTGTCACTACAAAACAAATTTCGGAACTACAAAGTCTAAGAATTAATCATGTAAAGTAAAGTACCAACAAAGCCAAAGAATTTTTTATCTTGGCTAGGTGATATACTTACTCTGAACTTTTTTTTTTAATCAATGGCTTGAAGAGATTGAATTTTGAAGAGTATTCCGGTTAGATCCACAAGCTTTGACATGAGAGATAGAGAGGTACGGTTGTGAGATAAGAGAGAGGTGAAGAAATACTTGAGAGAGAAAGGTAGAAAGTATAGAGGAAAAAATTGGGAGAAAATGACAGATGGTGAGAAACAGTTTTGAGATGAGAGAGGGGTGAAGAAATACTTCAGAGAGAAAGGTGGAAAGTGTTGAGTTAAAAATGTGAGGACGTGGGGAGTGGGGAAATAACTGTTATTGGGAGATTTTATATTTAACTTTTAATTTTTTTTTTAAATGGCTTTCAATATTTTGGAGGGACACTCCCAAATAATTTGGAGGGAGAATTAAACACTTCTTTTATTTTTTTTTTAGTTTTTTTACCGGGAGGTTTTACATTAACTTTTAATTTCTTTTTTTTTTTATTTTAAAAAAAGGCTTTCAATATATTGAAGTGGGACACTCCGAAAAAAATTAAAACACTTCTCTTTTTTTTTTTCCAAAAAAAATTAAAACACTCCGAGAAAGGTGGAAATTGTTGAGTTAAAAATGTGAGAACATGAAGAGTGGGGAAATAACTGTTACTGGGAGAAAAAATTTGTTATCAACTGAATCTTCGTTTTATTTCCTGCCTAACAAAATTTTAGTTTTTTTTTGGATTTTTTTTAAACTTTAAACTCCTTTTTCTAATATATATATATATATATATATATATATTAATTACTCATTTTAGGAAAAGGAATCAATTATTTGTTATCTACTGAATTTTTTTTTCTGCCTAACAGAATCTTTTTTTTTTTAAACTTTAAACTCCTTTTTGTAAAAAATAAAATAAAATAAAATAAAAATATATCAACATATCGTTTCGATTTTGGTTATGCTTTATCTTTTATTTTATAATTTTAATATTATTATCTTTTATATATATATTTTTTCTTTTGACGGAATTATTTACTTATTTATTTAATGTCTCATAATAATGAATGTAAATTAAAAGATATAAAAAAATAGAGTCTGTTATTAATATTTCTAATTCATATCGAAACTATTCTAATTTTCCAAATATTTTGAAAATAATTCTAGGTTGAAAGGAAACTTTTTTTACAATTCAAGCAAACAATAGATTCAATAACTAAACTTTAATCATATTTTTTTTAACCACTGAAAAGTTTTTAGTAAAATATTTTTATAACTAAAGTTTAGTAACAAAAAAGTAGATTTAGTGAGAAAAATAGTGTGATCATTCAAGGTATAATTTGTTATAATTTTTTGTGACTAATATTTCAGTCGCTAAAAGTCAATAATTTTTACCGATTAAGTTTTGGTTGTAAAATGTTACTTTCAACGACTAAATTATTTTAGTGGTAAAAAGTTGGTATTCCCTCCATTTTTAACATTTGGCGCCAAAACTTTTTGTGACTAAATGTGTGTTTAGTCACTAAATCTATCTTTTTACGACGAAATAGTTAGTCGTCAATTGACTTGGTGTCGAAAACAGTGTATTTTTGGACCAAACATTTTTGTGACCAAATTTTAGTCGTAGAATGGAATATTTAGTGACTATGACTATTTAGTCACTGAAAGTTAGTCACTAAAAGTGTAATTTTTTGTAATACACGGCTAGAAAAAAGCCCATGACGTATCCGATCAAAGACTTTTGTTTTTGTTTTTTGTTTTTTTTTTTAAATATATGATTTGATAAATATGGTTCGGAAGATTATCATGAATGTTGTCGACAAACCATTAACTAATTCCACACCTTACATAATTACGATGTGATATATCAGTTTTTTTTTTTTTTGGTAACTAATTTTAGTCACTTTCATATATTGCAATATTTTTCAAACTAAAACAAATAGTGGTTTTTTTTTTTTTTCCCCCTTAATGGCGGCTACATTATTCTCACAACGTTTTGGAAGTAAATAGAATGACAGCTGTTCGATTTACCTCGTGAGCTGTCTGCAACTAGGAGAGAAAGTGAACAAAGGGCAAGAATATAGGACCCATATTTTGTTTTGTTTTGTTTTTTTTTTTTCCTTGATTGGCCGAAGTTGCTATTGAAGACGCAGAGTATTAGGGTATGTTTTGGCAAGCATATTTAATTTAAATTAAATTATATTTTTTTCATCATGTTTTTTGTCTTTTTCTAAAAAAGTTTTTTATCTTTTCTGAAAAAGTCAACAAAAATTACTATTTAAACTTAAATTCATCAACTCAACTCAAACTCAACTCATACATCAAACTAACCCTTAGTAATTTTTCTGGTTCATAGTTCATTCTACGTAAAAAAATAAAATAAAATAAAATTAAATTAAATTAAAAATTAAAAATTAAAAATTAAAAATTAAAAAAAAAAAAACAATTGAGAGGAAGTAGTGTCCAAGCAGCACACTAGATAGATATATCTTCTCTCCTTATTTGTTTTATTAAGAAGAGATAGAGTAAAATATCTTTTTTTCAAGTGACATAAAATTTTTATGCAGTATAATAAATAACATTATCAGAGTTAGGACTACTTATTTTTCTCTCTTTCTATCTCTCTTTCCTCCTCTTTTATTATAATACAATAAATAATATAATCAGATTTATGATCGCTCATTCTTCTTTCTCTTTCAATCTATCTTCCTCCTCTCCTCTTTCTAACATAAAATTATACATATACATCTATTATAAAAAATCAATCATAAATGTGTTATTTATTAGAAAATTCAAGGATTTATCATAAAATCCAGAGATTTGCTATAATTTGTCATGTTTCAAAAACTCTATTATAAAACTTCAAAAGTATGTATAAAATTTACTATTTACTATAATTTTCCCTAATAAATTTTCTCAAATCTATGTTGACTTAAATTTTACATTCATGCAAATAGGCACATGCAACACACATGCTTCAGAACTTTTTTTTTTTAAAAAAATAAAAAAGAAGGTTACAGGGGTAGAGGTTAGTATACTCAGATAATTCTGAGGTGGATGTCTCTCTACGTGATACATATGAATCTCTCACGAAATAGATATTTATATACTTTGATCCACATAGTGGGGTAATTCGAATATAAATATTTAACAAGAAAAACCAGTCTGCTTTAGAAACTAGTTAATCATAACTTAAAATCTCTTATTTTTTTTAATATCCGTCAAAGTCCTTGGGTGTTTTCTCTTGGTTTGACGTACTCCATCCTTCAAAAAAAAAAAACGTGCTGCATCCTTGACACGATACGTGCTTGACATTGATAATTAATTTGAAATCAGAGAGTACAAATACAGAACATTTTTCTTTATATATATAATGCACTATTTGCATTCCAAACCTAATTAAAACAAATAGCAAATGGCATCTCTTTCCCTCACTCATCCACTCATCGTCACCACCTCCTCCACTGCCACATCGTTGTGTCCCTTCCCTCGTACCAAATCCACCCTTCACACCAGATCACGCAGATCAGTCTCTTGCAGTGCCAGCAACCAGAGCTCCGACAATCCGATTCTCGGAAAGGTGGACAGGAGGGAGGTGCTTGTTGGTCTCGGCGTGACCGGGATCGGGACCAGCCCTCTTGCCGTAGCCGCCCCGATTGGTGCACCAGATATCACTAAATGTGGCAACGCGGAGACGCAAGGACAAGTCCTGCCCGTCGACTGTTGCCCGCCAACATCCTTAAAGATCATCGATTTCAAGCCACCTCCCATCACTAAGTTGAGAGTCAGACCAGCGGCTCATAAGGTTGGCAAGGAGTACATAGCCAAGTACAACGAGGCCCTGAAACGGATGAGAGAATTGCCCGACACCGACCCGCGGAGCTTCTCGCAGCAAGCTGACATTCACTGTGCTTACTGCAACAGTGTCTACGACCAGACTGGCTATCCTGGTGTTGAGCTCCAAGTCCATAACTCTTGGCTCTTCTTTCCCTTCCACCGCTGGTACCTCTACTTCTACGAGAGGATCTTGGGTAGCCTCATCGGTGACCCAACTTTCGCTATTCCGTTTTGGAACTGGGACCATCCCGCTGGCATAACAATGCCGGCCATGTTCACCTCGGATAAAAATTCTGCCCTCTATGACGTGAACCGAAGCATTGCGCATCAACCGCCCTTTTTGCTCGACCTCGACTACAGCAAGAGCAAAGATGCCGGCAAAATTCCGCAGTTTAAGGACCAGGTGGACGAGAATAATACCATCATGTATCGGCAAATGGTGTCCGGTGCCAAGACACAATCGCTTTTCTTTGGCGGCGACTTTCGGGCCGGGGAACAGCCAGAAAACTCGCCCGGTTCGATTGAGGCTACCCCCCATATCCCCATCCACATCTGGAGTGGGAACGAGAACAACAAATTTGGCGAGGACTTGGGGAACTTCTACTCGTCCGGGCGAGATCCGATGTTTTATGCGCTTCACGGCAATGTCGACCGGATGTGGAGTGTCTGGAAGTCGCTACCGGGGAAGAAGAGAACCGATATCACCGACCCCGATTGGCTAAACTCCGCATTTTTATTCTACGACCAGAACAAGAACCTTGTCCGAGTTACGGTCGCAGATAGCTTGGATACTAAGAGGCTCGGTTATGTCTATGAGCAGGTCGACCTTCCATGGCTGAAAAGCAAGCCAAAGAGTGGAACTACTCGCAAAGCCAAAAAGGTGGGGATGTCGGTGGGCGTCGGCGCAGCGACGGCCGCCGAGTCAGTCAAAGGACTGACCCCGCTAAACGATTTCCCGATAGCGTTGACGAAGGTGACGACGGTGTTGGTGCCGAGGCCGAAGAAGGGGAGGAGCAAGTCCGAGAAGGAAGAGGAAGAGGAGATATTGGTGATTGAGGGCATCGACTACGACAGGAAATCGGCGGTGAAGTTCGACGTGTACGTGAACGACGAGCACGAGGGTGGGCCTGACAAGTCGGAGTTCGCGGGAAGCTTTGTGACGGTGCCACACAACACGAAGAACAAGGAGAGGACAAACACGAAGTTGAAGCTGGGCATATCGGAGTTGCTGGAGGACGTTGGGGCTGATGATGATGAGAGTATGTTGGTGACTTTGGTCCCTAAAGATGGAAACGTTAAAGTTGGCGGGATCAAGATTGTTTGCGAATCTTGAATCATGTTTGTGTTATATATTTATATTTCCATTAATATTGAGCGTGGGGATAATCCTCTGATCCATTAGTAATGAAAATTATTTTTCTATCCTAAAATGTAGTGCCACAAGTGGAGCTGCCACTCAGGTATCTCTATTTTTTTTTTTTTTTTTTTTTTTGGGGGGGGGATTTATTTTTCGGGTTTGTCTGGTACCATTATGAGTAGTTCTTTGCCTTTTGCATTGGGCCATCGTGATCATGATGTGCTTGTTCTGTAACAAAAAATGAACAAAAGATCAGCAGTACTTCCTGAAAATAAAGGATTTCCTGAATAGTAATGTATATCTTTGGTGAATATATTTTCAAAGTAGACGACGAAGAAAAAGAGACAAAGGAAGATCAAAAATCCAATAAGTAATCGTGATGGTGACTTGTACGCGGATCATCTTGACCGTAAGGCCATTTCTTTTTTGTTGGATTCTAGCTACTACCTAGGTAGGAACTCAAATCGTCTGTCTCCTTGTCCTGTCTGTAATTAAAATTTGACATATCGCAAAAGCTGTTCATAGACGTCACAAACACGCTTACAATAGTTTAGGCGAGACAAAAAAAAAAAAAAAAAAAAAAAAAAAAAAAGGCAACAGAGTAACTCTCTCGCGTGCTTATTCCTTACTACTGTTCAGCATTCTCTCTCCTTTTGAGTTTCAAAATTCATCCATTTTATACTAGACTAGATAAAAGATCTAACAAGAAGAAAAATCAGAATCGACATTAGATTCTCTTCTTTTCCTCATCTTTTGATTATTACTTCTCCCTCCTCGCTAAACAGTTTTTGCCGGAGAAGCCGACCGCCACAATGTTGTCAATGGCTGGAAATACGACGGTGTTTTCCATCATTCCTCTAAACGACAAATATTTTGATAAAAGTTTTCAGATCTCATTTAGGATGAAGTTTTTCAGATTTTTGTTTTTGGCCGGTAACGGAGAAGATGCCATCGATGGCTACTCGAGAAACAAGAAGATCCTTCACTACTCCTCTGAAATCCTTGATAAATTTTTTAAAATCTGTAATCAAATAATTTTGTTAAAGTTCAGATCTGGTTTTTTGCCCATTAGAAGAAGCTAATTTCGCTACAGTTATCCATGTTTGTTAGAAGTGAGAGAAATAAAAGTGGTTGCCATTTTTTTTGGCCAATGAATATAAGCTTATGTTTATGTTTGATTCTTGAAGATAAAAATTTTAAACGAGAATTAATTAATTTTTTAAAAATTAATTATAAATTTTATTGATTTAAAAAAGATAAAAAAAACATAATTTAATTTAAGTTAAACTAAAACTCTAAAAGAAAGTAAGTATTTGCTTACTTTTTAGTAATGGAAAAGAGAGATTTTCGGAGAGAAAAATAAAAAATAAAAATAAGGGATGGCAAAAGAAGAAACGGAGTGTAGAGTTTTACATGTTACTAGCTGATGATGTGTCAATTTTTAATTGGGGAGACAGAGGGGAGACTGGAAAAAGAGACAGAAGATGTGCGTCCTCTAGGTATACACCTAGTTGCCATTTTTTATTTTTTATTTTTGGTTGAAACCTAGTTGCCATTTATCATCACCACATAAAAATGGTCTTAAATTATCTGCATCTGTGTCATCTAATCAAACACATATTGAATTATGAAAGTAATTATTAAGTAATTAAAGTCTTTAGGATAAGTTATAAAAAGCTGTTTACTTCACAATTTAAGACTATCTCTAATGTATTAGGCCGTGTCAATGTTATATTTATTATAAAAAAATATAAAAGATAATATTATTTTATTTTATCTTTTAATATATAATATTATTTTTAATAATATTTTTACCTTTTGTTATTATTATTATGTTTTGAAACTTATAAAAATAAGTATCTATTATTAAATAATTTAAAAATAAAACTAGTACAATAATTACATGATAAAAATAAAGTTCATAACCAATATGAATCAATTTGATAATGATTATATCTTGTAATAAATTTATCATAAAATTTAATATTTGATAAATTTAACATCAAATATAATACTATATTAAAGAATTCCTTTTTCATCTAAATGTTAAAATTTACCATTTATATAATCTTTTAGTATTTTATTAGAGAGGGTCCAAGGCTGAGATTAAGGAACAATATGATTGGTTCTCAACCCAGCCCAGCAATATTATAATACTATTTTTCTTTTCTATTTTTCTTTTTGTGAAATATTAATACTAGTACAACTTTTTTTTTTTTTTTTTGGTAAATGACACTAGTACTACTTCACACTTTAGCATGGCTGGCTGACATGGACGTACAAACTTGCACACTCATGTTTTGACATTTTCTGTTTTGAAACAATCAGAGCCATTCATTATTTTCGGAATTTTCTACGTTTTTACGAGGTGCCACGCTCACGACTTTCTCTTTCTTGAGTTTTCATTAAATTCAGATTTTAAAAATTTATAATTTTTTTATTTTTTATGTTTAAATACTCATAATATCTAGATAAATAAAACAAAATTTATATTATATTTCTTTTTTTGAATATATTTTAAATTTGTACATAATTTTTTTAAATTATAATTAATATTCAATTCACACAATAACTAAATACACGTTTTAATTTCAATATGAAAAACTACAACCTCAATGATTTATCCAAATGGGCCCAAAGTCAGTCAATGTTTGGTATAG
Source organism: Ficus hirta (assembly GCA_038430175.1). Lineage (NCBI taxonomy): Eukaryota > Viridiplantae > Streptophyta > Magnoliopsida > Rosales > Moraceae > Ficus > Ficus hirta. The sequence goes on along the minus strand of CM076589.1, from coordinate 9,237,137 downwards.
TAGATAAGAGAGGAAGGATATGAAAAACTACAACCTCAATGATTTATCCGAAAGGGCCCAAAGTCAATGTTTGGTATAGTAGATAAGAGAGCGGAAGGAAGTTAGAATATGGATTTTAGAGAGAAAAAGTGAATCTTACTATTTAACAAAGTGGAAAATGAGTTTAAAAAAAAAAACGTTGTATACCTATGAGACTCATCATATTTTTATCTTTCTTACTTTGGAAAGAAAACAAAGTTTGACAAAAAAAAATGGTATTTAAAATAACTAGTATGTCTTTATCCATTCTTATATTCTATTTTATATAAGGGCATAGTTTTAATATGCATTAGATTAAACCTTTTTTTTTTTTCTCTCTCTCTCTCTTTTACCAGATAAGATGGAAGCAAATCCCATTTTTTTTATTTTTGTTTTCCTCGCCTAGATATTTTACATTTTTTTTCTCTATTTTTCCATCTCTCTTACCAAACATAAAAAAAACAATGTTTCTTTATTTAATGTTTTCTAGCTCCCTCCTTCTGGACCTATTCATTTATCAAATAAAAGGTGCGAACGACTGGCTTCTTATCCTGGTGAATGAGTTGGAGGTTCCTATGGATGCTATTGGTCCACTCGAATCGTTTTTATTTTTGAAATGATAATCATCTTTTTTCTTTTTAAATTGGAATTAGCAGTTTTTTTTCCTGCTACAGCTTTGGTGTTTCTTATTTTTAGTTTTTACGTTTTAATTATGATGAAAGCTAATTTCTTTTAATTTAGCGCTCGATTGATGGCTGGATTATTCTGGAAAATGGAGTTCATGAGGAAGCTCAAGAGGATGATCAACAGTAGCCCTTCGGTGAATTTGGGGAAATCAAGAATTTGCATTCAAATTTTGCTTTTTGAGTTTGATTGGCGTTTTTGTCAATACACACACACACACACACACACAAACAAATGACCAACTTGTTTTGGACAAAAGTTGTATTATTGTTTGTAGGGAATATCATGAAAAAAGAAGGATCTTATACATGTAGGATCTTATTCAAGTAGAATGAGAACTTTAAGTTAAACGATAAAATTTCTCTAAAAGTACGTATAGACGCACAGAAATACACCTAACAAGAGATTATATACATAAACAAATATATATACAAATAATTACCTGATGGCCGATTACCTAGCTGAAAGCTGGAGCTTTGGCGATTAGCATGATAATTAACTTATAAGGATTGAACCGGCCTTGTGATCAAAATTAAGCATAATGGAGCACTTAACCTTAAAGAGGTATATCCTGCGTTTACCAATAATAAGCATATCATATCATAATATATATATATATATATATATATATTGATAAATATGTATGTCCTGTTTTAGTATAGTGCTGATGTTAGTACACCATCTTAAGCGTAGTACAAATTTACCCAAGAAAAAAAAAAAAAAAAGACTTTAGCGTAGTACAATGCAGTACTACACTTTTCTTTAATGGCACCTATATTGAGACAAATACGACTTTAGCTATGACGTTTTTTGGCTTTCCTAAATTATTGATTTTATACATTTAAAAAAAAATGGAGAGAGGATAATTAGTAAAGAGTGGGTCTTATGATATTCTTTTAGTATGATGTTAAATATCACTGATGTTCTGAACTATTTTTCGATAATTAATGTCAAAAGTAGATATTACATCTCAATTAGGCGATGCTTACTATCTAACTAATTCTTATCTAATCCTCACTTTAAAGCATTGTTGGGAAAATCAATTTCAATCCAATGCTTTTGAGTATAAACTCATGACGTGAAGATGAGTTGTAAGCTTTCTTCAAAAGGCACAATTTTTAATTAAAAATTTAACAATAAAAAATATCAACTTACATGCACGAAAAGGGTGTATTCATAGTTTCAAATTATTAATAAAGAAAAAAGAACACAAAAATCCAAATGGTAACCACTCTCAAAGGAGCAAAAGACAAAGTAAACATCATAATATCAAAATAACAAACCAATCTTAAAAAAATATTAATCTTAAAAAAGGAAAACAGAAATCGAAGCAATCCATGTGAAGAGTCATCTTTCAGCCCTAGAAGATGACATAAATATGATCTACTTCTAAAAATAGAAGGCCTTCTTAAATTTTAGAACTTTGTGTGTGTGTGTGTGTGTGTGTGTGTAAAACCCAATAGAAACGAACCGAAAAAGAAAAAAAAGGAGTACATAATCCAAAGCGATTCTCTGACCATGGATTTAAAGTCCTTTATACACCATATTTGTGGGACTTATAACATGTGGTTATTTTGACCATGAAAGTGTAACATTTGACTTTCACAATTATTAAAAAAAAAAAAAAAGAAGAAGAAGAAGAATATTCACGAACTCAACATGTTAAATTGTTTTAAAAAAATAATAATAAATCAAAATCAAAATCAAAATCAAAGGTTACGTACGGGAGTAAAATTATAACCCAACATGCATTTGCATGGATTTGAAGCAAAACAAACGCATATGCATGTATTGTACATATGAATGCATGTTACGAATTAATAATTAAAATTAAAAATAAAAAGGTCAAATAAGTTTATCTATATGTATGCATATGGAGAAAGAAGAAAATAGCAGTTTTCATAAAGTGTTTGAAGTAATAGCATGTTTTTAAAATATTTATAGTAAATAGCTTATTATGACCTGTAAAAACTACTTCCAGAAACGCTTGGGGAGCTTTCCTCGCCCCATATTTGATTAATTCGGAATTCGGTAACTCGACCAAATCAACAATGAAGTGATGTGGTGCAGCAAGGTAATTATGTAAGTAAATATATGTAAATTCTAATTTCAAGATAAAATCTTGGTTTTTAAAATATGATAGAGTATTATGTTTGGAGAAATTTACATACGCTATAAAAAGCTGATATGTGGCAATTTCTCTACGAGAAGCCACGCCTACTCATCCCAACCCCATGATGGGCGACTTCAATAGTCTAAATGCAAGTTAATTGGAAAATTGTCCAATCCCAAATAAATACCTATTAGTAAAAAAAATCTTTATGAGTCTCTATTAGGATTACACACACACACACACATACATATATATATATATATATATATTGCATTGTAGGTGCACTCTCCCTTTAAGAATAAAAGAAATCATGGTTAAAAAAAGATTTGAAGAAAAAAATTGAAGTCAAGAGAATTCAAGTGCCCACACATCTGTTGGTTCAAGGACAGAAGTAATGAAAATCAAATGACCAAGAAACCTTGAAGCCTTTGAAGAAGTCTCTAGTTTTTCCATATAGGTATAAATAAATTTATATGTCGAATAGTTATTTTATATCCTAGTAGTTTTAATCGGAATTAACATTTTTTTTATCTGCTATAGCTTGGGTGTTCCCTTTTTTTTTTTTTTTAGTTTTTATTATGATGAAAGCTGAGTTATTTTAATTTAGCGCTCTATTGATCATTTTGGAAAATGGAGTTCATGAGGAAGCTCAGGACGATGATCTACAGAGGCCCATCTAGTGAATTTGGGGACATCAAGAATTTGCATTTAAATTTTGCTACTTGAGTTTGATTGGCAATGACCAACTTTATTTTTTTGGACTCAAAATTTGTATCATTGTTTGTAGGTAATATCATCTGAAGAACCAAATTAGAATTTGATCCTTTGATTTAATTCGGAATTTGACTTTTGGAACGTACAAGTAAATTGTTTACTTGAGGTGGGGCATCCGAAAATTTTAAATTCCAATTAATCTTCAATGTGGGCACATTGTATACATACTGATTATTAGGGCTTTTATTGCTTTTGTAGAAGTTATTTCTAGCTTTTGTATCCAAAAATTACTTTTGAAAGTGTATAAATTATCTTAAGAAAGCCTTTCGCGCTCCATATGCGCTTGTAATCAAAGTCATATTTTTGTTGCTTTTTAAAAGAGTTCTACCGAATATATTTTAAAGCGTATACCAAAACTTAAGTAAGATATATATTATAAACATTATTTCGTACATTGTACTTAAGAAAGATGTGTTGTAGGAACTAAGCTTTTCTTTTTTTTTTTTTTTTAAACAAAAAATCACTATTAGACTCAGATTTTACGAAAACCATTAGCCGTAGAATGCCTCTCAATGGAAGTTTTATGTCAGCACCCTGGAAACTTAGAAATTAACCCCAAAAAAAAAAAAAAAAAAAAAACAACCGCTTACACCTTATTTTTATTTTTTTTTTATGGTTGAGGATCTTTCGGCATATTGAGGTAAGTTTCAATTTTGAGCTCCTATTTTTTGTTATATTTATTTCAATGAAGCAGCGGGGAAATTAAGCAATTACTAGTATCAGGTTCAGAAAAACATCCCTATAATTCTTTAAGTCGTCACTCTCTATGTAATTTATCCTACTCTGAGCATGTTACTCGAATATCTTTTGAAGAAAGACAGGAAAAAAAAAAAAAAAAAACCCCCCCATAGCGAATGATGAAACAACCAAAACCTAAAACTAAAAGGAATTGACACACAAGATACAATATCCGGGTACTGTTATCAAAAGATAGAGCTCAGATTCACACTCTAAAAGACATCTACAAATATATAGATGTTTTACTTAAAAACCTTGTAACGAAAACCAAGTGAAAAGAGAAATAAAAGGGATTAAGTAATTGCTTATAGTGTCAGTCAATTAGTTTATGAATCTATAATTTGACAATCCTCACTCTCTATGGATTAGGAGACAAGAATCTGGAGGAGAGGACAACGAAGTTTCCGAGTTACGTTTTTTTTTTTTTTTTTTTTTTTTTTTTTCCCGAGTTAAGATATTCTTTGTAGTTTATCAATAATCTGATTTCCTTCTCTGTTCGTGTGAAACAAAAAAGGAAACAATATCAACCCAAAAAAAAAAAAAAAAGAAACAATATCAAGATCCTGTATTGCCACCAGCCAACAAGTTTTATTCTTCAAGGAACCTCAGTCTTTCTGTTATTCATCATGTTAACCATAGATGAAGAATCAAAATTCAAAGCAAAACCAGTTCCAAGCATAGAGTTCCGCTTTAGAGGCACACATTGAATGCAGAGGTTTAAGAGTCTAACGGAATTAAGCACCAAGCTCATGCAAGAGAAAGGTAATTCTTGTCCTAAAGATCCTGACAGAAGTATAAGGCAGAGGCACTCTTAGGGCTAATGCGCTTCTAACCTTGCAAGATCGAAGATAGACGGTGAATTTCTAGACAAAGATAATTTGACGAATTTTCTTTTCATTGTAGCACTTTTTAATTGAATGGCAAAATGACAATTTACGTTTGTTTGTATTTTTTTTTGTAAACTTATCGAGTTATAACTTAATTTTCCCAATGTTTTAGTTTTTCATTCAAATTATATTTCATGTTGTTTTTGCGGCATTGATATTTCATACCTTTACGTAGCATTGATATTTCACAGGTTTTCCTACACTAAATTTAGTAACTGAACCCTTTAGAGATAACATGAGCGCGCTAAATGTTGTAACGAGAAGAAGCCTATTGACCAATAAAAAAAAATTTGCAAGAAAAGGAAACAATTTTAGAAATCGTTGCTAAAGATTGCTAAATAGCCTTTTTCTTGTAGTGATCATATTTCAAAAAGTTGGCATCCGCTAAAATTTTAATCTTACTCCCACTTATTTATAAACGATAAAGGAAACTGCAAATTAAAATTAAAATAAAATAGAAAGTTTCGGAATTAAAGGCTCAAAGATTAGACAGAAAATTAAAAGAAATGCATAAACTAGTTGATGCTGTAGAGATGGAAGATCTTCTCTATTTCATTCAAAATAAGGAGAAATGCCTTATTAACTACTCAGACACATAACACAGTACAGAATATTGATTGCACAAAAAAAATTATTATACTTAATAACACCTTCTTATTGTTTATTATATATATATATATATATATTAATCTACTTCTTGTTGGTCTGCTTTGGCCATTAAATTGTCAACAGTGATAGTATCAGTGCTGTCTAACGGAAGAAGAGAGAGAGAGAGAGAGCGTTCGTGAACATTTTTGTGTATATATATATATATATATATATATATTTAGATTCATAATTTTTCAAGTTATCCCTCCAATATATAGAAAATACAAAAATATCATTCACATTTGATGAAAAATTATTTCAATCGATCACTCGTGAACTTTGTAAATAAAAAGGAGCATGCATACTAATAAAAAAATATTTTTGATACCACTTAGTAATAATGACCAGCATTCATATTTTTGTTTCAAAAAAAATACAACTAACACAGTGCTAGTTGGTTGGAGAAAGTAAAGACTAAAATTGGTGTTGTGGCATTATTAATTTGCGTTATAAATATTGAAATTATATGCTACATATACTGACCAATACATCAGAAACCAACTCGTTGTGATAATAATTTCTATCAAATCTTTGGTTTTGTATATAATAATTAGCACCTACCTATCCCATATCTTGTCGGGTGCATGGCTATTGAGTAACAATCAAGAAGCGCAACGCCCCACCAATGAAAAAGGGTGAGAGAGTAACAGCAATAATAAAGTTAATTAAAGGAGAAGAGATATACATTAATTTATATTTGACTTTGACATGAAAATTAGAGCTATATTTATTTCTACAACTACTCGAAATCATGCTTCTTCTTTTTTTTTTTTTTCCTTTTTTCGAAACAGATACTTACAAGGAAAAAATTAATCAAGCATATTTTCTTGATTTAAACATTCAAAAACGAAGTAAATAGGCTAATAAATGTTTTAATCTTAAATTTATCAATAGGTGGGGCGAAACATACATGAGAACATAAACCTGTGTTTGATAACATGGAAAGGGTGAGAGTAAGAAAGTTGGAAAACATAATGTTAGAAAAGGAGAAATGGATCTTAGATTGTTTTTTGGAGAGGAAATTGAGAAGTAATGAATAAGTAAATTCATGAAACCCATACCAACTTTATAAACAAAAAATGAGAAAATTTTAATAACAAATATAGTATATGAAACAATTATTTTAACTTGAATTCCTATCTATATAATTAAAAAAAAAATATCTTTCGCTCTTCCCTTCTTTCTATTTTCGTCGATGCATTAAATTCTGAATAGGATCAAGGTGTTACAAAAAAAGGAAAAAAAATCAATTAGGGCATTTAAGGAGGAAGCAGGACCGAGCCAACCGGTTCGCAGTCGGTCGGGGATCCAGCTGCTACACACTGCATATAACGCAGTTCGAGACATTGGGTGGTGGGGCCTACTTGCTGAGAAATCGGTGCCAATCCAAAAGTCGGTGTTGTTTGGTACACACTGCTGAGTTTAGACATTTGAAAGAGTTTTAGAAAATATTAAAGCCCTTTTTTTTTTTTTTTTTGTAAGTAGTTGGCTAGTTGCGACAATTTGTTACAAAGTTTTTTTTTTATTTTTTTATTTTTTGGAAAAAATTTGTTAGAAGTTTATAGGTAGTGTCTTAAAAAAAAAAAAGAGAGAGAAAATTACTTAAATAATCATCTTTTTTTCATTTATTGATCAACATAACATAAATTTTTCATGATTAATCAATATAACACAAATTTTAGATGCCTTTAGTTTAACTTGTACCATAATACTCTAATATTAATTTTTTATGTCATGTTGGTATAATGATTTTTAAATTTATGTCATTCAGACACTTTCTAAAAAAAAAAAAAAAAAGCAAAATCTCTCATTTTCTTTTATGTATAATTGATTAGCTTTTGATTGAAGCCCTTGTTTTATTAATCACGATATAATTATTACATATCTTTTCATTTATATGGATATGTGCGCACCCAATTGTACTTATTTAAAAACTTTCAGTTTATTTTCTAAATTTTGAGTTGATCTTGCTAAACTCATATTGTTTGAATTTTTATTAAAAATAGTTGATGATGCTTTTGTGTTAGCGGCCATTGTCTTTATTTCAACATCATAATGGAGACCGCAATATTGTCATATTTCTTCATTTGAACCACAAGTTGCCTTTTCAAATGCTTGCAAGATCATGAGTTCTGTTGTGTGTAGAAATTGTGCCGCTCAAGTTGAAGGTTTAACTCCAGTGACTCAGGAAAAAAAAATACACACACACACACATATAGAAAAAAATTGCTAATTAAAAATGACAAGAATGTGGACGTGAAAAAATTTTAGTCACATTAAACATTGTGGCTAAAAGTTTTATAAGAAAATGTGGTAACTCATTCTTTTATATATATATATATATATATATATAAAATTTATATCTGTCCTTGTCCCATCATTCCACATTGGTTTAGCAGAATGTCAAAATTATAAACACTGGGCTATCGATATAGAGGATTCCCTCTCTTTTTTTCCAAAAAAAAAAAAAAATGTCAGCAGATCATGTTGGCAAATGAAAATTCCAGGGAAAAAAAAAAAAAGAATACTGCAAATTTAATACGCAGGCAATTAATTCTTCCATATCCTGATCCATGAGAAGAAATCTGAATCGTAGGCTCTCATGAATGCCCTAATTAATTTTTGTTCCATCTATGGCCAAGTTGACGATTTTTCCTTGAGAGTGTAAACCCTAGTCCTATACGCACCATGTACATGAATCTTCTGCTAGTATTGTAACCTCTGGTTCTATTGGCTTGTTTTCTTGATTTAACAGGCGTAAAGCTTCGTCTTAGCTGACTTCAACTTGGTAATTAATTCCCCCAAGATGTGACTTTATTAGCACCCTAAGCCTTATCTACTGCACAAACCAATTCTCTGTCCAGGCATTCATTTAAGCAAGTATATTTATAAGGTCAATAACGAAAAAGAATTCCTGAAAAGCAAGTATTTAACCTAGCCGTGAAGGTATTAACTCATTAGAAGTGTCTACTTGCATCACTCGTGAAGATATATTGTAAAGATAATCATTTTCTGAAGCCACCAAAGCTGCAGTATCATATAAATATTCATGTGCACTCCTAATTATTATTAATTATTTATTGGACTCTTGACCTGAGTTGGAAGCTATACCATTATTCCTATATTAATTCCAGTGCAGAAAAGGGATTGCAAATAATCCTGAAAAGCTTAGAAAGATACTTATCTTTTTCATGTTTCGAGGACTTGTCTTTCGAAAGATTGGAGAGACCAGCTTCAGTATTGTTAGCTGTCTGTTTTGGATGATGTTCTTGGTGAGTAACTTTTTTAACTAGCATTTTATTGTTGGTATTATTTCTGAAAAGTTGAAGCAGCAAAATGAATTTTTTAAACTTTTTATAAAAATGCCAGGAATCGGTTTATGATACTACTCATTCATATATATAAAAATTGTTTTTACGATTTTCGCACAACAACAATCTTCTCAATATTATTTCTTTTATCAACACGAACATCCTCGCTAAATGGCAAGATTCTAGAACACTCAATCTTTCTTGTTATTCAGCTTTCTAAACATTTAATATTCAATATCAAATGTAGTCGAGTTCTTATTCACAAGTTATTTTCTGAATAATTAACACTTCATGCTAATATCAATTATCCCTTCATTTACCGTATTTGTGGATTCTATGTCGATGAAATCTTATTCATAGACCTAGAATTATAAAACCAAAATACCGAGTTTTCTATTTACAAAAATATTCTTGCCCATTGGTGGATTAAAAAATACAATACCTGAATTAAGTCCATTAATCACCAAGGAAGTCCATCAATAAATTAGTCATTTAATAATGAAATATGAAGTTATTTATCAAAATAGATTTCAACAGATACCTACTTATTCTATCGAGATTCAATTTAATGTGTAATTGATAAACTGGTAATTCTATTTTTATTACAATTATAATGATCCAAGTTAAGATTATTCCACCCAACTAGGAATAGCCAAAACCACAATTTTATCAAAACAATTATGAACTTTATATTCAATTCTATATCTGTGTTGAGGTCATATTTCGTACCCCATCTCTCACCCTACACGTGGCAATCGGAACTCATAAACGAATCTTGATGACTTCTCGACGAGTTGAGTCAGCTGATCGAGCACACTGCTCCACGAGTCGAGCCACAAGTCGGTGTACGACCTTCCTCTGCGAGGTCCACAAGGAATATTCTTGGGATCTCTCTTATGTGAGGAATCAACAGTTGGATCGCCTAAATTAAGGATGTAATCAATCGGAGATAATTCAAAGGAGCAAAAATCTAATACAATTGATGCCAACCACAATCAAGATGGACGATTCCTCGAAGACCCGATAAAGAAGTAAATCTCATTAAACGAGCAAATCTCTATAAATTTTGTGTCTCATTCATTTACTTACTTTGTTACTTTATTTTTGTCGTTCTTGCAGCATATCGATTTATCACTCACCCGACTAACTCAACGACTCCTAAATTCAATCATTGGCCCTTCGATTAATCAATTGTAGAATTGACCCTTGACAACCTACATCCTTTAAATTTTATTTTTCTTACACGGACACATCATATATGTTGTTAAATGTTGTTAAGGACACTACGTACCTAGTTTTAGATCCTTGTGAAGTATTATTCATACTTACATATTACTCATAATTATAATTGATAAGTTAGTATCACGTATCCTAATCAACAATGCATGACATTATACGTTCAATTCTTCTTTATTTTTTATTTTTGTGAAGAAAACATTATACGTGTAAGTTATCTTCTTCTTCTTATTCTCTATCTTTGTAAAGACAACATTATACGTGTAAATCTTCTTCTTCTTCTTTATTTTTTGAGAAGAAAACATTAAACGTGTAAATTATCAGAAAAACAAAAAAGCTAAAAACATTTTGAATTTTCTTTTTAAAAAATATTTACACTATTATGTTCTATAATAACTACCAAGTAGCGTCAATGATGATGTGGACCTGCCAAAGTAGAAATAAAAACACGTGAAGGATGCCCTATCATTTAATGAGTCAAGATATGCGATTTTTATTTTCTTGTTCTATTAAACGTTACTTTTTATTTTATTGATCAACCTCACTACACAAGTAAGAAATAAATATGACAAATACTTTATAATTTCTTGAGATATCAAATATCTAAATAGAGATCATATATAGTCGATGACATTGGGAAAATATGAGACAACACATATGAACACCTGTTAGATTATTTACATCCGAGAAAAAGGAAAACAAATAATTCAAAATTTTCGTTTAGATAATTTAAGAAAATATTTTGTGCTTGTTTGAATTGCATACTCATTTTCAAAATAAAAAATTTTCTTGTTTGAAAAGAGAAAGTCATTTCATTATAAAACGAAATGACGTTTGGACAAGTTAAAAAAAATTTACCTCTTGAAAACAAAACAATATGACATTTGTTTGAAAAGTCATCTAATTTTCAAGATGAGAAAAAATGGTATTTAAAATAATGCATTATGAAAAGAGTAATACTAAGGACACTAATTCTAATTCTAACATTTTGAATACCAACTCATTTGTCGTATTTTTATTAGTAAACACAATCAATTGATATGACAATACATAAATACTTACCAATAAAATAAAGACAATATATATGTTACATATGTTGGTTGTAAAAAGTTGAAATTAAAGTTAATTTTCCTAGCATTTTTCTTATGAAAATATTTCTAAAGAGTAATTTAAAAAGTAAGTTTGAGAGTAATGTGGTCGCAGTTTTTCAAAAAAAGAGGAATGGTGAAAAAAAAATTGAGAAAAAACAACCTCTTTTTTTTTTTTTTTCTATTTTCTTCACCTACTTCGAAAATAAGTATACGAATGTCCTTATCCTAAGATCACTTTTCCCTATAAAAAAGAGGCCGGCTTGTATCAATAACGCTGTATCCAAATCTAAGCTAGCAATCATGGCTTCTTTCTTCCTTACCCAACCTCTCATGACTACCACTATCCCCACCATCTCCAAAGCTTCCTTGTGTCCCTCCTTTCAGAATAGATCACAAACTCCCAGTAATGCAAAACGTAAAAACAAAGTCCTTTCACGTAGATCATCAATCTCCTGCATGGCCAGGGAGGGTGGTGATCACTCCAATGGTGTCGGAAAACTAGACCGGCGAAATGTGCTGTTCGGTCTGGGAGGACTATACGGTGTGGCCGGGCTGCAGGGCTCCGAGCAATTCGCCATTGCCGAGCCCCTGCTTCCCCCGGACCTTTCCAAGTGCAGCACTCCGAGCGGTCTTCCTCAAGGCATCAAGACTGAATGTTGCCCTCCTTTTTCCGATGAAATCATCGATTTCAAGCCACCGCTGAGGGCCCCGCTGCGCATTAGGCCGGCAGCGCACGCTGTCGACAGCGAGTACATCGCCAAGTACAATGAGGCAACAAAGCGCATGCGAGAACTCGACGAGAACGACCCGCGCAACTTCATGCAACAAGCCAAGGTCCACTGCGCCTACTGCAATGGCTCGTACGATCAAGTCAATTATCCGGAACTCGATATCCAAATCCATAACAGCTGGCTCTTCTTCCCCTTCCACCGTTGGTACCTCCACTTCTACGAGAAAATCTTAGGGAAGCTCATCGACGACCCGACATTCGCCTTGCCGTTCTGGAACTGGGACCATCCCAGCGGGATGCAAATGCCAGCCATGTTTACCAACAAATCTTCCCATCTCTACGACGAAAAACGAAGCAACAAACACCAGCCTCCAAGTATCGTTGACCTCAACTTTAGTACTAAAGATGAAAAGTCTTATCAGGAACAGGTGAATGAGAACCTCAGCGTCATGTACCAGAGTATGGTTTCCGGTGCTAAGCTCCCATTGCTTTTCTTCGGCGAACCGTACAGCCAGGGCTCTGAGAAGGAGCCCGGTGCGGGTACCGTCGAGAGAACTCCTCACACCGCGGTCCACATTTGGGGCGGCAGCGAGAGGAACAGAGAGCCAAATGGTGAGGACATGGGCAACTTCTACTCGGCGGGTCGAGACCCCTTGTTTTACTGCCACCACGCCAACGTCGACAGGATGTGGAACCTGTGGAAGACGGTAGGCGGTCCCAAAAGGAAAGACATCAAGGATCCGGACTTTTTGGACGCCGCGTTCTTGTTCTACGATGAGAACGCTAGGCTCGTACGCGTCAAGGTCAGAGACTGCCTCGACACCAAGAGGCTGGGATATATATACGAAGACGTCCCGCTTCCCTGGTTGTACAAAAAGCAGAAGCCTCACAAGTCCAAGTACCTAAAAATGCTCAAGTCTCTAGGCGTGGCGCGTGCCTCCGACGCGAAGCGGGTGGCGCTGAGCGATTTCCCGGTGACATTGACGGACTCGGTGATCACCGCCGTCGTGCAGAGGCCGACCAAGGGGAGGAGCAAAGAGGAGAAGGATGAGGAAGAGGAGGTGTTGGTGATCGAAGGCATTGAATTCGACAAAGAATTGGCCGTGAAGTTCGACGTCTACATTAACGACGAGGATGCCCCCGGGGCTGACAAGTCCGAGTTCGCCGGGAACTTTGGGAACGTGCCTCATAAGCTTAAGCCCGGTGCTCAGCACAGCAAGGTTTCGCTGAAACTTGGGATATCAGACTTGTTGGACGACGTCGGTGCCGACGACGACGAAAGCATCATCGTTGCTTTGGTGCCGAAGAGTAATTATCCGGTCACCATTGGTGGCATCAAGATTGAGCTGGTTTCTTGAAGTTCTGGCTTTCAGTTCGGGAAAAAAAAAAAAAAAAAAGTTTGTTTCAAATAAACGGCTAGAGATCGAGGAGGCGGTCAATCTCGAAGTTGGCCTTAGGTACGGTGTAATCGTCCTAACTTAGTTTGGACCGTTCATGTATGCTAGTTTGCCTAGGGTATGAAATTATTAAAAGTGATGTGGAAAATTTAAAAAAAAAAAAAAAGTGTTGTGTTGATCATCTGATCATTAGTGATTTCTGAATCCTTGATGAAAATGCCATTTTTGTTTTTTTTTTTTTGGGTTATTATGTTAATCTCATTATCTTGCGCATTTACTAATAAGGAATTCAGATCTTAGTAGGAAATAAAATTCCCAGTAAAAGGGAATTTATTTCCTTGGAACTCCTGAGTTCTATTGAAGTATTTACTAATATATCAAGAATTAAATTACACGAGAAATTGAATTCCTATTTTGTTGTTTACTAAATTAAGGAATTGAGTAAAAAAAAAAAATTGTACTTCCAAAAATATCCTTACGTGGGATTATGTTTTTTAATATTTTAATTTACCATAAATTTCATAAGTCATAACTTAAATGATTAACGCCCAAAGATGCACTCGTAAAGCAGTCGATTGTAGTACAGATCGGATAGTCGCATACACTGGGAGGCAACAACAAAAACAAATAATATTAGTAGAGATAAACGTTAATAAAAACAAATAAATAATAATAAAAAGAGAAGATATTTTTTGAGGATTTTTGTAGTAAAGAAAATAAATGAAATATGTAAAAGAGAAGTTCAAGTTGAAGAAAATTCAATAATAAATAAGGATCTTCATATGCTTCGTTCTCCAATTTGAATACAATCTTCAATTTATGACTCAATTACAAGTTTCAAATCCTAAACAAGCAACCGAAAAATATGGAATTAAAAACCAATAAAAATAAACAAATGTGTTTCGGTAGATTAAATCTCAATATTGAACCAAATAGATTTATCGTTACAAGTTATCCAAAATTGACAAAGTACTGTTTTTAGCATATTGCAATAAAGGATAACTCATAAAACAAATCTTATAAAAATAGAATGTGACGATATTACATAAAGAAAGCATAACTAAATTTATATAAAAAAAAATTTATTTTGACACAAAATATTTTGAATAGAAAAATGAGATAAAGAGATTTAATACACTAAAATATATCTAATCTCTACTAACCAAAAGAAGATCAAACCCAAATTAGATTACTTCACACATCAGATCATCACTGACCTCACCAAAGTGTCTAATTTAACTTACTATTTATCTCACGAAATTCTAGAAAAAAAACATAAGACAAATAATGCAAGAAGAAAAGAAAATACAAAAAGAAACACTCCAAAGACTAAGGCCTTGTTTGGTGAATCAATTTCACTCAAACTAAACTGAACTTTTTCATATCAATTTTTATCTTTTTCTGAAAAGTCAACAAAGTTTATAACTATTTTTTAAATAGTCAACTTAACTCAAATTTAAAAATTCTATCTTATCTTAAACTCAACTCATTTATCAAATGACCTTTAAGAGAAAAAGACTCCTCTAACTTGCCAAAAACTCAGCCTTGTATAGGCCTGAAGTCCAACAAGTTTGAGAGATATTTGCCCACAAAATCAGCCACAAAGATTAGTTAACTAGCTGATTATATGTGGGTGGCCAGTTGAAGCGAGAACCGCGCTGGTCTGGCTGGAGCTGAAGACACAAGCCGCAATTCAAGCGGGCTTGATGGAGGAAAGGAGGAAAAGTTGGCCCAAGAATCACGTGGCCCAAATCTCTCGCACATGGAAGGAAGTTTGCTGGAGTAGCAGACCTGCAAAAGGAAAGAAGAGAAAACAGAAGAAAGAAAAAGAGGAAAAAGAAAAGAAAATGAGAATTTAAGGAAAATGAGATAAACCAAAAATAACTAGATTATTAAAATAAATAAATTTAAATTAAATATTTCCAAAGTAAAATATTTTGAATTAAAATCATGGAAATACTCAATTGAAACTAAAATTATTTAATAAATTATGTAAACAAAAGTGCATTTTTTTTCACTTATCATTAAAAATTAAAAGAAACATCTTAAAGCATATATGAAAGAAAAAGAAAAATGCCTAGAAAAAGAAATTAGACACTTTGACGTTCCTTTTTTTTTTTTTTTTTTTTTGTAATATATGATTTGATAAATATGGTTCGGAAATTTATCATGAATGTTGTCGACAAACCATTAACTAATTCCACACATTACATAATTACGATGTGTTAAATGAGTTTTTTTTTTTTTTTTGGTAACTAATTTTAGTCACTTTCATATATTGCAATATTTTTCAAACTAAAACAATTGGTGGTTTTTTTTTTTTTTTCCCTTCATGGCGGCCACATTATTCTCACAACGTTTTGGAAGTAAAAAGAATGACAGCTCTTCTATTTACCTCGAGCGCTGTCCGCAACTACGAGACAAAGTGAACAAAGGGCAAGAATATAGGACCCATATTTTAAATTAAATTATACTTTTTTCATCATGTTTTTTGTCTTTTCTGAAAAATTCAACAAAAATTACTATTTAAACTTAAAAATCTCAACTCAACTCAAACTAAACTTATACACTAAACACCCCCTATATTTTTTTTTCCTTGATTGGCCGAAGTTGCTATTTGAAGGCGCAAAGTAATGGTATTTTTTCTGGTTCATAGTTCATTCTACGCGTAAAAAAAAAATAAAAAAATAAAAATTCAATTGAGAGGAAGTCGTGTCCAAGCAGCACACTCGATAGAAATATCTTCTCTGTTGTTTTTTTTATTAACGAGAGATAAAGTAAAATATCTTTTTTACAGTGACATAAAATTTTTATACAGTCTAATAAATAACATAATCAGAGTTATGATAACTCATTTTTCCTTTTCTTTTAATCTCTCCTCCTCTTTTACTATGATAGCTTTCTTTATTTATTATTATTTTTCTTTAGGTAGAGTTTATATATATATATATATGTGATTGTCTTTTTATTTTGTTAGATTTTACAATTACGATGATTTATCAGTAATATACCAATGATATATATATAGGTGTTCCTACTATTTTTCATGATAAAAGAGTGATAAAATTGATTGGATGCACTGCACCTCTAATCCATCAAATATGATCTGCAGCTCCATAAACATCGACCATTTGTCATCTCATCCCAACTATATTTGACAAGAAAATCTCGCCCTTCTCACATTTGTAAAATATATATTGTCACTGTCTAAAACTGGTCCCAAAAAACGTGTGAAATGAGGAGGGAGAGGGGAGTCGTTTTAGAAATGGGGCCAAAATTTCATTGCCCAATCCAGAATGAAAAAGAGAAAAGGTCCCAAAAAAAAATATATATATATATATATATGTGTGCAGCCAAACGCGCGTTGTAAATATAAGAAACAATTATATTTTTATTTATGAAAGATCACGTCTTCATATTTAAGATGTAATTACTATATATGTAAAAAGTTAAAGTACTCAAATTAATAATTGAACAAGAAAATTACAAAATTTCATTATAAGACACAATTATGTATATTGGGTATTAAAAAATTATTAATGTTGTTGTAATGAGCAGGAATTTCACATCACAACTCAATCCCTTCATTCTTATGTTTAAAAAGAGAAAAAAGAAACATTTTAAAGACTATTTATAACCTCATGTAACATTTTTGCAAAAGAAAATATATAAGATAAAAATGAATTTTTCAGTCCCCAAAAAAAAGCTATCTTTTATTCGTCAGTTGAAATGATCAATAAGAGGATGCCAGTCGCACGGGCTCCAGTGAAGTACGACACCTAGAAATTTGCGCAAAACCCATCCTAGGTGGAGTTTTCTTTGAACCACCGAGTCCGGAAAAAATTATATATATATAAAAAAATGATATTTAATTGAGTGTTATATTCAATTTTAAATTTATTGTCTGTCAAATTTTGTGATAAATTTTTTATAAGATATAACTGATATTAAATTTAATAATTAATTATTATTAATTAGTATTTTTAATTTTTTATGCAATCATTATAATATTTCAACTTTAAAATTATTTAAATACTGTAAAAGTTCACACTAATTCCAAAGTAGAATAATGCTACTAAGTTAAAAAAAAAAAAAAAAAAAGTAGAACAATGCTATTAATTTTTCACATTTTTTTGTTAACATATATGATATGGATATAAATAAATACATTAGAGATCATCTAAATTAAGATTTTTTTTTTAAAATTTAAGGACTAATAACGGTAAACATAAAACATCGTCAATTCTCAAAATTTCAAGGGAAAGAATATTTACAATCAAAACATCATTCAAACAAATGAGCTTAGAATGCTTAGCTTAATTTCCCTTATGTTGTTTGGCAGGTCCCTTGGCTCTCCTCTCTTGTTTTGTCTTTTTGGGCTCATGTTTTGAGTTTTCCTCTGCCCTCTATGTGTGGAGGCTGTTTCTTTCTTTCTTTGCTTGTTTTGTTGGGTTCTAGAAAAGAAAAAAATTAAAAAAATAAAATTAAAAAAAAAACAAGACAAAAATAATAATAATAATAATAATAATAGTAATAGTAATAGTAATAATAATTAAAAAAAAAAGAAAAGAAAGAAAGAAAGATAAATAGTTACAGCAGGAGAAGATCTGGCCCCCATAGGTACTCGTGAATTTTTCTACAATTCGTATTAAGGGTTAGTTTAGTGTGTAAGTTTGAGTTAAGATTTATAAGTTTAAATAGTGATTTTGATTGATTTTTTCAGAAAAGATAAAAAAACTTTTAAAGAAAAAGACAAAAATTAAATTGATGGTGATGAGTTCAAATTCATCACCCAAACACCCCCTAAGTTGATGGGACGAGGAAGTTTCCTTGTCCATAACTAGATAGCCACACATACATCGCAAATGAATTGTATCTGTCTAATTTTCTACACAATTCTAGAACTTCTGCCTAACCATATAGAAATAGGAAAACGTAAATCAAAGAAACGAGGGGAAATTACATCAGTGGAGCTGGAAACCATGCGTGTACGTATCGATGGACATTAATTGGGGATGCCGTATGTGGTTTTAGTTTGACTAAAATAATTGGATTTAGTTTCTATAATATTATTAATTCTAAATTTTTGGTACTTCGTGATGGTTGGTGTTCATTTCGAACATTGTGATCATTAATTTATTAGAATGGGCCATGGTTTCTGTGGTTTGCAATTAGAGGATCCATTGGATAATCACCCTTTAAGGGACGTTTCGTTGGTTGCTCCAACTAAACAATTTCACCATTTTTTTTTTCTTTTTTGAAATAAATTCAATTTTTACTATTTACATCAATTCTAATAAAAAAAACTTAAATTTTAAAAATCCATAACTTTATTTATTTATTTTTAAAGTATCCATAACTTTGTTATTTCAAGTCAAAATGAGATTAGTTTTTTTATAAAAAAAAAAAAATTACATAAAATTTTCAAACCAATAACGAAATCAGATCCATATTAATATTTTTCTCCAAACATATCTTAAGTTTTTATATTTTTTAACTTCAAATATTTCATTTTCAACCAACAATTATAAAACTTAACTCAACTCCAATCAAAATTATGACTTCAATTCTCCAATTCAAACGGAACAACCAAATGACCCCTCAGTATGTCTAAGTTTCCAATGATGATTACCGGAAAATATTTCTTAGATCTGAAAGACATATCTTTTTTTTTTTTTCTTCTTCTTCTTATATTGTATCCGAGTTTTTTTTTTAATTTTTTTCTTTTCTCTTTTGGATTTTTTAAAATTATTGTTTGGATATTTTCTACACTTTTTTTTTTAACTTGTTGTGAAGGGTATTAGATATTTACAAGTTTTTCCGAGCTATATATTAATCGTAAGCAAATCCACATCGCACGGGACATTTCTTCTTTTGGGTCCGTCATAGAGGAGATTTTCCCCTAAAATATAAATATATATCTATATATTACTTAGAGGAGATTTTCATTTTTCAGACTCCTAGAACGCCCCGTTTCATATATATATATATATACATACACGAATGTAGATATTTTTATTTTTCGCTTGAAAGTATTGAAATAATACTAGAATAAAGACACGATATCTTTGAATAAATTATGGAGAATTATCATGAATGGCAGTTATATATTTGACGCCCTTTTTTAAAATTATACTTTTTTCTTGACTATTATAGTTGAAACATATCTGTTAACTTTAATTTTTACGCCATACTTTATCAATAACAACGACTTACATCACTAGGGTTGACATTATTCTTAATTAACACATTTATTTTGGTGAAGACAACTGAACGTAATAAACAAAGAATCTTACACTGTGTTTGACAGGAATGAAAGAAAAGAGAGCGAAAAGAAATTAAACTTGTGAGAGAGAAATTCGGGGGGAAAAAAAAAGATAAAAATTTTCTTTCGATAGATAAAATGGAAAGAAAAAGATACATATATCAAACATATAAATAGTAACATAAATTAAAGAGATGTATTAAGACATTTTGATTATGTTGACATTTCTTTATTTATACAATTATTAATTAATTTATTTACTTATTTTATCTTACTTTAAATGCAAGAAAAACAAAGATGTATTTAAATTTTAAGCTAATATTCTTCATTAGGAAGGTGATAAAAATTGGTTGAATACACTGCACCTTTTATCCATCCTATTTTTCTATTCATCTTCTATTCCTTCTTACCCAAATAAACAATGATCATATTAATATCTATATAATTATCACTCCCCTACTTCTACATTCTTCTTTTCTAACTTTCCGATAAAGATAACATTAAGGTCAATTCATTGAATACAGCTTATTTACCAAAAAAAAAAAAAAAAAAGGAGGGAAATAGGTCAATATTGGGAAGGAGTAAAAATAAATAGCATAATATTTTTAATGTGGTGATAAATAACAGTTTTAATGTAAATTTAAATTTACAGTGAAAGTACCGAAAATATCCCTTCTGACATGTTCTCCCCCAAAAATTATAACTTCCCCAACTCATGTTCTCCCTCTCCGAAACCTTAGTAGAGATAATCACACCCATTAAAAATCACCATCATTAACCATCTGAAAAATCATACAAAATCAACCGAAAAAGAAAAATTCGTCATCAAAATCTTATTTTGCTGAGAAGAAACTAATCATCAACCGAAGATTTCAGACAAAAACTCAGCGAAAACCACTGACGAAGAATGCGACCGAAGATTTGCGGTGAAAACCGGGCAAAACCCATCGATGAAAAAATTCCGACTTCGAAATATATTCAGTTGTACACTATAATTTCAAAATTTACACTGTAACGGATATCACAGAGATTTTGATTACATTGTAATTTTTGCATTTACATTGTAAATTCTTTATATACAAAACACTCAATCAATTGTGTACTATTAATCAGAATTCACAGTGTAAATGAATGATTTACAATTTAACCAAAATATACGTTACGCCGAGAGTAAAATTTACACCGCAAATTTCAAAATTGCAGTACAAAACATATTCTACCGCGTGAGATAAATAAAATATTTACAATGTAAATGAAAATTTTGATATAGAATTCCAAAATTTACATGTAAATCATTTACATGTAATTCTAAAATTTATACGTTAAAAATTTTACTACGTAAATTAAAATTTTATGAGGTAAATCCAAAATCAACCCTAAATCTTCAATCTAGCCATAACTCCCAAATCTCCATTCCCTAACTGCTGCAAAACACACACCACAAGGATCCTGACCTCTCGAAGAGGCTAAGACCTCCTCCGGCCATCGGATTCGATGCCTGCCAACAGATCACGAGCACACAACGTGGCTCCCGACCACAAGCTCGCCTTAAACGCTGCTGGAAAAGTGTCGTTGCCGAAGAAGATGACAATGGTACTGCTTCATGTTACGGAAAATTACAAGTGCACAATATCGTAAAAAAGTAATAAAGTGATAAGTAAAATATCGTTCCCACGATGAATGTCGTTACCAATTATCGAAATTATATTATCTCTAACTTTATTTAAATAACTGAAAATAGATTTTTAAATAACAATAACAAAATAAGTTAAAAGACAAAAGACTCAAATACTAAAACTAGGGTTTCCGATTTTACCGGATTAATCATATTCAAATCCTCTAAACCAGTTAATCAACATCTATTCTTTATGTTGCCATCAAATCTCTCTAAAATATTCATTAATTTTTTCTCAAGCATTAACAATTTATTATAATAAGTCTTATCACCTTTCGGTCTCAAACAACTTATCATAATTCATTAAGAACCAGCAATTCATAATACTGCACAAGTTTTATAATTATCTCTAGCTCATGACAATCTCAAGGTATATTAAACAAGGGCTTATTCAATTATCACTTCTCAGTCTCAAATCAAATACCACATTATGCAAAAGTTGGCCAGAAATTCACAAACATTAAGCACAGATTAAAATACTCAACATAGAACTAAAATATACATCATTTAATTAAAATTTTGAAAAAAAAAGCAAATAATTATAATCCGGATGGATCGTATCTCTAGAAAAGAAAATTACTTCATAAATAAAACTAGAGATCTACAAAACAACGGTTCAATTATTCTCAAATTACAAAAATAAAAAGATAAGAAATTAAAGCAAGAAAACGCAGTTTAAAGATGTCACAGGTCTCCAAAGCTTCAAGAAAACGTAGTTTGAAGGTGTCAAATATCTCCAAAGCTTTCTCCTAAATTTTCTTATCCCTCTCTTCTTGATAATTCAAGATAATCTCTCCCCAATTTTATAAAAAACTAAACCTAAAAATTAAAATTTTTTTTCTTCTTTTTCTTCTTTGGTTTTTGGCTTCTCCCGCAGCCAAAGATGCTTAGCATGGAGCCCAAGGCTCCTTTTTATAACCTCCAAGCCGCCGCCTCCTTCAATTTCTCCTTTATTTTATTTATTTTCTTTTATTTTCTTTTTCTCGGCTGCAGCAAGGCTGACGCGAGTCAACCTAGGGGCCCACAGAGACAAGTGGTGCGAACTAGTTAGGAGTAGCCTGGAGCTAGAACGCATGGCGAGCTTGGACTAGCTGGAGCTTGCAAGCGCACGCGGAGCTGTGGAACTCGAAGCACCGAATCAGGCAATGCCCTTGGTTGCTAACACGCGCACTAAGAGGCTCTAGACAAGGCGAGTAATATATACTCACCAATCTGGGCCTCCTCCTCACAGATCTGATGGCCAAAACGGGCGAGTGACCGCACATGGATACTCGCGCGAGTGGTCGACGTTGACTCCGAGTTTTCTTTTGCTATTTTAAATAATTTTTATCATATTTTAGCTCCAAATTGTTACTTTTAATCCTATTAACATAATTAACTTACACACTTGGATAACATAATAAATTTGAGAAAAAATTAATATATTACTAAGATTATAGTAAAAATATAAGTTTAAAAATGTTAAATAACTCCATTTTATAGAGTTATCACTTCACGATCTCCAGGTGACGACAGCTTCCCAATCTCCAAAAAAAAAAAAAAACATAAATTTGGGGTGAAAAGAAAAACCACATATGTCTAAAATTTATTTATTTATGTGAACTTAAGGGTGCGTAGACTCGAACTTTACATTTTTAGGTGAAATTAGGTGTGATATTACTACTAGATTATACCTACAACCACTACTTGAAATTGATTATGCTATTAATTTTCAATGATTTAAAAATATGCTATCTACTTCTAATTCACTAATTAATAGATCTATTTAACGAAATTTCCGTAAAAAATAAATAATTCGAAAAAAATAAATAAATCCTCGCGGAGAATCTTTCTATTATTCGCTTATATTGTCCAACATGCAAGCGATCTTTATCGTATCTTTTGCAGCAATCTTTCTGTCGACTTGTCCGTTTGATTTATTAATTGGTGATAAATTTTTTAAATTAAAATTGATTAATTACTTAAAAAATTAATTATAATTTTTATAAATCTTAAAAAAAAAAAGATAAAAATTAAAATAAAAAAATTGAGTTCCAATTCAACCTAAAACCAAACAAAAGTAAAAAGCTAAAAGTAATTGAGTTCAATTTCAACATTATTGCTTGGTCAGCAGCCAGCCAAAGACAGAAAAGTCTGCTCAAAAATATTATAAAAATACATCACTTTGCCCCCATTATTCTCATCAAACAAACAAGTTCTCATGGCTTCCTTCTCTTTAACACATCCACTTCAGCTCAATCCAAGTTCTGCCATCTCCACCTCTTCCTTCCCTCCCTCCTCTTTCCGAAACAAATCCGACGTCCCGAATCTTCGCAACCGGAGGCAGACGACCTCATGCAAGGCTTCTAGGGACGACGACGACCAAAACAATTCTCTAGGAAAACTTGATAGGAGAAATGTGCTCATTGGTCTCGGAGGCCTATACGGCACCCTGGCGGCGGGGCTCGGCTCCGATCCGTTGGCCTTCGCTAACCCGGTGGCGCCGCCTGACCTATCGAAATGCGGTCCCGCCGACTTCCCCGAAGGCGCCACACCCACCAACTGTTGCCCACCATTAAGCTCAAAGATCGTTGACTTCAAGCCACCTCCGGTAAATAAACTGCGAGTTAGGACTGCAGCTCATGCAGTTGACAAAGCGTATGTCGCCAAGTACGAGCGAGCGATTCAGCTCATGAAGGCTTTGCCGGATAGCGATCCGCGGAGCTTCTCGCAGCAAGCTGATATCCATTGTGCGTATTGCGACGGTTCCTATGACCAAGTAGGGTTTCCGAACCTTGAGCTCCAAGTTCATGAATCTTGGCTGTTTTTGCCCTTCCACCGGTGGTATCTCTACTTCTATGAGAGAATTTTAGGTAAACTTGTCGACGACCCGACGTTCGCTTTGCCTTTCTGGAACTGGGACTCTCCTCCGGGCATGCAGTTGCCAGCGCTGTATGCAAATGTGAACTCGCCGCTTTACGACAAGCTGCGAGACGCGAAGCATCAGCCGCCGACAATCGTCGACCTTGACGGTGGTCAGAATAGTCCGGATCAGGTGTCGGAAAACCTCACGGTCATGTACCGGCAAATGATAAGCCGAGGAAAAAATGCGAGGCTGTTTCTCGGTGAGCCTTATCGTGAAGGAGACGATCCTAGTCCCGGACAAGGTTCTTTAGAGAGTGCTCCCCACGGACCCGTCCACTTGTGGACCGGGGACAGCACGCAACCGAATAATGAGAACATGGGGAACTTCTACTCGGCTGCTCGAGACCCGATATTCTTCTCGCACCACTCCAACGTTGATCGAATGTGGAGTGTGTGGAAAACGCTGGGAGGGAAAAGAAAAGACTTTACCGATCCGGATTGGCTCAACTCTGGCTTCTTGTTCTACGACGAGAATGCGCAGCTTGTCCGCGTTAAAGTCAGCGATTGCCTCGACACAAGAAAGCTCGGATATGTCTACGAAGATGTTAGCATTCCATGGCTGAAGAACAAGCCAACGCCCCGTCGAACAAAGCGCTCTACCGCGAGAAGCAGTGGCTCTTTAGTTGGGGCTGCACTTGCGGCGGAGACGAAGAAAACCACGACGAGCGTCAAGTTCCCGATAAAGCTGGACAGGGTGATAAGCACGGAGGTGCGTAGACCGAAGAAGTCGAGGAGCAAGAAGGAGAAGGAGGACGAAGAGGAGGTTTTGGTGATCGACGGAATCCAATTCGATAGAAATTATCCGGTGAAGTTTGATATTTATGTGAACGATGACGATGACGAGCCGCCGAGTAGACCAGACAAGTCGGAGTTTGCTGGGAGTTTTGTGAACGTGCCTCATAAGAAGAGGGGTGATAACAAGATTAGAACTTGCCTGAGGTTGGGGATAACGGACTTACTTGAGGACGTGGGAGCTGAGGATGATGAAAATGTCGTTGTGACTTTGGTGCCCAAGTTGGGCAAAGGACTTGTCACCATCTCTGGGATCAAAATTGAGTTTATCTCCTGAGATAGTGGAATTAATTTCTCTTCTTCATCACGCTTAGTCACTACTATGGAAATAAATCTTGTGGTCTTTTTTTTTTTTTTTTTTTTTTTTTTTTTTTTTTTTGGGTCTTGTGATATTTCGTGAGTTAACTGGTCTCCGATGGAAATGTTTGTGCTTGTCGTTTTTTCTACAATAAGTTATTCGTCTTCAACATAACTAGTTATTTTCAAAGACGTGCTCTAGAATTGTGCAAATTGTCTGAAATTGACTGCCGACTTTTGATTCAAAGCATTTTTCGTTCGACCAAAATTTACAAATATCTTATAATAAGACATCCATAAGGATTTCAAGGATAAAAATGAATGAGTGGTCTAGCGGTCGTAAGAAAAATTTATGTGGAATAATTGTCCTTTGCTTAAAAAAAGGACCAGAGTTAAAAGTCTGAATGGGATCACCTTTTTGTTTAGTACTGGGTCGATAGTCGATACAGGATTGCCTAAACTAAATTTTAAGACCTCTGAATTATAGATTCAAATCCGTAAATTCAATTTCTTTTTCCATAGTATTTTCTCTCACAAAATGTTAAATTTTTTGTTCAAACATATTGCTCTAACTTATATAAACTTAAGTCTACCATAAATAAATAAGGGACAAAAACTACTAAAAATTAAACTCAAAGATCTAGGGGGAAAAAAAAAAAAAATTTGTACGCTAATCACAAGGTAAAAAATTATTTTTGAAAAAAAAAAAAAAATATATATATATATATATACACACACACTTACCGACAAGTACATTTAATGTTTGTAGTTTTAATTTAAAGGTTTAAACTCAATAATTTATAATGGAGTCACATGAAAAATGTTTACTACTAGATTAATTATACCTACAACCATTTTTATGACTAATGTTCAACAAACGGTTTCCTCAAAATATTGATTGATGTCTCATTTATAGATAATCTACAAATGGAATATATCAATATTTATGCATGCTTTTGTACTGCGACTTCTTTTACCCCGCCCCCTGTGATTTGTTAGGATTTTTATCCCATTTGTTCTATGGTCTGCCTAGTTTTTAGGTGTGAACTTAAAGTTTTTATTTCAGTTTTATATCTTTTCAGAAAAGTTAACAAAAATTATAACTAATTTTTAAAAAGTTAACCAAATTTAACATAAAAATTACATCTCAAATCCATGTTCCAAACGCATACTTAATCAACATTCATTATTGTTAAAAATAATGATTAACCTTGCATTTATCGCGTGACTTTTAAATAATTCTAATTACTCTGAGATGGTTCCAGATATGAAATTGAGTTTGTAGTGTTTATGGAAATGCTTAGGTTTTTTTTAATTATTAAATTCGAATATAATGAGGAATTTGTTGTTAGTTGGTAGTGTGATTTTGCAACTCAATTTCGAATTAGATTCTAATATAAATTTGACTCTAACGGATAGGACTTTTTATTTTCAGCCGTTCAAATTTCAAAGGAAGGAAATATGCATGTGTTTATCCACACACTGATAAGTACAAGTTCTATATCATCACGATTCTCACCATGATAATTGATAGCGAAGTCGACAAGTAGCATATGATTTTTTTTTTAAGAGAAAAAAGAAAATAGCATTTTTACATTACTAAATAGTAAATTTTAAAAAGATTCAAAGTAAATAATAATAAAAAATAAATTTATAGGTAAATAATTTATTTACTTCATATAATATATTATTTGTTTAATAAATTTACTACTTCATAAATTCGTTATTTAATTAAATTAATTTGAAATCTTATTATTTACTTCAATAATTTTTACAAAATGCTATTTATTATAATTTCTTAATTTGGGTGTCCTTTAATTAAATTAATGCATTACGTGTCATTTGTACCCCTAAATTAAAAAATGCTAATTAAATCAGGTCAGGTTGGGTCACGTGGGACTGTGGGTTGGGTTGCCAGGGAAGGCATGGGAATAGAGGGCGGTAGGGAGATGGCCGCAGGTTTGGGATACTGCGGGGATAGGCCGGATGATTGGGTCGTGAGCTAGGCGTGTGACAATGGGTTGGGTTGTGAAAATGAGCACCGTGTGGGCGCAGGGAGGCTAGCAGTCGACAGTGGCCGGGCTGGGGTAAGCCATGAGAAAGGGGAGACATTTTAGATTTAGGATGCATTTAATTTACTAAACCGTAAAGGAATATATATAATGGGAAATATAATGAGATTGGAAAGGAAAGTGAAATAATAAGGAGGAATCATTGACATATATTTAGAAATATTTAGTATTTCTCAATGTGTGAATATAAAAAGCATGATAGGACATCTATAGAAAATTGAGCTTTTCTCCTAATTCAACACGGGAATGAAGTATCACAACTTCTGATGGACCACAGTCTCCGCCTATATATATTCATTGTTACATATCAACTGATAAAACGTATATATATATATATATATATATATAAATATGTTTGCACTCACTTATTTTTTTTTTTTGAAATACTGTAATAGCTAGTGTGTGTGTGTATCCTGCTTTAGCTACTTGTGTACGAGATGTTATTTGAATCAGGCATTGCCTTGAGCCAGACCACGCACGTAATTTGGTTTTCTATGAATGTTAAATAGATATATAATTGGTAAAAAAAAATTCGTTACAACATGTTAAAAAAAAATTCTTTAAAGCATCTTAACTAATTAAGCCTCATCCGAAACCAATTGGAATTGGAATTTTGGAGTTTGGCATTTTTAATTGAAAATGAGTAAATATTTGAAAATATGTGTTTGATTAAAATGTGAATTGAAAATGAACTGTCACACTGAGAATGGTATAAAAATTTTGAAATGTGTTTAAAAAAATTGTAATATCACTCTTATCGTTATGAGTATTTAGACATAATAATCATCTTATTTTGACTTAAAATAAAAAAAATTACGGACTTTTAGGGTTAGTTTATGATCACTTTTGCAGACGATGAAATACGGTTTGGTTTCCAAACCTTTGTTTTGGGGTAGAGTTTGGTTTCCAAATGCAAGCTTTGAAACAACAGTGAACCTATATGGGTTGCACCATTCGAGATTCCCTCTGGCAGTGGCATGAACTATTTCACAAATTTTTGGATGCTTTAATTATTTTTGGATGTTTACTTCAACTATTTCACAAATTTTTAAATTACTTATTTAAGCTTTTGGTTTTTTTATTAAATCAACAAAACACACATCTTCAAAACATTCTTCTTCTTCTTCTTCTTTTTTTTTTTAATTATTCTTTTATCAAACACAAAACCCAAAACAACTTTTTTAAAAAAGATTTTTCCCTAAACCCACATCTCCAAAACTCATTTCAACTCAGAACAAAATATCTCCCAAAACTCCCCTTAAAATTGGCCCTTAAAGTTTGAGTTTTTTGAAAATGGAAGAGAGAGAGATGTAGATTTGAAATGAGATGATGAAACAAACAACTTAAAAAAAAATGGAAAATTTTCAACTCCAATAATTATTCCAAATGGATCATATTTCCTGTTTACCTGCCTCGTTTAATAATATATCTCTTTTATATTTAAGACATTATACATGATGATTTACAATATATATGATTTAAAGTATTAAAATTTAACACATGTGATATATAAAAGATTGAGTATTACTGTTTTGATTTATTTTATTTTAAGTTTTATGGTAATTATTTTTAATTTTAATATGATGAAAATAGATAATTAGTTAAGTAGAGTATCCTACGAGTACCCCGAATCCTTAACGGGGAAAACCCGCCCGGTCTCTACCAATTTAAACAAGTTATAGAGTAGATATGGACGATATTTTTATTCGCGTGATTAGTTGATGAGAATACTACCTCGTCTCTGGGCTCGTCCAATTGCCATTCTTACTTAAAATTGATCTTATTAAAAAAAAAAAAAAAAAAACCCCTTGATTTGGGCTTTCAGCTTGGACTTGCGCACTCTTGGAGTTGAACTCGGCATGCAAATCAATTCTTTTGAATCGCGACAAATTAATCAAGTTAAAAGAATTCGTGAGTGTATCACTCAAGGTACAAACGAAACTAAAACGTTTGGTAAGGCAAGGAAATTGTAAACGAACTCAAGACTGTAGACCTGCTTACTCCCTTTAGAATAATCAGAATAGATATGACGAAAGGACAATGAAACTACTGATGAGTCGATATACCAGCACTTAATTAATTCGTATTGTAACGCCCCTCTTAAGAAAGTAGTTCGAAAAGAACATTAACTTATAACTAAAACCTCAACTCATACGATTAAAACTTAACAGAAATAAGTACTATATATATATATATATATATATACAGCGAAAAATTTCTTATCAATCGATATACCAGCACTTAATCCGTACGATAACATCATTTTCAAGCAAGCAGTTTGAAAAAAAATGTTAACTAATCAAAGCTTCAACTCATACAATTAAAATTTAATCGAAATAAGTAATATGCATAAAAAAAAATCTCTTTAATATGGAAACAAAAATTTTTCTTATATTGCAAAATTCCAAATCTTAGAACTTCTAATCTTGCCATAAGACTATGGAAATTTTGACTTGAATCAACCTCATCTAATCTTATCAACCCTGTAAATTGCATCACAAGAGTTATATATATATATATGAGTGAAAGCTCAGTAAGTATACCGACCATATATATTACTTTTTTCACAATAAAAATAATCTTCTATATCATTAGTTTTACGGCTCTTTCTTATGATGTTAAAAGCACTTTACACATTAAAGTTTCTTTAATTAAATGAAAAACACTTCGTACATTATTAAGACTCAATTCCATACAAAAGAGAACACCCAAAGAATCACACTATGAAAGAAGACTCAAGTATTACCGACTTCTCTTTAGTCGGAGACTAACCATGCACTTTCACATGTACTACACTTAATCTAGCACACACCTCACACTAATTATTTGCTTTTCTGAGTTTTGCTTACTTTTTTTCCCCCCCGCTGGAAAGAGCTTTGCTGACTTTGCCGTGCTCTACGTACAAGTAAATGACCATTTGGACAGGCCGAATAAACTTGGCATTAATTCTTATTAACACACATGGTCATCAGGGAAACCAAGGAACCATTTGGAGCCCATTTGGCTGTGTTGCAGCTTTTGCTTTTAATCGATTGAAGAAGAAAGAGAAAAACTATGTCTTTTGTGTAAGTGTTTTGTGTAAGTGTTTGTGATCACATTTTTGTGAGATACTAATGAGTTAAAATAATTTTTAAATTTTCAAGTAACCAAATAAAAATGTTAAAACTCAGTTTATAGTATATTGTTGAAACTTCGATATAAATTTTAAAGTCTACTCAAAAAAGTTTTTTAAGAAGTCAAAACGACTAAAAATTCTTTTGGAGAGTGTAAACTCTTCCTACATACAGGCTATAGGTTCATGCATTTGCATAAGAGAGGAATTGATGGCCTGTTTGGATGGCATGATCATTTTTAAAATGAGCCTAAGAAAACGTTTGGCAACCTCTTCTCTCCTCTTAAAAAAATTTCGATCTCGTTTAAAAAGGAGATGACTTTTGCATTAACTATTCAAGCATCATTTCATAATTTTTTTTTATTTTCAAAAGGAAAATTTTTTATACATCCAAACACAATCTCATTCTCAAAATTAAAACATTCTTTATTTTGAGAACGAGTATGCGATCCTGACAATAGACATGTCCATAAATTCCATTGGGCTACAGAAATGTTTGGGCTTTGTTTTTCGGCGGGCTGGTGATAAAAAACACTCGTGGAAAGGATTAGGAATTAACGTGTCTCCCCAACTTCATTAATTTATTTTAAAACATGCACATTATTAGAGTGTACTGCATGTACTTTGCTAAAAGTGTACTAGATAGAAGTACAGAGTACTCAAATTAGCTAGAGAAGAGATCTTCATTCTTATATATAAAAACACATAACTACAAGAGAGCAACGTTACAAATATTGTACACACTGTGTTTTACTTCTGAAGGGCTTCTTCTTCTTCCTCTAGCTGGTCTGGCTATAGTCTTCTGCCTCCCGAATTGGCGTTTGGTGGTACGTATACTTGCAATTACTTTTTCTTAACTACTCTTTCTTCAGTTTTTAATTTTCGAATTTAGGATATTATTATGGATTTATAGGGTTAAATTATTACTTCTAAATTATGTCCGTGTTAAACTCATTCTAATTAGTTCTTTCTTTCTTTCTTTCTTTCTTTCTTTCTTTCTTTTTTTTTTTACTTACCTAATTACATTCTAATTCAAACCCATGTACAAAGCAGGAAGGTCTCTTTTATAAAGTATATGCACCGCACCCTCCATTATTCTCCCATAATTATTACTCCGAACAATATTGTCAATTTGTAGGCTTTGTTTTTGTGACTAAAGCTACTGTCTATTACGAGGTAAAGTAATGTTAAAATAATATCGTAACGTGAATATTCAAAACTAAAGTACACACGTTATTTTAAAAAAAAAAAAAAAAGCAAATAAAACATTTTTCATTTTCTTAGCGAAAATAAAATTCATAGAGAAACGGAAGAGCTAGCGTCTATGGGGAATATATTCGCATAGAATGTTGAACGAGCCTATTCTTTATTCCCTTAGTACGATTCTTCAAACGGAATCATCCCAAACACAGAGAAAGAAAACGACACAGACCTAGAACTGCCGGCAAAGCAATACGACATAAATTATCAAGCAAAATAAGCCAGGGGGGGGGGGGGGGGGGGGTGGTGTGCTCTGTGCTTAAGAAACGAACTCAATCTTGAGATCGCCAATGGAGAAGTGTCCAGTCCCAATTTTGGGGACCAGAGTCACCACCACATTCTCATCGTCTTCGGCATCCAAATCCTCCAACAGCTCAGTTAAGTCCAACCTCAGGCAAGTGTTCAACTTCTTCTCGCTCTTGTGCTTGTGTGGAACACTCACAAAGCTTCCCGCGAACTCGCTCTTATCCGGTCCGGTCGGAGCGTCGTCCTCGTCGTTGATGAAGACATCGAACTTGATCGGCACATTACTGTCGAACTCGATCCCCTGGATGACCAAAACCTCGTCCTTCTCGTCCTTCTCCTTCTTGCTCCTCTTCTTCTTCGGCCTCGACACCAGTGTCTTCACCGGCTTGTCCAACGTCAGAGGGAAACTCACCCTCGGGAACTCGTCCGCACGCGCCACCCCAATGCGCTCCAAAAAACCGGTCACTCTGTCGACCGCCCTTCTCGGCGTCGGCCGGTTGTTCAACCATGGAACGTCGACGTCTTGGTAGACGTACCCGAGCTTTCGGGAGTCCAGGCAGTCCCGGACCTTAACGCGCACGAGCTGACTGTTCTCATCGTAGAACAAAAACGCAGTGTCGAGGAAATCGGGGTCGGTGTAATCTTGTCTCCTGCCACCTAATGTCTTCCAAACGTTCCACAGTCGGTCGACGTTGGAGTGGTGAGCGTAGAAGAGTGGATCCCTACCTGCCGAGAAGAAATTCCCCATGTTCTCTCCATTAGGCTGTGTGTTGTCGCCGGTCCACACATGGACCGGGCCGTGCGGAATGTTCTCGATGGAGCCACTCCCCTGAGGGTTGTCTCCGGCTCGATAAGGCTGACCCAGGAACCCACTCGTGCTCCGGCTATTCGACACCATCTGACGGTACATGATCGTCAGATTAGCTTGAATCTGAGATTGGTTTGAGATGGATTCGTCTACACCATTGAAGTCGAGGTCGAGGAGAGCCGGAGGAAGGTGTCTTTTGTTTCGGAACTGGTCATAGAGAGGCGATCTTGTGTTGGTGTAAATCGCCGGCAACTGCATACCGGCAGGGGCGTCCCAGTTCCAGAACGGCATGGCGAAGTTCGAGTCATTGATGAGCTTTCCCAAGATTCTTTCAAAGAAATAGAGGTACCAACGGTGGTAGGGGAAGAAGAGCCAGGACCCGTGGACTTGAATGTCGAGGTTCGGGAACCCGACTTGCTCGTACGCGCCGTCGCAGTAGGCGCAGTGGACGCTGGCTTGGTGCTTGAAGCTTCTCGGGTCGCTGTCCGGGAGCGCTTTCATGAGCTGCACA
Organism: Ficus hirta; assembly: GCA_038430175.1. NCBI lineage: Eukaryota > Viridiplantae > Streptophyta > Magnoliopsida > Rosales > Moraceae > Ficus > Ficus hirta. The sequence goes on along the minus strand of CM076589.1, from coordinate 9,203,568 downwards.
GCTCTGTTGAACTTCGCTATATAAGCGTTGTCCACGGCATGAGCTGGGGGTCTGACGCGGACTCTGCTCGTAGGAGGCGGTTTGAAGTCGACAATTTGAGCGGAAAATGGCGGGCAGCAATTGAGGGACTCCACGAAAGCGGCAGAATCGGCAGCACCGCACTTGGACAAGTCCGGCGAGGCAATGGGGGCGGCGGAGGCGAAGGGATCAGCTCGTAGGCCCGCCAAGCTGCCGAGACCGCCGAGCCCGAGGAGGACATTTCTGCGGTCGATTTTCGGGTTTGACGCGACGTCATTTGTAGGGTTGAGATCGTGACGATCATTGTTGTTGGCTTTGCATGAAAGTCTACGTGGAAGACGATGCTTGTTGTTACGCTTTTGTATAATGGAGATTTGTGATGTTTTGTGGAGTGAAGGAGACAAGGAAGTGGTGGAGGTGGCGATGCCGGAGGTGGTGGTGGTGGTGGAGGGTGGTGAGGTGGTGGAGAGAGATGCCATGGCTTAAATCAGTGGTGGTTTTTGATCGGAGTTAGAGCGATTGAAGTTCCGAAAGAGCCTCGCTTTTTATAATGCAATTTACTCTTTTTTGTTTGTTTTTTTTTTTTTAAAGTAACAAATGCACTGTTCAGCTTTTCAATATTTTATGGTCATAAACGATAGCTGGTCCCCTAAAAAAAAAAAAAGCCCATAACCACATGGTGTAATGATAAATTAAATTATTCACGTGGAGAACTTTCACCGGTGGAGTGCATTATGTTGACTAATATTAATTATAAAGCTAGCTTTATCAAGGTAAAAGTATAGAAATTAAATAGTCGAAAGAGTAAAACAAAAGAAGAAAGGAATACCAAAATATTACGCCCATTGACTAGAAAAAAAAAAATTAGTAACAAACACAATTAATATGATTCCATATATAGCATAATTAATGAGACTCTATATGTACACACATTATAAAGTCTATTCAAATCTAAATCTAACTCTATATTTACAATTTAAATTTAAATCTAAATCTTACTCTACCATTTAAAGAATTTAAAAATTATTTAAACTAAATAACTAATTAGTAATTATTATTTGACAATTGATAGAACTAATAGGGTTAAACTATATAGCTAGATTATAACGACATTAAAATATCATCCTAGCTACCTTTCATTATTTCGGTTTTTTTAACCGTAATAATTATAAAAAATAATTAAAAAAAAAGTAGATGGCGCGGGCTGGGAATAAAAAGTAACTTTGATATCAAAGTGCGAAATAAAAATTTTCTGTCAAAGGCTGCTAAAAGGCACTACATATCTACGTGAGATATTTTTTTGTCTACCAATAAGATTCGTTTATAACTTTGTTGTTGGGAATGTTGTTGGTGGGATAGGGTTGGTTTTTTTCCCCCTATATTATTTCACTTTATTTCTTTTTTTAGTAAGTTGAGAAATGAAAAAACTGATATTATAAGTTACTAGAACACTATAAGTTGATACCTACTAATAATTTAATCCTTTATCAAATTTCCAACTTGAAGTTACTATAATGAAAAAGAAAAATAAAGAGTCTGACTAATAAGGAAAAATAAAATAACGCAAGATAGAGGGGCAACAGAAAGCTAAAATTGAAAGAAAACTAACAGTTGAAGCCAATCTGAAAAAATTGACCATAGATTTACACTTTAAAAGTAGTTTTAAAATATGCCTTATTAAAAGCACTCTAGTCAAAATCTAGTGGGGAAAAACATCGAGAAAAATAGTACACATTTATTATCAAAATCGGCTAATTAGTAAATTTGTAGTAGGGGAAATCTAACATATCTTTATGAACAGCTAGAGAACAGAAAGTCAGAGTACTGAACCATCAAGAAATATTGAACCACCAAGAAGTATCGTCCAAGTGAAGAACACATGAAGCAAGTCTATCCTACACATGATTCCCTTTCCTTGAAAATGTGAGAAGCACAATAGGAAATCCTATTGTGATAATTCATAATGCATGCAGTCTCATCAAGTCTAAAACCTTCAAGGGATATGTCGGTTTTGAGAATGAAGCAATCTTGGAGAACCATTAGCTACCGCATCTGTATTGACTTTATTACAAGCAGGTTGAGGATTTAAACTTCAATTATTCTACTATTTTATTGACCTTGTCCGAAAGATTAAACTCCTCCAAAACAGTAAGGTCAAAATTAAAAGAGAATTATGCATAGTGCCAGAATCCATGGAATCAGATTCATGAATGCAATACCAAATCAGTATATATAAGAACCTGTTGAAGCTTGTAGTTCTTGTTCTAATAAATTAGAGCATTCTTGATCTTCCAAATAACCCAAAGAAAAGACATGATACAAGAGATCCAGATGTTATAAACTTTCTTACTCACCTTAAATGTTGATTCAACAATGAAGACTACTGGATTTGTACAGTCATGCATAAAATATTTGCTCCAGACATAACTGGATATAATTCACAATCCAATCCAGGAAAATGTGATTGATATCTTTCTTAACGACATGACAAAATGTAACCGGAAGGAAGAGAAAGAACTGGAAAGAAAACATCCGATAAAGGAAAAAGGAGTGCATGATACAGGATAAATAAACACCTTAAAAATGTGAAAGAAATCTCTAAAAATAAAGATCATTCATATCTCTGTAAAATAAAGGGAGAATAAATTCCAGAAGAGATAACCACCAATTTTGATGAAACAGATGACTTTTTTGTGATCTACTTACAATTAAGAAAAATGTTAGGGATATACACTCAAATCCTAACTTTTGAATATCAACTTATGTGATATATGAGTTATTGTTCTTTTATAGTAAGCGATCAAAGTATTGTTATATCAATTAATTATTTTTACTAATAAAAAGATAACATGTGAATTGATATTTAAAAAATTTGGATTAAAATTAGTGTGTCTAATAATGCTCTACAATAATGACCATTTCGACTCACCAGATAAACTTGGCCCTATGCACGCGGTTATTATCAAGGAAAGGGGCCCATTTGGCAAGGAAACATTTGGAGCCCATTTGGCAGAGATGTAGGCAGCTTTTGTTTTTGGTCAATGGAAAACGAGAACCTTTACAATCACATTTCCTACATGGAACATTTTCATGGATAATTTACATAAATGGTAATTAAAGACATTTTTAAAAAAAATGTCTAAAAATAAATTTACTTGTAAAATTGAACAAAATATAAAATGATCATGTTGTGCTGATAAAATACTCTTAAATTTAATTTAAGAAATAAAAAAAGATAGATTTTGTCCTAAAAATCAGCCACATTAATTTCAATTACCAATTTTATATCTGAAAATAGAAATTCAAAAATCCGTAAAGACATTATCTATTCATATTTATGTATTTGAATAATTTTATGAATAAATTTTATTGTATGTTGTTAATTTTTTGTATTTGCTGTCGATACTATATTGATGAGGTCTATATTTTATGAAATATTAAAATTATATTCGGTGAAGTATGTTTTCATCCCCCATAATGACATAGTAATATGATAATGATTCAAAAATAATAAAATCAAGAATTATGAGATATGAAGTTCTTGCATAAAAGAATATAGCCATTGTCATATAGATCACACGATCAAATTGTTACTAATTAAGAGCATGCAATATAATAATAAGGTCCTTATAGTATAAACAATATATGATAAAATATAATGCTTAAATGACAAAGTCACTATCATAAAACGAAAAATCAAACAAAATCAAGAATAACTAATTCTAAATATATGATTACTTTCTTTTTCGAAATAAATAGGAAAAATGAAAATAAAAAATTAAACTAATCATAAATGTAGGATTACGTTTCTAGAAAACAAAATTTCAAAAAAGAATTTGAATTAAAAAAAAAAAAGAACACATAAGATCCTTAGATGTAATTACAATGAAAAAACAAAAAGGAATAAGCCCAAAAATCAACCCACAAAAATGTTTAAAAGATAAATTTCCATTTAAAAATTGAAGTTTGTAAAAAAAAAAAAAAAGAAAAAAGAAGAAGAAGAAGAAGTTGCCAAAAATTGGTAAGAATAAATAAGTTAAAAAAGTCAAACTATGCTCAAAACAAGAAAGGGTAAATATGGAACAACAAAAGCATGATATTCAAACTTTGTTCAAATTTATGAATAAGTTTAAAACTGTTCATTTTTTAAAAGGCATGTTCAAAAATGGATATTTTGTGTGAAAGCTTTCATTTTCTATAGTAGGGCAAGTGAATATTCCATTGGGCTAGTGAAATGTTTGGGCTTTGTTTTTGGGCAGGCCTTGGGCTGGTGTTGATCAGCAACTCATGGAACTGAATTAGGAATTAAACGTGTCCCCCCAACTTTGTTAATTAATTTTAAAAACATCCAAATAATTAGAGTGTACTACATGTACTGTGCTAAAAAAAAAGTGTACTAGATAGAAGTACAAAGTACTTAATTAGCTAGAGAAGAGATCTTCTTTCTTATATATACATAATAAAAACAAATAACTATGAGATAGCAATGTTATTAAGCAGGGTATAATATAGATGCATTATTTGGTGTTTCATTAATCAACTTTTCAGGCTTCTTCCCCAGCCTCTGGTCCTCTTCTGTCTGTCTCTCGAATTGGCCGTTGGTAAGTATACTAGCAATTACTTTTTCTTAACTACTTTTTTTTTTTTAATTAGTTTTTATTGTCTGAATTCAGGATATTATGGCAGATTTATAGGTGAAATTACTGCCAAATATTGTTTGGCCTAAACTCACTCTTAACAAGTTTTTGATTTATTTTTGCTTACCTTATTGCATACTAATTCAAATTATTTTTTAATTTCAAAATATTAAGTTACGTATCAACTATGAAGCCAGCTATTATTGACAGCGAATTACACATAATTATTGCTCAGAATATTGACAATTTGCTGCCTTTGTTTGTGTGACTAAAACTCTAAATTTCTCGGGTCAACCATTTTGAGTCATTACAAGATAAGGTACTGTTAAGTGTTATATAAAATAATAAAGTAACGTGCACATTCAAAATTCAAGCACACTTACTGTAAATTAGCAAATAAAACAATTTTCATTTTTTAAGCAAAAAGAAAATTCGTCGAAAACAAAAGAGCGTCTTTCTAAGATGCGAAGTATCACATAGGATGATGAAAAAGTCCATTCTTTATTTCCACAGTACGATTTTTTTTTCTTTTTCTTTTTTTTTTTTTTGGCTAGTTGTTTCCACAGTACGATTATTGAAACGGAATCATCCCAAATACAGACAAATAAAACGACACAAAACCAGAACTGCCGGCAAAGGCAGACGACAGAACCTCCCAAAGACAATTAGGAACTAAAACAACAAACTAAAGTGCCCTGTGCTCAAGAAACGAACTCGATCTTGAGACCGCCAATGGAGACGTGTCCAGTCCCAATTTTGGGGACCAGAGTCACCACCACATTCTCATCGTCTTCGGCATCCAAATCCTCCAACAGCTCAGTTATGTCCAACCTCAGGCCAGTCCTCAACTTCGTCTTGCTCGTGTGCTTGTGTGGAACACTCACAAAGCTTCCCGCGAACTCGCTCTTATCCGGTCCGGTCGGAGCGTCGTCCTCGTCGTTGATGAAGACGTCGAACTTGATCGGCACATTTCGGTCGAACTCGATCCCCTGGATTACCAAAACCTCGTCCTCATCGTCCTTCTCCTTCTTGCTCCTCTTCTTCTTCGGCCTCGACACCAGCGTCTTCACCGGCTTGTCCAACGTCAGCGGGAAACTCGCCCTCGGGTACTCGTCCGCACGCGCCACTCCAATGCGCTTCAAACCCGTCTTTATTTTGTCAACTACTCTTCTCCGCGGTGTCGGACGGCTGTTCAACCATGGAATGTCGACGTCTTGGTAGACATAGCCGAGATTTTTGGTATCTAGGCAGTCCCGGACCTTAACGCGCACGAGCTGACTGTTCTCGTCGTAGAACAAGAACGCGGCGTCGAGAAAATCGGTGTCCGTGTAATCTTGTCTCCTGCCACCCAAAGTCTTCCAAATGTTCCACATTCGGTCGACGTTGGAGTGGTGAGCGAAGAAGATTGGATCCCTGCCAGCCGAGTAGAAATTCCCCATGTCCTCTCCATTAGGCTGCGTGTTGTCGCCGGTCCACACGTGGACCGGACCGTGCGGGATGTTCTCCAAGGAGCCAGGCCCTGGACTCGGGTCGTCCCCAGCGCGATAAGGCTCGCCCATGAAGAGCCTCGCGCTTCTGCCATTGGACACTATCTGACGGTACATGATCGTCAAATTCGCTTGAATCTGAGCTTGGTTTGAGATCGACTCGTCCTGACCATTAAAGTCAAGGTCAACGAGCTTCGGAGGAAGGTGGTTTTGGTTTCGGAACTTGTCATAGAGTGGCGATTTTGTGTTCGTGTAAATCGCGGGCATCTGCATGCCTGCAGGGGCGTCCCAGTTCCAGAAGGGCATGGCAAAGTTTGGGTCATTGATGAGCTTTCCCAAGATTCTTTCAAAGAAGTAGAGGTACCAACGGTGGAAGGGGAGGAAGAGCCAGGAGCTGTGGACTTGAATGTCGATGTCCGGAAACCCGACTTGCTCGTACGCGCCGTCGCAGTAGGCGCAGTGAATGTTAGCTTGTTGCTTGAAGCTTCTCGGGTCGCTGTCCGGGAGAGCTCTCATGAGCTGCACAGCTCTGTTGAACTTCGCTATGTAAGCGTTGTCCACAGCATGAGCCGGCGGCCTCACGCGGACTCTGCTCGGAGGAGGCAATTTGAAGTCGACAATTTGAGCGGGAAATGGCGGGCAGCAGTTGGTGGGCTCCACGCCGGCGGGGAAATCGGCGGCCCCACACTTGGACAAGTCCGGCGGGGCAATGGGGGCGGCGAAGGCGAAAGGATCGGCACGGAGGCCTGCCAAGCCGCCGAGACCACCGAGACCGAGGAGGACATTTCTGCGGTCGATTTTCGGGTTTGTAGGGTTGAGGTCGTGATCGTTATTGTTGGCTTTGCATGAAAATCTACGTGGGAGGGAATACTTGTTGCTACGATTTGGGAGAGAGGAGATTTGGGAAATTTTGTGGAGTGAAGGAGACAAAGAACTGGTGGAGGTGGCGATGCCGGCTGTGGTGGTGGAGGGTGGTGATGTGGTGGAGAGAGAAGCCATGGCTTAGTAATTGAGTTGTGGCTTTCGATAGGTGTGGAGTGATTGGGGAGCCAATGAGCCTTGGTTTTTATAATGCAATTTCACTATCTATTCTTCGACATCGTGTTTTTTTATTTTATTATTTTTTAAGGAATTCAAACACCTTAACTGCCCCACCCTCAAAGTTGAAGAAGAAGAAAATGATACAAATTGACCATGTATAATCACGTGGTGGATCTGATCATACGCAATAATATATGATAAATTAAATATCAAGTTGAATAAATTATGTTCGTTGGAGTAGTGTTGAGGTGCATTATTTTCATTACATAAACAAATATTATATTAAAAAAAATGTCTTACAAAACTAGTAACATTAAAATAAAATACAAACATATAAAATTGAATAAAGAGACTAGGATTTTGTCCTTTTTTTTTCCTCATAATATGCTTGAGGGTTCGGATAATAGTCGGATTATTATTTTTTAATTAATTTCGTAATCACAATAATATGATATATAGTTGGACACCTCAAATATATATATATATTTTTTGAAAGGGGATACCTCATATTTTATTTTAATATAAATATATTTAAACAGTACATCAATTTATTTTAATATTTATCAATTTACTTTTATTATTTACTTTTATCAACTACATCACATACTCTCTTTCTCTGATCTTTCTCACCAATGTATATTAGACTATTCAAATATACACAATCATGTATTTATTTTTACCAATCATATCACATATTATCTTTCTCTGATCTCTCTCACATCAATGTATATTAGAATATTCAAATATACACAACCCTGTTACATTTAATGTATAAATGTGATATCCAAATGCATAATATCTTTCATAATGTTTTTCATATATTAATACAATACAAAATGAAGGTGCTTTTTAATGGGACTATTAGTTTTTTGTTTTTCTTTATTTATTTTATTTTATTTTTGAAACAGAAACGTATTAGTTCTATCTACTTATATATATGTGCAGATTTTCCAAGAATAAAACATCTTTATGTAGCATTTGAAAAGTAAATAAACGAATAACGCCAGAAGGAAAATGATTTTACATATGGAAATTAAATTAGGTGACACTGCCGAGATATTATATGATCGACAATGTGCTATGAACACTCTGGCATTGGTACTTTATTATATTTTTATAAACATTAACTATAGTCGGAAAGGGGGCAAGTATCTTTTACATAAATATTGTTTGAAGTCCAGGCATTAACTTGTATTTTGTCCTTTTCTCTTTAAACAGTTTCAAATTAAGTTTTAATTCCTTTTGTTTTTTCTTTTGCTGGAATTTATCCTTTTGTTAGTTTGTAAGAAGTTGATCAATGAAAAGTTTATTTAGCGCAAAGAAAGAAATTAAAAAAAAACAAATAAAAAGCAGTGAAAAGTTTATAAGCAGACAAACAATGCTTGCGTGTCAAAAATTTATCACTCTCACTTAAATCTGTTACTTTTTAATAAGGTGTTTTCTAATTTATCTTAATGTTTTTTTAATTATCGTAATTTTTATTTTTTAATGTTTAGGGTGTGCGGGGTGGGTGGGGTTTGTTTAAAAGGTTTCTATCATGATTTGCTTTAACCGAAACTTAATAAGATAGCCTGCATCTAACTTTCATGTTGTCAACCAGAAATGAGAAAACGATAAAGAATTTCTAATTGTAGATCCGGCTACAACATAATTTTACAATAATTAAAAGTTAAAAGTTATCAGTTCAAGATTGCATTATTAAATTATTAATTGCAGGGCCGGCTCAAATATAGCTCACTGGATGCCTTTGAGGTAAAAAATAAAAAAATAATAAATAATAAAAAATAATAATAAAAAAAAACGTTGATTATTTATGCTCGTAGATGAGCATCTACGTACAATACAATGTTAAATTCATGTACTAAAATCAAAATTTAGCATTTGGAGTAAGAAAATCACTCTTTCTAACGAAATAGTATTTCTAACGTGAATTTGGCAATTAATTGCTATACTTAATGATAAATTTACACTAAATATAATAAATGTAGGCTTGATTATTATTGATTGATGTGTTGACTTTTGCATTCAAGTAGTACAATATTGTTATTTTGCAACTTTTAGTACATGTACATTTTAAAAAGTATTCCTTAAGGGCAAAAAAAAATAATAATAAAAGAATTTGAAATAGTATGATGCATTGTACTACATACAAAATACGTTTTATCAGGAAAAAAAATGATCAACTCTTTTTTAGGCCAAATATAATATTAACATGGTATTTATATTGGAGATTATCTATGCAACGTCATAAAGCTATATTTTTTTAGTACCAGTCTCATCGCAATATCCAACCTTATTTCGCTAGCTGTTGATTATTTTGTTTTTGTTTTTGTTTTTGTTTTTGTTTTTGTTTTTTAACACCTGTCATTATTTTTCTTAGAGGATAATATCCTCGTTTCCTGTGAAGGTGCTTGAACGTATTCATATGTAATTTTGAACTCTTTCTCTTGACGTAAAGAATTTATAATGTGAAAACCAATTAACCACGAACATATTATCTGTCTCAAAGGGGACATGGAATCTCTTTTATGACTTCTTTATTTGTCACGTGACAACTACGTGATCATCATGTCATCGTTACATAATGATCGTATTATCACCATGTAGATTTTTTTTTTTGTCTATTCTACACGCATGAAGCATGTGCCATACATACAATCAGTGACAGAGCTACATTGGGCCTAGGGGTAGCTGCCCCCGTTGGCCTAATGGACTCCTTCAACTTAATACCCCTATCCCATAAAGTTTTTCAATTAAGTCCCTATTTTGCCCCCCTCAAAATATTGAAATTACAAATTTTATTAAGATTTTTCTAAAAAATTTCACTTATGCCCCAAACATTTGATTTTATAAACATACATTATTTCACATTAAAAATCTTAAATAAACAAAAAGGTTAATTATACTACTATTTAAATTTGGACTTTTTAAAGTTAGTTATTTTAGATTATAAAGTTTATATAAGAAGAAAAGAAAAATATAAAATTAAACAATTTTTTTAATTTAAAATTTAGTTAAATTCACGCTCCCTGAAAAAATTTTCTGGCTCCATCATTACATACAACTAGTGATACAGAAAAAAGATCTACGTGATCTTTGCATAAGGATAATAAGATGCACAAATCTTTTCAAACAAAAAAAAAAGCACAAATCAAGAAAAAAACTTATTCTCAAAACACTAAAATTTTCCAATTTATTTCTATATTTTTCTGAAATGTCAACACAAATTTTAATTAATTTTTAAAAAATCAAACAACTTCAATTCAAATATTTCAATGCAGACCGACCAATCAAACATGAACTTAATTGACTATTTCCTTTGGTTTGTAATATTAATGTTTGGAACTTTACCTAAGCTCCACACATATAAAGCTGGGATCCCTTAATATAAGAATTAATTACAATATATATTGAGTGAAAGCTTTCGTGTAAAATGAGATGTTTGAATATTAGTGGGTAACGGGGTACTTGCAGGAAAAGAAAGGAATAATTAAATAGTTCATTAAATCTGATTAACATAAAAATTTGACTAAATTGGTAATTGAATATAAGAATATATATATATATATATATATATATATATATTACAAGTCTAATCAAGAAGGCGACTTCAAGTTTTGGAGTAGGCAAACTGCCCAAAAACAATTATTTAAATACCGTTTGCTTCTTACGAGAGGAAAAAAGAATCTCTTTTGTTCCACCAAGATGAAAAAAAAAAACAAAACATAAACAAAGACTAATAAAATATGTTTATTTGGAGAAAGTTGAAATTCAAATATCTTATTTCGGTGTCTACAGATCAACTGCCAACAAACGACATTGACCTACAGCTGCCAGCAAGGCATACGATATAACCCCTCAATGACAATAGGGATCTCCCAAAGCGCCGTTGCCAATATTGAAATTTAAAAACAACCAATGAAAAAAAAAGTGGTTGGTCTGAAACAAAGAAAAAAAAAAAAACTAGTAAAATTGTCCAACTGGATTATCTGCGTGCTGATCAAGAAACGAACTCAATCTTGAGTCCACCAATGGAGACGTGTCCAGTCCCAATTCTAGGCACCAAAGTCACCACCACATTCTCATCGCCTTCGGCATCCAAATCCTCCAACAACTCGGTTATGTCCAACCTCAGGCAAGTGTTCATCTTCGTCTTACTCTTGTGCTTGTGTGGAACACTCACATAGCTCCCCGCGAACTCACTCTTGTCGGGTCCGGTCGGCGCGTCGTCCTCGTCGTTGATAAAGACGTCGAACTTGATCGGCACATTCCGGTCGAACTCAATCCCCTGGATGACCAAAACCTCGTCCTCCTCGTCCTTCTCCTTCTTGCTCCTCTTCTTCTTCGGCCTCGACACCAGCGTCTTCACCGGCTTGTCCAACGTCAGCGGGAAGCTCACCCTCGGGTACTCGTCCGCACGCGCCACCCCAATGCGCGCCAAAGCCCTCCTCACTCCGTCGACCGCCCTTCTCGGCGTCGGTCGGCTGTTCAACCACGGAAGGTCGACGTCTTGGTAGATGTAACCGAGATTTCTTGTGTCAAGGCAGTCTCGAACCTTGACACGCACGAGCTGGCCGTTCTCGTCGTAGAACAAGAAAGCGGCGTCGAGCCAATCTCGGTCGGTGAAATCTTGTCTCCTGCCACCCAACGTCTTCCAAACGTTCCACATTCTGTCGATATTCGAGTGGTGAGCGTAGAAGATTGGGTCCCTACCAGCCGAGTAGAAGTTTCCCATGTCCTCTCCGTAAGGCTGTGTGTTGTCGCCGGTCCACACGTGGACCGGACCGTGCGGGATGTTCTCGAAGGATCCAGGCCCCGGGTCGGTGTCGCCCCCGGCGCGATAAGGCTCGCCTAAGAAGATCCTTGTGCTTCTGCTGTTAGACACCATCTGACGGTACATTATCGTCAGATTGGATTGAATCTGGTCTTGGTTTGAAATATTTTCGTCCCGACCATTGTAGTCGAGGTCGACGAGGGTCGGCGGAAGGTGGCTTTTGTTCCGGAACTGGTCGTAAAGAGGGGATCTTGGGTTGGCGTAAATCGCGGGGATCGGCATGCCCGCAGGGGTGTCCCAGTTCCAGAACGGCATGGCGAAGTTCGGGTCATTGATGAGCTTTCCCAAGATTCTTTCAAAGAAGTAGAGGTACCAACGGTGGAAGGGGAAGAAGAGCCAGGAGTTGTGGACTTGAATGTCGAGGTTCGGGAACCCGACTTGCTCGTACGCGCCGTCGCAGTAGGCGCAGTGGACATTGGCTTGTTGCTTGAAGCTTCTCGGGTCGCTGTCCGGGAGAGCTTTCATGAGCTCCACAGCTTTGTTGAACTTCGCTATGTAAGCATCGTCCACAGCATGAGCCGGCGGCCTCACGCGCACTCCGCCGGCAGGAGGCAGCTTGAAGTCGACAATTTGAGCGCTAAAAGGAGGACAGCAGTTGACGGGATCAACTCCAGGGGGCAAATCCGCGGCGCCGCACTTGGACAAGTCCGGCGGGGCAATGGGGGCGGCGAAGGCGAAAGGGTCAGCACGTAGGCCCGCCAAGCCGCCGAGACCGCCGAGGCCGAGGAGGATATTCCTACGGTCGATTTTGGGGTTTGATGCGACGTCATTTGTAGGGTTGAGGTCGTGATTATCATTGTCGTTGGCTTTGCATGAAATTTTACGTGGGAGGCAATACTTGTTGCGAGGCTTTGGGAAATTGGAGATTTGGGATATTTTGTGGAGTGAAGGAGACAAGGAAGTGGTGGTGGTGGCAATGCCGGTGGTGGTGGAGGCTGGTGATGTGTTGGAGAGAGAAGCCATGGCTTAATAATTCAGTGGTGGTTTTTGGTCGGAGTAGAGCGATTGAAGATCCAAAAAAACCTCGCTTTTTATAATGCAATATACTTTTTTTGTTAACATTTTTTTTCTTTTTTAAAGTTACCATTGCACCGTCAAGTTTTTAATATTTTATGAGTCACAACACGTTAGCTGCTGCACTTCTCAAAGTTGACGAAGAAAATTAAAAAATGGCGACAAACACGCGGTGTATATATGGTCTTATCCGATGTCATATGATAAATTAATTGGCGATCGAATCTAGAACTAAATTAATAAATAAATCACTTGCGTGGTGCACTTTCTCTTCTCTCGGTATAAGTCATAGCTGCTAGTGTTTAAGGAGTAATAAAAGTTCAAAAAAAAAAAAAAAACTTCATTTCATTCTATATCTATACATGTATATTAATTAAAACTTTGAGGCCTATGCCATTAATATTAAAAGGCAAAGAACCTGATCCGATTTTAACACACGAGTTCAGACTGTTCAGTTTTGTTTTCACTATCATTAAATGCCGTATAATTTATTAAAGGATAAAACTTCATAAGGAAAGTTTGAAATATTGAATTTTCAATACATTCATAAAATAAAACGAAAGGAACAAAAACATCTTAACCACCGAAACATTCTATATCTATATCTTTATTAACATCTTTAATATTTATAAATTATATATAAGATCAAATGCTTTTTTCATCCTATCCTTAATATAGTCAGTATATGGCGGTTTCAATACCCATCACATGATGTTTTAATATGTGTATATATATCTCAAAGAGTGAATGCTCTCTTTCTTCGTATCCCAATGGTCGCTACGTGCATGGTGGCTGGCTTCAATGCCCATCACGTGTCATTTTAAAAAAAATATATTTTTATTTTAAATTTACTTTATTTATCTGTCCCACAGGTGCAAAACACATGTTGTACAACTAGTAATAATGAAAACGCGAAAATTGAAGCGTGCTGTAGCATCAAAACGACATTTATATGGCAACATCCAACATTTTATTATTACAGTAAAATAAGGCAGGAGAGTAGAAACTATTAAAGTAGCTTTTTTTCGTAAGGACATTGATACCAAACAAACAACCTTGGTATATCAAAGTCCAAATAACAATTTTATACTTGACTTATGGTGTGTTTGGTTCACCGGTTGGAGTTAAAATTTTTTAAATTGGAGTTGGTTGATTTTTTTAAAATTAGTTATAATTTTTGTTGACTTCTCAAAAAAAAAACAAAACTGATATGAAAATTTTAAATTAGAGTTGAAACACCAAACGAAGGTTTAATATTTCTTTATTTATTAAATTCGTCTATGAGTTTTTTTAATTATTGAAAATGGTGTTGATGGGACGAGGTGGAATTTTTTTTTTCTTTTACTTTCTTTTTAGTTTACGAAACAAAATTTAAACTTAGATTTTTCAAGGAAAAAAAAAATCTTGGCCCTTTTGAAATTTAGTTTTTTTTTTTTTTGAGCTAATTCAGTTTTCATTTAAAATAAATAAAAAAAAGACTCAGTTTACTCTATGGATATAATATGTTTTGGAAGCTATCTCACATCTTTTTTAATCATTATTACTAAATTAGGATTCAGTATTTAAAATTATCTTGAACTTATAGAAAATGTGTATTTTTTAAATCCTTTGAATTAGGTGCGTGAAGAATATTTTTAAAAAACATCATTGTCTTTGAAAACAATTGTATTAACGGGTAATTTGAAGATAAGACATGGAAAAAAGTAAAATCAAATTAAATGACTCTGCCGGCTAATATTTGTCCCCACCGACACATTAATTTATCTGAGAACGTGCAATACACTTTCTGGCACCTGTACTTCCTTCTTTTACATTAATACCAGTGGTGAGCCCGTTCCGCACATATCATATTGAAGGAAAAAAAATCAAATATAAAATACTTGAATTAGGTTATATCAATAGGTTTTAAATAGGGATACATTTAAGAAAAATAGTTTCAATTAAAGCTAAATAAAAAATAAAAAAGATTAGAGCATGAAAAAAAAAAAAGGAAAAAGGGTAAAAAAAAAAAAAGAAAAAGAGATCACATATCAAATAAGTAAGGTAATCTTTTACTATAGTAAAGATATCATACGGAAAGGGGAATATATATATACCTTTAACTAAAAAGTATTTATGTACTTACCCAAAAAGAAAAAAAAAACTAAAAAGTATTTATCCTACCACAAAAAGTCTAAAAAATTATTTATCACTCATAAAAAAAAAGTATTTATCAAAAAGTAAAAAAGTATCGTCAATTATCAAATACTTCAAGCCACTAAGATTAATCTAGTTGGTGAGGAAAGGAGGGTTTGAGGTTTAAAAACTGTAAATTCTATGTTCCATTCTTAATTGGTATAAAAAAAATTTAATAATAAATTAATTAATATAATATATATGTACTTATATAAAGAAAAATGTACTGTCATTCACCCATAAAAAAACTAAAAAGTATTGTCTTGCTAATTACTAAAAAAATGTACTGTCTTGCTTATTAAAAAAAAACTAAAAAGTATTATATATTATCTTCATGAAAAAAAAAAAGTTAATGTATTCAAGAAAATAAAAAGAAATATAAAAACTGAGTAGTAACGTCCTTTTCTCCTTGACTAGTTTCAAGCAGAAGTTATTATGTTTTGGTGAGTAATAAGTTGTTTCAAGATCAGTGAAAGTTTAATATTTAAACAAAAAATCACACCCACGAGAGTGGATAAGTTAGCAAAGGGATGGATGTTTTTATTAGACTTCTCCTTTTTGTACATTCGAATTTGATTTTTATTATCTTCCGTTAAATCTCACTTTAATTTTAATTATTAATACATGATTTAGTGATAACAGAATAGACTTCGAATGACTGACTTAAAAAAATTAATATAAAAAACTCTACTATACCTAAGAAAAGTAATTCATATATGTTGGGTTAAAAAAATCTAAAAATAATAGGTCACCTCATATGCTTTTTTTATTCACCAAATAAAAAAATATAAACAAAAAATAATGACGGTTGGCATATTATTAAGCAGATAAACAAATCTTACGTGTCATTTAATACTCTCACTAATTAAATATGTTATTTTCTTTAAAATATTCCCAATTAATATTTTTTTTTCGAAATGTCTCTATCATGATTTTTGCTTTAGTAGAACTTCAATTATGTCATAGCCACCACGTTGTCTTTTCCTTTCTGTGTTTCTACCAAAAAATGATCAAGCTTTTCAATTGTTGATCTCTCATAAAATTTTAGGATAGGGCCAACCCTACTGGGCAACTGCTTTCAGGATAAGAACAATCTTGTTGGGGCTAATTCAGGGAGCGGAAAATATGAAAATTTTAGATAGGAATTCATAAATTTAAAGTTTACATTGTTTTCGTTTTTTTTAATTTATTTAAAATTAATAATTGCCCGCACCTAAAAGAAAAAAAAGTTTTGGGCTCATATCAAAACCTTGCATTATTGACGGGGACAACTCTCCTGTAGTTCATTGGATATCTTTGAGATTTAAATATGTGTTTGGTGTACGGGTTGAAATTGAGTTAAATTATATTTGATGAGGCATTTAAATTATTAGAATTAAAAAGTATAAAAACTTAAAAAGTGTTAAGAAAAAATATATAAATATGGAGCTTGTTTCATTCGTTTCGAAATTCTATACAATTAAAAAAATCATCTCATTGGACTTGTATATGCAAAGTTATGAACTTTAACTTTTGTTTGCATCGCCGGTTTGAGTTAGAATTTTTCAATTGGAATTAGTTGATTTTTCAAAAATTAGTTATAATTTTTGTTGACTTTTTAGGGAAAAAAAAGACAAAAATCCAACAAAAAAAATATAATTTAGTTGAAGTTAAGTTAAAACAGCAAACAAACCCTTAAAGTTTAAGTTAAAAGGTTGTAATAGTAACTGTAACTAGTGAAACTGAGGTTGACTTTCAGGAAAAACAAAAATAAATGTGATTTAAACTGAATTGAACCTTAGCATCAAACATCCCTTAATAAATAAATAAATAACATATTGATTATGGTTAAGTACGCAACGTGATTAAATTATCGAATTAAGATACTCAACTTACCTTTGGACCATAAAAAATAAAAAAAAAAGAAGCTGATTGAAGGATAAGACCAAATACGATCGAAGTTTTCCCCTTGAGCAACATAAATTAAAGGAACCTAACATATATTGTGAAAAAAGATTTTATATCTTGACGAAAAATAATGTTTACATAATTAGGCCCTATGTATAAATAATTGTGTATTTTTAGTTGATGCATCTTGAATTTATGATCACTCTACGACAACTTGAACTGTAACTTTTTAATTTTGATATATACAATTTTAAATGTAAAAGTTTGCCCCTGTGATTTTTGCACAAATTGCAAAAACTCATTAGTTGGCAAGGTGCAAGAATCCTGGAGTTAAAATTTTTAAAATCTCAAATCCTACTTTTTTTGTTAATAATTTACCATCCATTATCGATTAAACTCCATTGTCAAAAATTATAAATTAAGGTCTTAAAATTAAAATTGAAAGTTTATAGAGTTAAAATTAGTAATGATTATAAAAATTAAAGCTATGTTTGGTTCACAAGTTCATTTTGAAGTAAAATGTACTTTTTTATCTTAATTTTTGTCTTTTTCTGAAAAAATTTTTGTCTTTTCCTAAAAAAGTTTTTATCTTTTCTGAAAATTCAACAAAAACTCTTACTCAAACTTAAAATTTTCAACTCAAACTTAACATTTTTAAACTCAACTCATTCATCAAACGGACCCTAAAAATGCGTCAATGCAAATCACCCTATAATATTAGGTGGACCGTGACTTAAGGATAAATGTACTTTCCTCTGTTGGTTCTATTTGTACAATTTTGAAAAAAAAAAGTATTTGAGTTGAAAACTGAACAAAATATTTTTTGTTCAATTCTAATTATTGATGTTTGAATGTACAATTAAACTGTCATCTCGAAAGAAAAAAAGAATCTAAATGATATTTTTGAATAGATGTTGAAGATAGTCATTTGAAAAAAAATGATTTTTTAACTAATTTAATTAAAATTTAATGTCCACGACATATTTTAGTAGCCACGGTAAGAAAATAGAAGGGTGGGAAAGAGAAAAGAAATGAAAGAAGAAAGTTAGGGTATATTGAGTAAATTTTAACTAAATTAAAAATATAAATAAAAATTAAATAAAAAAATAACAAAGTATCTGAAAATAAAAAAAGAATGATCCTAAAAAAAAAAAAAGAATACATGAAAAAAAACAAAAAAAAGATAAAAAGACTAAAGTATTAAAAAAAAACCAATATATAAAAAAGACTAAAATAAAAAAAATGTTTCAAAGACAACATTCCAATATTTTAATAAAAAATATTCTTTAAATCAATGTGATTTATTTATAAAGAAATTTCTAAAGTGAATTACAAGAAAATACAAAAATTTACAATACATGTAAAATACAGGAATTATATTTAAATTTTAAAAATAAATATATCGAGATAATTAAATTATATTTGTGAAATTTTAGATATAAAATGTTTTTCTTCTTACTTTTTAATAAATTAATTATGTAAATACTACATGTATATGTTTTTTTTAATGATAATACAAAAACATTGAAGCAATGTTAGAAGAAAGAAAAAAAAAAAAAAAGGTGAGATCTTTTAAAATTTTGAAATATTAAAGAGATATTTTTTTCTTTCCTTTATTTTATTTTATTTTATTTTACCTTATCTTTCGCACTCTCTCTCATCTTCTTCTTCTCTCTCTCTCTCTCTCTCTCTCTCTCTCTCTCTCTGTGGAACCCACCCACATGTTCCCCTTCCTCTCTATCTGCGCAGCCCCCACCAACCCCACCCCCCGCGCCGCCCCCCCCCCCCCCCCCCCCCCCCAAAAAAAACAAAAAAAAGTGCAAAACGCACGTCTTTGTCGAAAACAGTAAATTTTTTTCATTTCTATATAGTGTATAGATATATATTTATATATATATATATTCTTTTTTGACCAATTGCTTATAAATTTCCATCCTTGATAGTAACTACAAGTTACTCAAAAATAGAAAAAAAAAAAATAGTAACTACAAGATATAAAACTACCATTACTTTCTTGTTTAGATGTATATAAGTCCTTTCAACTATTTTCATATATATACCCCTTGAATTTTAGGATCATTTATACATTATTATTTAAATTTTAAAGACTCTCATTTTATCCCTATAAATTTGAATTTGACTTTAATAGGATCATTTATACATTATTATTTAAAAAAAACATTAGTCTTACTAAGGTCATTATGTTAGATTTCTGATAAAAACTATTAGGATTTTGGCAAAAATAAAATGAGAGCCTTGTCTTATGTCAGAAAGAAAGTAAGAGTTGAGATATTCTAAAGGCTATATAAGGAATCCAAATATTTAGTTTCTAATCACTCCAGTCAAAAGCACTTTAAGCATTGTATTTTGATTCTAGTTAAATTCCTTTTTTGTTTCTTATATTTTTGAGTGTAGAAGGGTGTGAATTGGTATATGCTTAGGTATAGTGTGGGTTTATTGGGGTCGTAGGAGTGAGAGAAACAAGTCTGTGTGATTGTAGAAATTTTTCATAAAGTGAATTTCTTTCTAAGGGCCGTGGTTTTTTTCTCCCATTTTGGAGTTTTCCACGTAAATATTTGTGTTGTAGTGATTGTGATTATTTTCTCATTTATTTCTCTATTAAATAGTTGATATTTCTGTTGTTTGATTCCTAGGGGGTGGTTCTAGGATCCAATTTTTCTCAACAAAAACAAATGGAAAAGATAACATGACTACATTTAATTCAATTTTTACCGTTTTTCTTAACTGAAATTCTAATAGAATACGTAAAATGAGATTCAATTTAAAGTTTAAGGGATACAATGAGTTTTTAAAATTTAGGAGATAAAATAAAGATTATCCTAGAGGTCAAAGGTATAAATAAAAATAATCCAAAGATTTTTATTTTTATTTTTTGAAGAAAGATTAATATTTTATGATATTGAGATATGACTTTGTATTGTTATCCAATAAAAACTATTTTTTTTAATAGTGATTGTCTTATCAACATATCCAACTAACCTCGTTACATGTTTTTCTCATTAGTTTATTTCTCTTCATGTCCCCGCTTCCGCTTTGTTATTATTTTGTTAACAATGTTCTTAGAGAGTTATCAAAATAATAATAATAATAATAATAATAATAATAATAATAATGTTCTTAGAGGATAGCATTCATGTTCAGTACTGTGAATGTGCTTGCACATTTTCGTTTATAATTTTGGAACTCTTTCTTTTTACGTAAACGATGTCTTTGATAATTTTATTTTATTTTTAATATTAAAAGAACACACAATTAAGAAAACAAGTTAGGCACGATCCTCTAGAACTGCATGTTCCAATGCAAAGAATTTTGTACTATTTTGTTTTTTTCTAAGGATGTTAAAAGAAATGTCAATCTAATTAGATATCTTGATTGACACATATACTAAATATATACCAACATAGAACAAGTGATGCTCTTTATTCAAGAGTTAAATGACGATTTTCTCCAACTAGCTGGCTATAGCGCAATAAAATATGTGTACTTGGAGAAAGTAGTTGATCACCAAATCTCTTATCTCGATGTCGATAGATCAGCACGTGCCGTGTTTCCTATTCGGCAAAGATTTTTTAATTAGAAATTTTTCTAAAAACAAAGCTTTTTATTTAGAAGTTTAGTCCAAAATATTAATTGATGAGTTTTTCTATGAATTAATTTATTTACGAATTTCTAGAACGACAAAGTTAGGCAAAAGTCTAAATCCTATCCCGGTTTTAAGTTGAAATTAAGTTGTTCTTGAATTCCCCCCAATTGAATATATCGAAGTTTTGTCTTCAAATAATAAAGTTGCACGTGTTTTTTTAGATGGTGAGATAAAGCCTCTAATCCTTAAAGAAGTTAGAACATCTTAATTAGATTAAGACCCTTTAATAGTCCCATCCCAAACTAGGTCTCAAACTCTATTTATTAGATGAATAGTCATTATGGCAAGTCTCATATCAACGGGAACGAGAACCTTTAGTGGTTTATAAGTGTCACGTTTCTTTTAGTTAATAATTATTTAAAAGTTGTAATTTAATAAGTGTGATTCATTTATGGGTCTACTTAATTCTTTCTCCTAAAGGCCCTAGTGGCGGTCGATCTGCCTCGTATGACATGCATGTATGTACTTGCTTGTGTATGTAAAATGGAAAAAAAAAAAAAAAAACTCTGTTTATTAAAATAAAAAAAATTATGAAATTCAAAAGAAAATAGAGAGATTCATCCCATATAGAGGGCAACTCATCCTAAAACAAGATGCAAATCAAAAGCAAAGACTAACTATTATTAGAAGAATCTAAAAAGGATAAGCTGAGGCTATATTTTTTAAAATATGTTTTTAAATAATATAGACCTCATTAAAAATCTTATACCAGTAAAAGCCAATAGGAAAAAAAAAAATCCTTTGCTTATGCTAATAATAAAAGAAATGAAGAACAAATAGCATTTTTACAGGAAATTTTTGAAGTAAATAGCAGGTAAAAATATTATTTATCTGATTAAATTGTTAGTATATTATTTACTTACTCTAATTTTGTAAAGAAAAATGCAAGGGATATTAACTTTTATCTTTAACTTTCAAGTACCAACCTATGTAGTGTATAAATTATCATTATTTTATTAGTAAGTGGTTAAAATATTGTTACATCAATTAGTTACTTCTATCAATGAAAAGAGGATATGTGAGTTAGTATTCAAAATATTGAGAGTAGAGTTTGTGTCATTAACACTAATTTTTTTTTTTTTTGTAAAAATGCTATTTATAACTTTGACAATGGAACAAGACCTGAGCACTGTTTCTGGGCCATTAGGCCTGTAATTTGGATAGGTTAACATGGGTAATTTGATAGTTCTTCTTCAGCAAATTGTGAGAGTAGCCCTTTTAATACATATGTTTAAGATTTTTGTCTCACGATTTGGATTTTTGCCCAGTTGACCACTTTCTATTTGATATTATAAGAGGACAAAAATACCGAAGCCATTATAGATAAGACAATAATTTGGAGATATGAACTTTTTGGGTATTCCTCAAAAACCCCTAGTTTCTCACCCTTTTTTGGGCCAGTAAGCTTACAGTTTAAGATGAGTAACTGGACAGTGTACTTCCTTTTTCGGCCATTTTGGAACTAGTAAGCGGATAGTTGACTACAAGTAATTGGAAATATTTTTTTTTTGAAGTGATAATCGGACAATTTACAATACAAGTAAAATGGAAATAGAACTAATTGATGATTTAATTAACATTCAAACTTTCAAACAAAGTGTAGTAATCTAATGACCAACAATCCAAGTTTCCAAAACCAAGTAACCAAATTTGAATTTAGGAATGAAAATCAGGCATAACCAAACCGAATATAATAATAAGAATCAGAACATTCATATTTGCTTCGATAAAAATTCATTGAATCTAGGATAGGTTAAAAAAGTGGATAAAATAGATTTCTTTTATACACCAAAGAAGATTAGGCAAAAAATACTTCGTGATTAAAGACATGAACTTAAATTCTTTTAATTAATTAAGAAATACATTATTTTACCTAAGAGAGTTCTTGGGATAGAAAAATATAATTGGTGGTCTTGCATAGGAAATGATTGAACCTATGAATTAATAGAGTATTTTCTAATACAAATATTGTAAAAAAATCAACTATATAATCTAATGAGAGGTTAATTTATGAGTTACAATTTACTTGCGTATATCGAGAAAGGCTTCTCTTATGTCCTTATAAATAATACATGAGTTATTATATAATATTTTACGACATGAAAATCTATATATTAAGGACAATCATAACATTTAATAATTATTAATTGTATAGTTTTCACTTATTAGTCCCTTCATCACTGGTTAGATTGCTATATGCATATATAGATAATAATCGTCCACCATGAATAAAAATACTCTCAGAGACACTATTACAGATTGAAGTACTACTACATGTGGAGCCAAGAGTTCAACCGTATATTTCTAACTGCTCTTCACAAAAATTATAATCCGTATACACACCACTCATATATATATATATATATATATAAATGTATGTGTGTGTGTAGGTTTGATTACAAGGTCATCACAACATACACTTCGATAATGCACTGCTAAGGGGCTCCCCTCCTTCAAATTTTCTGTTTAACAATGTAATATAATTTGTTATGATCCAGATACAAAAAATTTCGAACAAAATTTAAAAAAAGAAAAGAAAACATACTACTATATATTATTTGTTTCATTGCCTTCAAAGCCATGAAAGAAACAGGATGACTCAGTTGTGAGGGGGATCAGGCTCTATTTCTTGAGCCAATTCTCTGGTCAGCTCGTCGTGCCCTCCGGCAAAAGTATAAACCCTGCCGGAATGCGAACTGAAAAGCCCTCCAAAGCATTTTACCACATCCCTTTTTCTGTCCTTCGGTTTTAGTACTTCTAGTCTCATGAATTTGCTCCTCTGCTGCCTTTGCTTCTCTCTTCTCCTGAAATGTTTCCAACCATTCACCAATTGCCTTTCCGAATGATCATATCGCTAATATGTCGGTTATTTTCGTTTACAAAAATTTATTAAACAACCTACAAACCTTTAGTGCAAACTCCATGCAGCTTGAGGAAACATCCACCGTTGATTCCTTGATTCGTACGAGGATGTTGAAGTCGAAATGAATGTTGTGACTCTGAAATTTCTTGGATTCTTCGTCTTTGTTGCGCTCCAATGCATCGACTTCTACTTTAATCTGCATGCCGTAGCTTCTTGTTGATTAGTAAAGAAATTAAAAAAAAAAAAAAAAAAAAATTTTGAAGATGATAAGAAAGGACTAATGACAATTACGTATAACGACGTTTAGCCGAATGTGATTCCATATCACCTTATTGAAGTAACGTTCCGCCTTATCGAGGCATTTTCCAATTGGAGCCTCAATCTTCCAGTTCTGTAACTTGGTGACTATGCCATTCAACTTTTTGTATAGTGCAGCTGCAGTTCTCAAAGTCTCCAACTTCTTCGTAGGGAATCCTTCGAACCTCGACAAGACCTGAATGTTTCGAAGATTTCTTTGTTACGATCATCGCGTAGTGTTGTACGAGGTTGAGCATTAATCGAAGAAAATATATAGTTCACATATAGTCACCTGTGTCTCATCTGTCAAATTTTGAAGAACCGATTCGACATCATTGTGGAACTTCAACAACTCATCCATGTCCTTTGTTTCGAAAGAACTAATGGCGGGCTTCATCTCCGTGATAGATTTTGCGTACTTTTTAACATCTTCTTCAATTTGCTGAAAGTAGGCTGACCTGAGACGCACACAAAATTAAAGAAATAGTTATAAGTACATGGTCGGCTTTTGATGGTGACCGGTAGTCGGTAGAGACGTCAATAAATCGACAATATTACCTTTTCAACATCTCTGCTAAGGCATCAGCCATTCCTTGCTTTCCACCAGCAGTACTACTTCCCATACCACTCCTTTTCTGAATGGATGATTTACCATCTAGATTCGTTCCCTCCACTTTTCCCTTGAGAGTTCGATATAGATTGCCTATTTGTGATGATCTCTTCAGTTTAGTATTCGCTTTCTTCGGGCGCAAGGATCTTGCTGCACCAACTGGAGGAGGTGGTGGGGGAGCACCTCTACTTCCAAGCGGAATTGGAGGAGGCGGTGGGGGAGCACCTCTACTTCCAATCGGAATTGGAGGAGGCGGCGGCGGTGGAGCTGTTGTTAGTATTGTTCCTGGTTTTTTGGGAGGAGGTGGTGGAGGGGGTGCAACTGGTGCTCCATTTGGCAAAATTTTCAGTCGTGATGGCATTGGCGGTGGCGGTGGTGGTGGAAGCAACAACATTTTTGTGGTGTCTGTGCTATGTTTTTCATCTAATATCTTTTCACTCGCATTCAGGTTTTGAAGCACTCTTATGTCTTTCTCGGTGCTGCTATCGGTACCTTCCTCTTCAAGTATCCCCTTCGACCTTTCAAAGGACCCGATCGTTGCCTCCGTTTCTCGCTTTTTCTCCTCATCCGAATCAGTACTCTTATCCAAAGTTGTGCCACCAAAGAGTACTCTTTCACGTGAGAAGTGAAGCTTTAAGTACTTTAGATCAATTGGGTTCAGTTTCTTCACTGCTTGAACTCTCGGAGACAAA
Source organism: Ficus hirta (assembly GCA_038430175.1). Taxonomy (NCBI): domain Eukaryota; kingdom Viridiplantae; phylum Streptophyta; class Magnoliopsida; order Rosales; family Moraceae; genus Ficus; species Ficus hirta. Next base: position 9,178,349 of record CM076589.1, on the reverse strand, counting down.
GGCAGAGGTGGAGTGTAAGAAAAGTTTGCAATCTCCTCAACGCTGCTAGAATCGACACAAGTCAACTGCGGAAGCACCGAGGTCGGAGTAACAGGAGAAGAGCAGCAAGAGGAGTTGTTTTCTGAGCAGGAACCACTAAGGATTTTCTCAAACGAAGTAGTGCTTGAACTGTAGTAGTCCGTTACCCGGTCATCCTCATCCATCATATCGAACTTTTCTCGTAATCATGAAATCTAGTAGTTTCGCAGCAGTTTCGGCTATAACAGAAGAAAATTACCAGTCATTAATAGTAAGGCAAGAAACACTTAAAAAGAGATCCAGAGTCTTTTTGTTCTAAATAGAGATTGTAAAAGAAATACCGAGTCTATAAGAATCAATATTTCCCCTCAACGATGTAAAATCGAATTCGGGTTTATCCATACGGTCTTTATTTGTCATCCATGAGTCTCCAATAGATTTTAACGCTTCACATAAGTATGCCAAGCCCTGCTGTTTAAAATATGGTATGCAGATTAGCAAGCAATTGATTTTCAATTACTTAAATTACTCTAGTTTAAGCTTTTTTTTTTTTTTTTTTTTGTTAGACCAGCCCTGCTGTTTCAAATATGTTATGCAGATCAGCAAGCAATCGATTTTCGATGTACTTAAATCATTCTAGTTTAAGCTTTTTTTTAGACCTGTTCCGTAGATGCTTCATTCATGTCCGATAATCGCTCAGAAGGTGTCCTAATCTCCGGGTAAAGAAGATTCTTGAGATCTTCTATTAATCCCATCGCCAACTGCAATTTGACATTATGTATTAAAATCAACCAAATGTGTATATATTTATAGTATTTGTCACCAACACAATTTCCTGGCCAAAAAAGAGAAATCAAGAGAAAATTAAGCCAGTACAGTTGGTAATCCTTGCCCTATTTATGGAAGCAGAACCATCACAAGGAGGTAGGTCAAGGATGTCCCTGAGGATCAAGATCTTCTTCCGGAGCTTAAGTATGGATTTAAATTGATGGATTAAAAAACACAAGACTTAAACTCTCATTTGAGTTTTCAATACGTAAGTTCGAAAATTTTTTTCATTCTATGGGGCTTTTCATTTCATGTGCTTTTATTTTATGTATTTCGTTTTTATTCTGGTAATGATAATATGTTCTTTTTCTTTCTTCTTCTTCTTTTATTTTTTTATTTATTTTTTATTTTTTCACTTTATGTGGGATTTGACTATTTGAGACTTGAGTCTTTTGATAAGTTGCATATGTTTTTTTTTTTTTTTTGGTTATGTAGTTTTTCTTTTGTATTGAGAATCTTAGATATTTGATATATTCATTACATATAATTAGTTAATTAGTTGTAATCGTATACTATGGAGCAATTGAGTATTTCTTGTGTCAAAGTACTCTGAAACTTAAGTAAACATCTATAAAATAGGTACAAATACTGGCCTCGTTTGGGATTTGAGTTGAAACTGTACTTTTTTATATCAGTTTTTGTCTTTTTTCAAAAAAATTTTTGTCTTTTCTGAAAAGTCCATAAAAATTTTCAACTCAAACTGTACTTTTTCAACTCAAACTCATTCACCGAACGGACCATAAAATGCCCAACACACCAAGCCGCTCCCCACTCGAGTAGTAATGGTTTGGAATTTTCAGAAACCGTCAAGAAACAAAACCGTCTAAATCATCTAATAATCACCAAACTGCCTGCTGTGCACCCCCGGATGCTGGAGAAGTGTTACGCTCGAAACGCCACCAAAAACATATTCCAGCACGCCCCCAACCCATTCCGTCTCAAATTTAGCACATGTGCCCTAAAGCAGAAAAACTGCATCCAATACAAGTGTCTCGACCTCAACTTTGCAAGCTCATGGATATGAAATCACAAAATCAAGAGCCGCACGCGCCCAAAAAACGATGCCAGGGCTGCAAGCCAGAACACTCCTCTCTCTCTCTTACTTGTCTCTAGGGCCAACTCTTCTCCACTAGTACTGCTAGGGTTTACATCCATATAGAATTCTCATAAATATATAAGTTGATTAAAAAGCTCTGGTTTATGTTCCATACAGACAAATGTCAGATACAATTGTACAAAGCCGCCAAAACTTATGTACCATACCAGCTTGATTTTCACTTACAAACGACAACGTCCTATAGTATAGTACTTTAGCATCCAACCTGAGAATCACTTGCGGGCTTGATAATGCATTTATAAGTTCAAAATAAATTCGGAAAAAAAAAAAGAAAAGTAAACAACTAGCCTCCAGGTACTAGGATCGTGATTTACCCCCAGTACATCTTATGTCTTATGAACCTCATTCAATTAGATATTTTGGATCCGTTTGACAGAGCTTTTACTTTTACTTTTAGCTAGTAGAAAAAGAGAAACAAAAACTATGGCTAGAAATATTTGTAACCAAAGAACTTATGAAGTTAAAAAGATTTTTAATGTTTTTTATTAAGTACTAAAACTGTTAAAATGAAATTTATAACTTAAAATTTTCTTTATTATAATTTTTAAAATCTATTTAGAAGAACTTTTATTAGAAGTTACATATTTTAACTTCAGAAAACTCTTCAGGAGACATGGAAAACTGCATGCTTTTGAATCTAGGAAGTGAAAATAACTACTAGAAGACTCTGCCAAACAGGGGTTTAACCACTTTTTTCATCAGCCAAGTAATGGTGTCGTTTCCGGTATCTTGCTTGTTTACCGTTTTCTTACTTTCTTGTCGTTTCTGAAGTTGCAATCCATTATACTATAGATTAGTCCGTTCTGAGGTTGCTGTCGTCATTCATGGATATGTAGTTTCGCAAGATTATTGTCATTTTCACTTCTTATTATTTTTCAACATCATGTCGTTTCATTTTTTTTGAATTTATGTCGTTTTCCAATTAATTTCATTGTATTCTTCATTTTGTATAATTCGCTTTTACTACCTTTTTTTTTTCATTATTTTTTAATTTTGTTCTTCTATCGATAAAATGGTTTTTTTTTATTTGGTATTCTTGTCGTTTCACCGTTAATGTCATTTTCTGATTGATAATGTGTTTACCTGATTCTTTTCTTTTATTTTTCTCTCAACCTATCATTCGCAGTTTTTTTTTTTTTAGGCATATGTCGCTTAATGTTGACATTATTTTCGTTTTTAATAATATTGTTCTTGTTTTAATTTGTTTCAGTTTTCCAGTTATATGTTGTTATCTTTTCTTCTCAATCCTTGTCGTTTTCCAGATTCAAGTCGTTTTCAATAGTTTTAGTTTAGAGTTTTCTGAATCTCTCTTTTTCCTCTCTGGAGTAATTAGTCCGTAAACCTTTTTTTTTTTTTTTTTGTTATTTACTTGAATATCTAAATTGAAGAGTGTGATTTAAAAAATATCTATTTTTTTTTATTTACATGAATGTCTAAATTGATACTTACAAAGACCACGTTACCCTTTTTATTAAAAATTGAAAATAAACAAATAAAGAATTGATAAAAGGGGAAAGAAAAGATCTCAAAAAAAAAAAAAGTCAAACTAAGCAAATCTTTCAGTCAAAAAATATATCATTTTACTTAATTTATTATAAATAAAAAAGGAACATAACACATAGGAGTTGCACGGTGTATGAAAAATAATAATTATGATAAATAATTAGTCATTAAGATAAAGTTCACATCATTTATAAAAAAATTAAATAGATATTGTTAAGAAATATTAAACACTTTAAAACCTAAAAAAGACATCATAATCATATAGTTATTATTATAAAGAAAAAAATCATAATGATATAACAACAATATAAAGAAAAAAAATACTATGCACATTTAAAAAGTATTCTAATGATATAGTAATAATCATAAATAAATAAGTAATTTCATATCACATTTAAAACAATACCAATAATAATAGAAAAAAGAAATTATCATAAAGAACTTAAATCATATTAAAAAAAAAAGTTTCGAAGAAATCTAAGTTATATGTTTATAAGAAAACCTAACCCATACTAACATACTAACAAGTAATTACTATAATAAAAAACTATTAATTAAGATAAAGATACAAGAATAATAAACAAATGAGGAAAAATATATATATATATATATATGAATCATAATATGGGAAAATGATGTTGACTATAATAAAAGGGTAAAATAGATACTACAAACGATTGTTTCTTCAAAAGTGGATATTTACGCAATATTATTAAAAAATGGATATGTTTTAAAATGGGGTCCTAAAAATAGATTTTTTGTGTAATTATTTATGTCTTTTTTTAACAAAATGACTTTTTGTGTAATTTTTTCTCTCTTTTTTTAACAAAATTAATCCATGAACTCTATTGATTTCTCAATTTCAAATTTAGTCCCTCAATTACATTCCGTCAAAATTATAAACAAAAATGTCACCTGTAGTCTTGTTAATTTGCCCTTAAGTTAACTTTATCATACGTCCTTAAGCGTCTTGTGTCTCTAAAGTCCTTGAACTTGAATTAATTATGCCAAATTAAGGGCCCGTTTGGAAGAATATTTGGAGACAGAGTTTTGGAGATTGGGTTGGAAATTTATGCTGTGATATAGAAAATAGTACAAAATTTTGATACATATTAAAAAAAAAAAAAAGAAGAAGCAAAATGAATTTTGTTTTCTTCATCTCGTCGTTGTGAGCATTTAACATAAGAATCATCTTATTTCGATTTTAAATAAGAAAATTATGAATTTTTAAAATTTGAGTTTACTATAGACATTTAAAAATGTGAATAGTAAAAAGTAGTTTTGAATTGAAGAAAAAAGATAAACAAAACATTTGGAGATGAAGTTAGAGATGTGCACCAAACGGATCCTAAATATAGGGGGTTGTTTGAGGGGACAATTAGAGATGAAATTTTATAGATATTTTAATTTGAGATGAGTTAAGTTTTAAAAATATGTGTTTGATTAAATAAAAAAAAAAACTGTTTGGAGTGAAATGTAAAATCTGAAAATGTATACGGAAAAAAATAAAATCAAGGATTGGAGGTAGGTAAAAATCAATATCCATGTCCAACTGATGATGTCGTTTTTTAGACTTTTCCTTTCTATTCTTGTTGTTTACTTGTTGGTGTCGTTTTTAGGTAATTGTCCTGGGTTGTTTCTAGGCACGATCGATAAATCTAGGCCCAACCCGAAATGTGCAAACTGGCCTGCTCATTTAATCCGGTCTATGTATTTTACAGATCTGTGCAGACTAATAAACTTGTCTAAAAATGTTTCATTTTTTCTTTTCAAGCAAAATTTGTCATTACTTTTCCCACTAATAAATGTTTTTGATACTTTTATGTCAATTTTTTATCCTTTTATCTTACCTTAATCTTAATTTAATATTATCTTAACTCTTATCTAATCTTAACATATATAAAAAAGTCAAAGACTCTTATCTCTTTTTGACACATGCCACTCCATTTTTTTCTTTTTCATTTTAATTTTCTTTCATTCTTTCCATTTTCCTTTTCTTTCATTCTTTTTTTTAATTGCTAAATTTTTTCTCCTATACTTCATTTAGAAATTTCTCTCAGCATACTTATTATTTTTTTAATGATCATTTCAGATTCCTAACTACTATTTTTCATAATGTTTGATATACAAATATTTTATTCTTATACTCTTTGAAATTATTTTCCATTTTCGTCCACGTGCTGATCTCTTTCATCGTTTTAAATTTTATTTTTCAGTTTTTTTTTGCCCCTATTAAAACAAATTTTTTTGAATATATCCTTGCTCAAACAACATTTGGAAATATGAGGTAAGGTGTATGATAAGTATAGTACACGAATAACATTTCAACCTTTCGATTAAATCTCAACGGTTCAAAAAAAAAACTCTACCGGTAGTTACTTTGGGAGAGGCTCTACTGCAACCTCTCCCTTTTTTAGAATATGTAAATATGACTACGTACATAGGTTGTTATTTCAATCTAAATATAATTTTAATTTGATTGTATAATTGTGTTGAATTTTTGTTTAAATTACATTGACCCCCACATACGAAAATTATTGACAGCTTTGATACTGATTTTAATCGCACCATAATTCCAATTCTTGAACAACAAATTATGTGAAAAATTAATTGGTGTGACAATACTTTAAATACTTATCAATAAAAAATGACAATTTATATGCCAAACAAGATGATATTCAAAAATTAGAATTAAAATTAATGTCCCTGGTATTTTCTTTGTTAATAAGGATAAATATGAAGTAGGCATATTGTTCACGCTTTCACATTTTTGTTGTTGAGAATTTCCCTCGTTCGTTGGCTTTCTGTAGGCACAAGAAAGAAAAATGTATATTGAATTCAGAAGGTAAATGCTTTCCAAATGGAATTTACTAGTTATCATTCAACAACTAACTAGTTTCTAAGCCGACCGAACAAGATTTGAGAAAATTCTTGGAAGCAAAGTATATAAATAAAATTAAGTTACTTGCAATTCTTCTTTGTGTGCTAGTTTTTCCATATTCATGTATTAGTTACACTATTTTCCACAAATTTTTTGAGGTTAATTTGAATAAAATCACATGTGTCAAGTCCTAATTTAATTTTTGTTTTTAATGTGATATTATTTGAATATTAGTGCTATATTACTCCAGGTATTTTGTAAGTTGGCTTGGTTGACTTGTGAACAAAGACAAACTAGAAACTTCTCTGATTTTGTAATGGTTGACCCTCACGAAATTGCATACAATGCATGTGTCAAAGATAGTGTATTTTGATCTTTGCCAAATTTGGGCAACAGCGACTATTTACAAGTTTCCTATGAATGCATCTGAACCTGCCTAGAAACTTCTGTAGGTCTATTTTTCATTTTGAGTTTGTATTAACTTAAATACAAGAGGACAAATGTAGCTAAATGTATAATATTATATGATTCAGTGCTCTTGAATATAATATAGATAGACGGGAACGGAAAGTTTGAGAACATCATCGATCCTTTTTTTTTTTTTAATTCAGCAAAAAAAAAAAAAAAACATATTCTTTATGCAAGAACGGCTTCCCAGTGGTGGCAAATTGATAAATGCTGTTTATTGAAAGAAAAGTAAATTAACAAAATCAGAATTATTACAGATGATTAAAAGCAGATGGAACTTCGAGAATGCTCAGGTCGAGACAAGAAAAAAGGCATTAATATTCGGTGTTTAACTTGAAGTTATTCAAGTCAACTCAGAATGGAAGTTCGTTTGAATTCAGTGCGGTTCATGATTTTGTTTGTCATTATAATGTATTGACTATCACATTCAATTTCAAGATCTGTTAATTATTCTTGATAAATGGAGAAATTAAATTACCAATGTCCCTGTCAATTTCATTAGATCTAGTCTCAATTTTTCAGTCTTTGGACCGTTCCTGACTCATGTGCCCTAAATTTTTGGCACTCAGTCCCACTCAACTTTAAAAATTCAAATGTATTGCCAACACCCTTGATCTATTACAAGCGTGGATTTAGATGGTGCCGAGTGGGGATTATAGCCCCCATTATTATTATTATTATTATTATTATTTCTTTTAATTTTACCTTAAAATCTTTATAGTATTTCTGCTCTAACTCCACTAAAAATTAAAAATCCCACAAAGTATCCACTGGAACTTTACTTTTAGTTTTAATTTATACTTAATTTGAGGTTATTTATAGTTCTTAAAATACAAAAATTAGCATACACACTCACTGAAATATATGTTCGACTCTATCACTATCATGAACACATAACATATACAAAATATTGACAACATAGATCTTTATGAAGTTCGAAACTTTGGAGCGGTAATACTCTTATATTTAACAATTGTACGATTCCTCGAAAGGAGATGGAGATTATATTTTTGGGCTCTTGGGACTCAACAAATCTAGTGCTCGAAGTGGGAATGGATTAAAGTTGAGAAAATATTCCAGTCCTTTAAAGGTTCTTTCTTTGCAATTTTATTTTATTCATATTTTTTTTTTTGAACTTGGGCGTAAGAGGATTCAGACTCTGCATCATATCGTGGAATCGGGTGTGAAACTATCATTAAACTATATATACAGTCCTTTAAAGGTTCTTTCTTTGCAATTTTATTTTATTCATTTTTTTTTTGAACTTGGGTGTAAGAGGATTCAGACTCTACATCATATCTTGGAGTCGGGTGTGAAACTATCATTAAACTATATATATAGTCATAATTTTTTTTTTAGCTTTTCTTATTTTGTGATGTTGTTTTCTATTTCTTTTTATTATTCTTTTGTGTATTCGATATATCAGACCTTTCTTCCTTTTTTTTTTTTTTTTTTTTTTTGGCCTTCTCCAATTGATAATTTTTTGCTTCTTAAGAAATTCTTTTTCTTCCTCTTTTTTAATATAGAGGCTTCCTTCTCCTTTTCAATTGGGGTTAGTTTTCCTTTTGAAGTTCACGTTAATGGGAGCTATTTACGCGACTCTTGCTGTAGCTAAAAATTGGAATAATCGTCGGTTTGAATATGATTCCTCTCAGTGGATAAAAACTTTAAGGCTACTTTCTCTTGTGTATACTATATATATTTGAACTTGGGATTAGGGGATTCAAGCTCTATAACTTTTAATGAAATCAGTAATGAAATTACAACTAAACTTAATTTCAGAGTTTCTCAAAATTCATACAATCAATTTCCTTGTTTGAATATTTGGCGATGAATCTTCAATTAAGATTTTATTGAGGCCTCAATTTTTGAGTTGATTTTGTAAATTTATCCATCCCATGATTTATTTTCCTTCTTTGGAATGTTTATTTTTGTCCTCGAACGGTCTTATTTTTGTCCTCGAACGGTCTTTCTAAGCCTTTGGTCATTATTTCATGGAAGCTTATATGGTAAGACCTCTTATTTTGTACTACAAGAATTTTTTTTAACTGTTTAATTAATTTTTTATTGATCTGATCTATAATTATTTATATTTAAAATGTAGTGTATAACACAAAACTGTTTTTAGTCATATATCTGATCGTTAAAAAATTAATCTAATAGCTAAAATAATAATTCCTTCTGATGGTGACTACAAAATAGAAGGTCCTATGGTAAAAACTTCCTTATTTTAATTTTCTTTTCCCTGTTGGATACTTATTATGAATAGCAGTTTATTATGAGATATAGCTCTTTGAGAAGTATCAATATTGCTAACCTAATTCGAACGCCTTAGATTATTAAAATTCTTGAGGATGGTTATATCCGAAATCATGGAAAAAAAAAATACATTAATTATTAATACATGGACATAGTTAAACTGGAGAAAAATAATAATTTGTAAACACTAATTTAAACAGAAATGTTTAAAACTGTGGGCACTATTAAATGTTTGCAACAACATAAAAATAAGTGGGAATTAGTTTAATTGCAAGTTGCGACCTCTGCCTCTACAAAGTTTCACACTTCACTCGGCGATGATCCTGCAACTTATAACTAATTTTTCTTGAAATTCATTACTTGGGTGTCAAGAAAGAAAAGTGTATATATATATATATATAAACATGTTTTAAATGGGAAAAAAAAAAAAAAGGGGTAACCATGCACATATAAGAACTTTGTTTTTCGCTTCATAGTATCTTATTATTATTATTATTAATTCTCCTCTCATCTTAGATTACAAGTAAGAGACAAAGGTATAACCTAGTCAAACCATGTGTTTGGTTTTGTCGGGTATGTGTTCATACCTAATGATCTCCTTTTTTGGGATTTCGGTTTTGTCGGGTCTCTGTTCATACCTGATGATCTCCTTTTTTGGGATTTCATACCTTACTTTTTAGATGTTGATATATATGGACAGACAAATTTTCCTTTTTTGGTAGAAAAGCTAAAACAATGGACTCACAAAGATATCATCTTTCGGCAAGATTTGCTAGCTAATTACTTTATGTTAGAAAATAATGGAGTATAAACAACGAACAAATATGATATAAGAAAAATTACTACAACCGAAATATAGCCTTAATTTGAATGAAACAGCACAAAGAAGAAGATCGTCAAGGCACGTGTGACACGCTTTCTTTAAAATAGATTCGCCCCCTCCAGTAAGTGCACGAGATTTTAACGGACGTCTGTTTCTCAGGTTACAACAACGAGTAACGGTATTCTAGCACGATCGAAAACCACTTCTGGTGAACTTGAAACCAAAGCCTTCCCTCTATCACCAAAAACTACAAAAACCGACTATAAGAAGAAAAACGCCCAAGAATAAAGAAAACAAGAGAGGACAAAGAACTTGTGTTGTGTGTTCAAGTGTATGTTCAACATTCTTGTGGAAGCCTTCTTTTATAGGCTTCAAAAAAAGGTGTTACAAACTTGGATTGATGAGATTTTAATTCGAAATTAACCTGGGATTAATGTGAATAAAGTCATAGGTTATAACCATTCATATTCATATTAATTCTTTGATTAATTCTGGATTAATCATGCTGCTCATATTAAAGCCATTGAATTTCAACAAATGGCTGTTGATATTCTGAATTTATTAAAAAAAATTGAATTTATATTGAAAAGAGGAATATCAACAAATAGCTGTTAATATTATTAATTTATTAAAAAAATAAATAAATTCAAATTTATATTGAAAAGAGTAAATAAAAATTTGTAAAATAAAGCCCTAATGAGGGCAAGCTTGACAGACTAACACCCCCTTACCCACCGAGACGGTGATTAGCACCACCCTCCTGCATGTGAGAGAGCCTCTGGGTATGCCAACTTACCCAAGTTCTGGTGAACTTGAAACCAAAGCCTTCCCTCTATTACCAAAAACTACAAAAACCGACTACAAGAAGAAAAACACCCAAGAATAAAGAAAACAAGAGAGGACAAAGAACTTGTGTTGTGTGTTCAAGTGTATGTTCAACATTCTTGTGGAGGCATTCTTTTATAGGCTTCAAAAAAAGGTGTTACAAACTTGGATTGATGAGATTTTAATTCGAAATTAACCTGGGATTAATGTGAATAAAGCCATAGGTTATAACCATTCATATTCATATTAATTCTTTGATTAATTCTGGATTAATCATGCTGCTCATATTAAAGCCATTGAATTTCAACAGATGGCTGTTGATATTCTGAATTTATTAAAAAAAATTGGATTTATGTTGAAAAGAGGAATATCATCAAATGGCTATTAATATTATTAATTTATTAAAAAAATAAATAAATTCAAATTTATATTGAAAAGAGTAAATAACAATTTGTAAAACAAAGCCCTAATGAGGGCAAGCTTGACAGACTAACACCCCCTTACCCACCGGGACGGTGATTAGCACCACCCCCTGCATGTGAGAGAGCCTCTGGGTATGTCAACTTGCCTAAGTTCATAAGTGCAAATTCTTATAAAGTCCATTAAGTCTTTATGCCTAAGCAATGTGAGACTCCATATTAATTTTTCCAACAAAGTTCTATTCTAATTGGCACACTTCGAGCATCAATTTCTCATTCACCCGAATACCATTTTGAGCGTATGAATATACGATTTCAATCTCCTCGCGACGAAGAACGTAAATCTACCAAGTTACTTTTACTAGGTAGGTCTCACTCAAATTTGGACATCAAAATGTCTCCTCAAAATGGTTTAAAAACCAATTTTCCAACACTTTCTTCACATAATTAATTATGATTTAATTAACAGTTCTAATAGGAACAGATCGAAACCGAAATAATAATTAATTAACGAAAAGTATGTTTAATTTCCATTTAATTAATCTATTTACGGCCACTTGTTACAATTACAAGTGAGTATGTTTTGAGTTGAGAGTCACCATCTTTAGACGCTTCTGTTGTGTAATGGGTACGTAATTTTATTTGTGTTCGCTAAAGCTTTTGTGCCTTCAACGTCAACGCACATGACCATTTGTATACTGGATTGTATAATGGATTGCAATTTTTACATTTTCAGGAAAGTAAATCCCATACGATTCACTTTAACCTTTTTTGAGGTAATCTGAAATCCACCTAATAAGGTGTTTGTCAAATTCTTAAGAATCTCAATATCCAGAAAAACTCATTAAAAAAAAAAAAAAAAAAAAAACTCAACCCATCAGTAATCAACACCAAGACCATTGTTCAACACCACTACAGCAACCCGTGCTTGCCGCCACCTCGCCGGAACTTTGTTGCAACCCCACCGGAGGTCGTAGCTGGCCCACTACCCCGTCGCATCACCGATCTCTCCCACAACGCAAGACTTGCAGATCCGCCTCTCCACGCGGCCCCGAGCCCACCTTACAAAGGTCGCAATCACATCGCCCCTCATCGCAGCGTCGCCGCTCCCCGCCCTGCGAAATCCACGTCCGCTCATCCCAGTGCTGTTGGGTCATTCTGCCTTGTGAAGCCCAGCCCCATGCCCAGATCTGATGATAAGCTTGGAGAGGAGAGGAGAGGAGAGAAGAGAGAGAGAAAGAGAGCGAGAGGAAGAAGGGGAAAGAGAAGGAGCAGATTTCGTTTTTTTTTTTGCCCCCCAATTATTATTGTAATTTTTGTTTTCTTGCTCTGATTTTAAAATTTTATTTTTCAAAATACATTACAAGTTTAAATTAGTCTCTAAATAATATTAAAAAAACGTATATCCTCTAAAAACAAAAGTCTATAAAAAATATAAGGTGTGAAATGTTAAGGTGATAATTATCTAATTTAATATTCTTATAAAAAATAATCTAATTTAATAAGATTCATTAGTTTTAAATTACTTAAATCAATTGATTTTATAAGAAAAGTACATTTATATTACCGTGTGTAAAAAAACACAACAAAATTATATTCTTGGAAATGTGAGAAAAGATTATAGACGTAACCAAATGTGATAATTCATGATGTCTGGGAATCATATTACCCATTATCACTTTTCCAATTAATGATTCTTACTAATTACCGCATACCAAACGCCGTGTTTTTATTTCTTTTTAATAAGTAAGAGTCATAGGTCCCATAGAAATTGTTATATTTATATTTCAATTAATTAATTCTTTTCAATATACATAATGAATGGGAATTCTTTGTTCTAATTAATAAGATGTCAAATAGTATATCATATTAATCAGGTGATAAAAAAAACTCCCCTCTCAAAAAAAAAAAAAAAAAAAAAACCTCTTATAACAACCTCGCAAGTGGAATATTTCTAGTGGAGTTAGATGAAAAGTGCGAAATTAGATTTGTGATAGAGTGCATGTCGTATATATTTCAAGATAGAGAAGCCAAAATAAGACATGTCTAAGAATCAAGGAATGCATAGATTGCAAATGGAGTTTATCCTAATATGTATAAGACATGTTAATTTACTAATTTCTTTTAGATTACAAATAGAATTTATCTTAATATCTATATGACATGATAATTTAACTACTTTTAAATATTTAAATTATTGATAATTTAAATGACACTTTGGTGGTGTCACAAAGCAATAAATATGAAAAAAAAAAATTTGTTGCCTCAAGTTCTCTCTGGTCCATTAGTGGATAATTTAAGAGTTTTACAAAATCTGGGGCCCAGCAAATTATCAACTTGCCCCCCGTTTCTCTTGGCTTTGGTAATGGAAACTAAGGACTTCTGTGACGGAAAGAGAATAAATATATATTATAATATATAAAATTTTTTGGAATATAGTATATATTATAATAAAGCCGTGCATGAAAACAAACAAAATAGCCTTTCCCATTTGTGGTAAGACCATGCAAAATATGATCTAATGTAATGTAAAACTAATATTTGGGGAGTTGTGACCGTTTCAAAAAAAGGACCCAATTTACCTGATTAATATAATAATATTGGAACTGAGAAACAAATAACGTGTTTGAAGGTTTTAATTTTATGTACGGTTTCACGCTAGGGAGTCAGAGGATTCAAGGCACTTACTCACGTACTTTCTCGGGTCGTTCCGACCAACCACAAATTGTAGAATTCTCCCTTGAAATTCAAAAAACATATCCCTCAATACATTTTATTCCTCTCCCCCATTACTCTACATATATATATATATATATCTATATATATATAAATCACAACAACAGAGCTTCTCAATCACACCTCTCATACATATACAACACTAAAAACAAAAAGAAGGAACGGGGAAAAAAAAAAAAAACCCCCTTTTTGAACAAAATCAAAGAAAATTACATATCACAATTGTGTCATAAAATACTAGCACCTCGTAGAAGCCATGCAACGTGCCATACCTGCCCTAGCTAAGAACCTTGCTCATGTCCCTAAAGTCCTAATTCGCCCCCAAACCCAAATCCAATCCATGAACATCTCTAGCCGTTCGCCGTGCGACGTATTCATAAACCACCGCGGAATCGACACGAAAAAGACCGTAGCCGGATTGCTCTTTTACCACTTCACCAGGCTCCGGCTGAGGCCATTTCTAGACAGCAAGAACATGAAGGCCGGGGACAACTTGTACGACAAGATCGACACCGCGATCCGAGGTTGCAGGATCGGTGTCGCGGTGTTCTCGCCCCGCTACTGCGAGTCCAAGTTCTGCCTCCATGAGCTGGCTCTTCTCATGGAGTCAAAGAAAAGAGTGATACCGATTTTCTGCGACGTGAAGCCGTCGGAGCTTAGGGTTACCGACGTCGTCAATGCAAGTTGTTGCGCGACCGATGTCCAGCGGTACGAGGCCGCGCTTCAAGAAGCCAAATACACGGTTGGACTTACTTTCGACTGCCTTAAAGGGTGCGTATTTTTTAAGTGAATTTTCTTGACTTATTGAATATTTTCCTTCTTTTTGAATTTGAATTTTTCTTCGTACTAATTTTCTTATATTTTGTGTTTGCGTGCTTTTAGGGACTGGTCGGATTTCTTGCAAACTGCTTCTGATGCTGTTCTGGAGAACTTGATCGAGGTAGAAGGAGAAAAAGTATTGGACGAGATCAACATTAATCAGATCTAGTTGCCAAATGCTCAAAAGTAGTAGTTGTGAAAGTGTATATATATATTTGACATATTTATATATATACGCACGCACTGCAAGCTACTCTTCCCACCAATTAATTCGGAAAAGGGATGAAGTGAATAATTAATTTATAATAATTCTTTTGTTAATTAAAATTCATTTATTTGTTTGTACACAGATTCTGTAAGTTGCTAACAAGGATAGGGAAAATGTAATATCATTCCTCCGTGTTGTAAAATTCTTAGTTTATTTGCATATGTTTATTCAATTGTATTCTTTTTATATTTGGGGCAAAAAATAGTGTGTATCAATGCAATAAGTTTCAGACATTCAGGGTTCAATTTCAATAGATTGTAAACTTCTGAGTCGTAGCAAATCATATTTTAATATATACAGAATATACATATTTGAAGTTAGCTCTTCCTATTCATTATTTTATATACAGATGTATACATACATATAAATATATATTTAGGTTCTTTCTGTGCATGTTCTTCTTTTTATCATTTCATTTAGAGTTGAAATATTAGTAATTGTTTTTTAATAAAAGACGAGAGTAGGCAACTAACTGAGAGATCTAACACACATTCCAACTAAATTCATAAGATCAGTAAAGTTATCATATCTTATACATGTGATCAAAGGTTCTTGGACTTAATTTTAAGGATCTAGCATGAACTTTTAAGGATATAGTATGATCATAATAGGGAAAACTTTTTATTATTTATTTTTCCAATTCACACCAGACAAGATTTTATTTTTCTTATGAATCAGGTGTTACCAGTAATCCGGAGAGAGCTAAGACATCTCTAAAGCAAACTCCAATATCCTGCAATGAATCATCAAGAACCATACAAATTGAGGCAACAAGTTAATAATCAGAAATTAATACTCTTTTTTTCTTCTGTATGTGGTAATTATTATATTATATACACAACATATATAGTGCATTACGTGAATTGTAAGCTAATTAAGAATAGGGCTTATTAAATGTTGTCCATAGATGAGAGGGGATGGGTCGAAACTGAGTTCGTGTAGAATTTCTCATATTCGAATCTTATCAGATCTGTTAAATAAATGAAAGCCATAAACGCCAAACTGTAAATTAAAAAAAGAAAGTTGTCTATAAAAGAAACTGCTATCCAACTTCCATGCAATTTTTAAGAAGGTTTCCTTTGCGTTAATATATATCAATATTATATTTTTCTACGTCCGTCAACTGCGCATCCCCAACCTGGAATTAACTGCACATAATATATTCAGCTAAAAAGCAAAAACAGCCAAAAAAATATTCGTACACAGTCTGCAGAATGAGCATGTACTATTCAGCTTGAAAACGACTGTAGTTCTTTGGAATTTGGGACTTGGAAGGAGTCAAACACTAGAAGAAACAAAATTATAGAAAGGCCAAAATACCAGTTCTTCTTTAATATATTACCATATAGCAAATTGAGAATTTGAAGTGAATAAAGCATATTCAAAGTAAAGCATTAGATGTTATGCACATCTAATATATATTAAAGGACTGAAATTCGATTTTAATTTAATGAATTCCATCTTAATTTGTGATCATCGGCGACTAAATATATTTACAATCACTTTGTTAATATAGAACGGATAGCTTCTTAACAAATTTTAGATTTACTTTTTTTTTTTTTTTTGGTTTTTGTCATACCGATAGAAAAAACTAAAGCTTTCACTCAAATTTATTAATTTTAGATTTAAATGACTAATTAATGAGTGATATTAAAACCATTAGCAGTATGTAATCTTTGAAAAGTACTTGACATTGTCCTTAAAATTTTCCACTAATATTAATTATTATATGAACCTTTTGTGCTACTGTAATATAATACATATGGTTAAAGAGGAATTTCAGACAATGACCGGAAATAAAGTAGCTAGCTGTAGGGTTTTTTTTTCTTTTTTGGCTTCTAGTTCTTTATGTTGATCTTCTGACAAGTAGATTTGTTTTACATTGAAAAAGTAAATAGAATATTCATTTCATCATCGTCATCTTTTTCTTTTGGGGCGCGCGGTGTTCAACATAGATTTTTCTGCAAGCAATGAAGCTAAGGAATTTTAATCGAAATTTCGGAGATATGTACAATATTGGCCTAACATTGTAAAGTATGACATTGAATATATATATATATATTATATAGCAAAAGTTTTATATATACATATATAATTTGACTGCGCCAACATAACATTTTATTAGTAAATCTCAGATTCAATAACAAATACACAGCAAAAGGAATACCTATATTAGATATATATTGATCATTAAAGTATATAATATGAGACAGGCATTATACTTATTATGCTGTGGAAAAGCTTTTGAAAATGGCTGGAAAAAGATCTGAAAAGCTAAACTAAGAGAATTAAAAGAAACAACCTACTTAAATTTCATGCAATAAGATCGGCCTGATTCTGATTTTACATCGAATTTCGTCTCAATTTCCTGTTGACATTTTGTTCGAGCTTATTATTAAGGTTAGATATATTGTTTTCTCTACTAGTAATTAGGAGTGATTTTCCCACCACTACTGGCAAGTACTAATACATAGTATATGCGTACAAGCAAAATAAACCGCCAAATATTGCCGCCCAGCCGCAGCCAAACCAAGAAAATTGTGCGTAAAACCTTTATATTCGATAATATATATATATATATATACATATATGTATGTATATATCCACTTTCTGGAAATTTAGTACATTTTCTTCTAAATCTCGCCGACCCAAAAAGAAGAGGAAAATTCTGAATAATTCACCCACCCCTGTTGGTTTTTGTTGATTTTGTCACGTGCGACATACATAAATATGCTATATAATTATATATTGGATGTACATGAATATATATGAATAGATCAATGGTATAAGTCAGCAAAGATTACGCCGAGTATAATACATAGGAAATATTGCAATTGTAAGCACGACTATTATTAGACGTTTTAAAAAAAAACCCTTTAAATTTTTGGTTAAAGAGAGAGAGAGGGAGAATTGGAAAAGGAATATTATTTATAAACAAAAGAAGTAAAAAAAAAAAAAACTACAATCAATAAAAAATCTTGTCGCAGTGGACTGGAAATACCCGTCAAACCCAAAAACAACCACACTAAAGAAATAAATTTATATAATATATATTTATATATATTTACAGAGAAGGAGGGGTATCATTCTCATCCTCATTGTTATAATAAAACATTTCCAGGCAAAGAAGAAAATCAGACTCAATTTTACTCGAAAAATAGATATAGTTTTATGCAAATTATCTTGGATTCAATACTGTATAATATATTAGTCTGGTAAAACCTTTTGTACAAGAGACGTTGAGGAGTAATAAATATGAGAATATCCTTAATAGATAAGAGTGTGAAAGACATTCTTATTGCTACACAATTGCATTTGTAGTGACTTAAAAAAGAAATGCTCGTTTAGATATTGTCAATACACACATCAATAGATGTTTAACATTCTTTGTGCCCTGAAAACTCAGAGGCCCCATTTGTTTAGAACTTGGAGGGAGAAAATGATAGAATGGTGAATAAGGTATGAAAGAAAGAGGAGTGTGAAAGAAGGGAATGATTGTTAAAATAGTTTGGTTTGATAGGAATGAAAGAAAATGACCGTCCATTCTTTTATTTGGTATTAGAAGGAAATGATGAGCAAAAGATTTTAGTTTTACTTGTAAAATTATAAATTCATCTTTGTAGACGAAACAATTAGATTTATAAGGTCTCGTTTGAGATTTTAACTCAAACTGTATTTTTTTATTTTAGTTTTTGTTTTTTTTTTTTGAAAAAGTTTTTATCTTTTCTGAAAAGTCAATAAAAATTTTCAACTTAAATTGTACTTTTTTAACTCAAACTCATTTATCAAACGAATCCTTTTGTAAATTTTTATACTCAGGAAGATAAATAATTAAAAAAAAACTTTTTTTTTATTTTAATTTTATCTTTCTTTTATCCCAATCCAAACACATTTGAAAGGATTGTTTTTTGTGGGCCCTAAGGATTCACAATCCCCAATTTCTTTCCCTCCTCTCCCTTTCCACACAACCAAACAATTTCACTTTTCACATTTCACTTTTCACACCCAACAACTTATGTACTACACAGTGATATGATGCTAAAAAATAATAATAATAATAATAATAACAATAATAACGTGGTGAAGATAAAAAAAAAAAAAAACAAGACAAAAAATAATGAGAGAGAGAAAAAAAAAAATCTTGGCTAGCATTAATAGCAGATTCCTTCCTAGATCTTGTCTACCCACCAAACAGCCGTAGTTGTAATCAACAGGGTCCAATCCAATCGGAAAGTACTCAGTTTGTATTTTTCCATTTCTCCCATTCCATTTTTCACCTTCAAATGCTCTGTTCTCTTCCAATCTCATCTCTGCCTCAGATCAAAATTAAAGCTCCTTCAGAGTCGCGCTTTTCTATTATTAGTTCTTTATTATTGTTATTGTTATTATTTTGAACTTATTTTTAACGACAAATGGACTATAAAGAAATCTGTATTTGCGTCTCTGTTTTTGCCATTCTGTGTACTGTAACAGATGCTTTGAACTTGAGCACCAATTCCCAGATTCAAGACTACACTCAGTTTCTCATTTCCAATGGAGTAGCCCACACTCCTCCAATGGGGTTTGTCACCTGAATCCTAAATTTTGATTTTTTTTTTTAAATTTTTTTTATTGTAAATTTTTTTTTTGGGGGAAATTTTTGGGTTTGAATATTGCAGTTGGAACAGCTGGAACCACTTTCAGTGTAGTGTAGACGAGTGGACTGTGAAGACGACTGGTAACTATCTAAAATCTTTCAAAAGTTTAGTTCTTTAATTTTTAATCCCGTGATTTTGTCGCTTTTAAAATGTAGTAAAAGATTCAACCAAAAAAAAAAAAAAACAGAGAGAGAGCTTCTGTTCAACATTCTACTTTCTTTTAAGTTATTTATGTATGTCGTTTTTCCTCTTTATTGGATGGACAATATAATATTAAAATTATTCATGACATTGTTGTTATACCAAACATTTAAGTTTCCACTTCAATGATTGACTTTGAATCTTTTTCAAAGAATGCCCTGTTGATTCAAAGTATTGTAGCAAGGGCATCACATAATATTTGTTAATCACACTACTTTCCAATTATGAAAAGGGATTTTTTTCATTAATTAATTAATTAAGTTAATTACAACAGAAGTCTCTAATAAAAAGAGTATTACGAACTAGAAACTAGACCGTGTTTCGCTTGACTGGAGAAAAGGTAAAGAAGTTCTTTACTTGGTTTCGCTGAAGCGAATGAGTCCAACCCTTGGAACATTCAGCCGATAGAAGAACAGAGACAACAGAGAGAGAGAGAGAGACAGAGGAGAGAGAGAGAGAGAGAGGGTGAGAGAGGGGTGGGAAACAGTCAAAATTGTTAATAGTCCTTGCAGAGACTGTCCGACAATATGCATAATTTAGGGTCCGTTTGGGAATATATGATATTTTAAAGGTCCATATTTAAAGGTTAGATTGAAGATGTCTGTTTGAGGAAAAAAATTTTAAAAAAATTATATAATATAATAATTAGTATAAAAATTTGAAATGTATTAAAAAAAATATTAAATAAATATTGTCTTATTTATCTTCTCGTTATAATTATTTAGACATAAAAATCATCTTATTCCGATTTAAAATGAGAAAATTATAAATTTTTAAAATTTGAATTTTTTAAAAATAAAAAATAAAAAAAATTTTAATATAAAGTAGAGATTTTGAAATCTAAATTGTATTTATACGGCACCCAAACGAATCCAAAATTTCATATTCCCAAAAATAAAAATGCTTAAGGGGATGATTGTGTGATCTCAATCAGCCAAGATGGATGGGTGGGCCTACCTTCTTGGATGGATATAGATCAACCTCGCAATGCCAAATAGCTCAGTTTATGATACGATAAAATGTTATATTATTAGGCATTATATAGTACTTTTTTTTTTTTTTTTTAATCTAAGGAAAGAAAAGCTATTAGTAGTTTGGTTATATAAAAACGTAAGATATTGTTATGTTTGGTAGGGGTAAAAAGTAGTGGAGGGATTTTTTTTTAATAGAAAAATTAGATTTATACGTTATTTGTTTTGTAAGAGAGAAAAATGAAGAGATTATCGAATTTACGAGTCTTATTATTTTTAATCTTTAAAAAATGGAGGGATTTTGACGGGAGATGATATTACATTAGTCTAAATAGGTAATATATTTTTTATCCTCATTTTGAAGCAGTTAACATTAATTAATTGTAAAATAGGCATTAAATTAATCATCGCTTTTCTTTTCCTCGAAAGCCTATTATATTATGATTGCATGCATAATCTATTAGTAATACCACACCTAAGTCTATTTAAAGATATTGAGTTCGAATTCCCCTTAAAATTGTTGTTGTTTTTTTTTTAAGGCCTATTATACTTAATTACTTACCTAGATAGGTAAATTACCCCTTTGTCCTTATTTTAAAATAATTTTTTTAAATTATTTTAAAATTAATTACCGTTAAACAATTGATAAAATAGTTATTTAATTAATCACCACTTTTCTTTCTTCCTATCAAACCAGATAAAATAAAAGAAAACCAAGTTCATTTCTGCCATTCATACTTTCTATCTCTTGTATGTTTTCCCTCCTGTTTCCTTTCCCTCCTACCAAATGGACCGTAAAGATATGTTTTTCAACTCATAATAAACGTAATTAATGAGAAAGGGAATGAGTTCATAAATAAAAGAAAATAATAAAAATAGGCATTATCGGTTCTACTTCTAGTGTAAATTAAACTTAGGAATGTAATATAAGTAATAATGTCTTTTTACAAAATTATATGGTTCGGCAGATAACATGTAAGCTTATTTAGAAATGTAAATACATTCAACATTCATTTCTTTTAAAAGAAAATCAATATTGAAGGGTACAAATTAACAATCCATTTTTCTTGCTCGGTTCATTAAACAATCATTCTTAATTTGTAAGTAAACACATAGTTAAATGAGAAAGATCGAGAAACACTCGAATTGAAGTAAAAGTATAGCTTGGTAGTGAGGTTTAAGGAATTGTAATGATGTCGTTTTGGTTGAATTCACGTAACAGCGGATGCTCTTATCTCAACTGGCTTGGCCGCACTTGGATACAAATATGTAAACATAGGTGATTTTTGACTTGTTACATTATTATTGTAGCAAAACTTAACCTTTTATTATTATTATTATTTTTTTTTTTTTCCGTAAACGTGGACTAAGATCAGTATATGTTATGTGAAACAGATGATTGCTGGGGTGAAACGAACAGAGATGAGTGGGGTAATCTAAGAGCAAAATCTTCTACTTTTCCTTCTGGAATCAAGGCCCTGGCAGATTATGTTCATTCAAAAGGCTTAAAACTCGGCATATATTCCGATGCCGGGTGAATACAAAATTCCCTTTTGCATTTTTTTTTTTTTTTTTTGGTAAGATATATAATTGGAACTGCCTGTTAAATTTTCGGTCTTTGTGTTCTCTAGTTATTGGACATGCAGCAAGACAATGCCTGGCTCACTTGGGCATGAAGATCAAGATGCAAGAACGTTCGCCGAATGGGTCAGTACTACGTTGCTCGTCATGTTCAAATCATCCAAAAGAACTAAAGGAAAATTAAAAAAAAAAAAAAAAGAAAAGTTTAATTGCCCTTTTAGTTTAGATTAACGACGAGTAAAACATGGTTTTGTATGGTATTAATTTCGTTACAGGGCGTGGATTACTTGAAGTATGATAATTGCTACCACGATGGTTCTAAGCCTCAAGCCAGGTTACACTTTTTTTTTTTTTTTTTTTTTTTACCTTAATAGCAATGTACTTAATTAAATTATAAGTGATTTTTCGATTTTACAACTTCTAAGATATAAAATGTGGTCCTTTCGTATTCAACAGATATGCTAGGATGAGTTATGCATTGCAAAAGGTTGGCCAGCCAATCCTCTACTCCATATGCGAATGGCAAGTTAGTTTGCACCTTCAGCTTAGTGTGATGCATAATTGACAAGAGAGCGAAACCGGAATTAAGAGAGACTAGCACATTCCAACTATGTTGGCACCTCTAGTACCTCTATCTCTTTTCACATTCCCTGCTCAAATATTTTGAAACAAAAAAAGAAAAATGAAAATATAACGAGTCTAAAAGAGAAAAAGAAGAACAAGCCACAATATTAGCAACAAAGATTGGAGTGTCGGTGGGTCTTAAATGTGAAGGTTTGTCTATGCCAATCTAGTACTCGAAACGAACTATAAGTAATATGGTTTATAGTTTATGATAATGTCTAAGAGGTTTTAATAGAGTGGTTAATAAAATCACACAGGGGACAAGAGTATCCCGCCACATGGGCTGGTCGCTATGGGAACGCTTGGAGGACCACAGGAGACATAAAAGACTCTTGGGACAGGTCCAAATTGCATCATTTTTTTCCCTTAGAATGATTAAAAAAATAATAAAATTCATGACTCCTAACAATTGAGCCAGTTATTATTATTATTATTATTTTTATTTTTATTTTTATTTCAGTATCACGTCAATTGCGGATGAGAACAACATTTGGGGAAGATATGCAGGACCTGGAAGGTGGAACGGTAATCTCCGAAGCTCCGGTGTTTAAATTTTGTTATGTCCCGCCCTGTTTCTGTTCTGTTTCGATAGACCACATGGAGAAAGATACTAAAAGTTTTGAGTTGTGATTTTCATTAGATCCTGATATGTTGGAAGTGGGCAATGGAGGGATGAGTCTAGAAGAGTACAGATCTCATTTTAGTATCTGGGCGGCTATGAAAGTGTGTTCTCACATTGATCTTGAAATTTCTGTTATTTTTGTCTCTCTGATGCACTTACCAATCTATATATATATATATATATATATATATATGTATGTATGTGTATTCCATTTTGACACAGGCTCCTTTGCTTATTGGATGTGATGTCCGATCTGTCAACAAAGAAACTCTTGAAATCATTGGAAACAAGGAGGTGATCGACATTAATCAGGATCCATTGGGAGTTCAAGCAAGGAAGATACGGTCGAAGAGTGGCCTAGAAGTATGTTTCTTTTTCTTTTTTCCTTTTTTTTTTTTCCAAATATATGTGAAAAAAAAAATACTATAATTGATCTCGTAATGTTATTGACCGTGAGATCACATAAAGCTCACGACAGACTTAAAAAAATATAACAATAATAACAAGGGAAATGAGCTAAAAAGTATTGATGAAGATATGACTTTCATTTTGATAAAATTAACAAAGAAAAATTTGCCGGTTTAGAAATACTAGTAAGGTACTAGTAGGGTATTACTTTTCAAAAAAAAAAAATCAAAATCAAAATCAATCTCGTATCGTTGAATTCTTATTCCAATCTGAAATTAGTCTTTTTTTTGGGGGGGTCACGCTGTAAATTGTAATGCAGGTCTGGGCCGGGCCATTATCAAGAAAAAGAGTAGTGGTGGTGTTTTGGAACAGAGCCAGCTCATGGACTGCTATATCAGTAGGATGGAGGGAAATTGGACTTTCAGCTCTTACCCCTGTTGTTGTTAGAGATTTATGGGCGGTACGTTATATACATACATATATATATATATTCGTTTTATAGTTGTACTATATATAGAAGTATAATATATATGTATATGGTTAAAAGTTTTCGTGAAATCCAACTAATACGAGAATCATAATTGTGTCTGGTGTTTGGCAGCATTCATTTGTGTCAAGGAACATGCGTTCTCGATTGAGTGCATATGTTGCTCCTCATGGTTGTAAGATGTATATCCTTACCCCATACTAGCTAGTAGTGAAGGTTCTTTTTTTTTTTTTTTTTTTTTTTTTTAACCTCTTCTTAACTTACTTATTATCATTTTATGCTGAAAGCAGCGTATATATCTATATATATATATATATATATATATATATATACATATCTGTTTGTGAAGAGATCGTATAATTAATTGTAACTTGAATTTCCCTTGGATTATATTGTATCAATTAATTTTGATGTGAGTGTGTTAATACCATAGACTGATTAATCGGTTGATTTTGAGGATCCCAATGCTTGATAAAATTGGTGTCCAACCCTATATGCCAATAAAATGGTGACATTTTTGTTAGATAGGTGATTTGCTGGCTATTTAACATTAGATTATTTAGGATTTAAAAATAATATATATTTTTTGTGTGGGATTTATACGTATGCCTAGACATAATCGGTAGATTGATTCTTAACAAAAAGAAAAAAAGAAAAGAAAAATAGATAGGGATAAAGTACTTGGATGAAACAAATTTGTACCAGGATATCTGCAGTAGCCCATCAGTTACCAAGGGTATACTACTGGTAATCCTGTGATTTTAGAAATGCTGGTTAGCTCTTCCTCATCGGAATTAAAAAAAAACACACACACACACACACAAATTAAAAAGAAAAAAGAAAATTACCCAAATAGTCTTTTTTTTTTTTTTTCATCTATTGATTAAAATAATACAAATTTTTTCCTTTTTATCAATATGACATAAACTTTATTTATTTATTTTATTAATATCTTAGTTGTGTCATATTTGGTTTAGTGTCCAATTTTTATGACATTTTAGTACAATATTCTTTGAATTTGTGACAGTCGGATGCTTTTCCCAATAAATAAATAGCACACAAACTCCTCTGGCTCAAATAACATGCGTGTTGGGGATAAAACTTGGATTGTGCAGACAGTAAACTTAAATCAAACTTTTTTTTAGGGGATAAATTAAACGTAATTAAGTATGATACGGTGGTATTTTAACTTGGGAACAATCGATCAAAACAAATATATATTAACTTTATTCATTATTTTATTATTATTTTCTAATGGAAGTAATTGGTAAGTTTTAGTGATCCTCCATTTTCTGTATTTTTTTTTTGTCTGCCTTCTTTTGTCAAAAGCCAAAAAAAATACTTTGACCCAAAATCATTAATCTTTTAGAGATTCTCCATGTGCTTCATGCACAATTTTTGCATCTACGAACCCTCGTAATCAACTAATCATAGAGTCTGTTCTAAACCACACTGTCGTACAAAAGACAATGATCTGCTTAATTGCCCATAAGGCCATAACTAAAGCATGGACAATCTTTAATTAGGCAGTCGAAATCAGTTGTTGATTGTAAATATAACTTAACAGTAATTATATATCTAATTTCACTATAGAAAATGGAGTTTGAATCCCGACCCCACATTCCTAAGTTAAAAAAAACGCAAACCAACATTTAGCCCGTATGTTATATTAAAATTAAAAATTCTAAAATTATAGCTAAAACTCTTTTAAGAAATCATAATAGGGGTCCTAAATCAAACTAAATAAGACACCATGTATTTTGAACACTTTCCAATAGGGTACTTTCAGCTATGTATATGTGCTATTAGGGTTTTAAAAAGTTATTTAATATATATTGTATCTTGAGTTTATAAAGAATATAACACTTTCAATATTTATTTAGAAAATTAGGCTGAATGACATTTTTTAGTCATTTAATCCAATAAATGACCCAATTTTTTTTTTTTTTTATTTAGCAAGATGGTCGTTTATCATTTTTCCATATTTGATCAATCAACCATTGATTGATCAATGATTGACTATAAAATTTGGTAATTTACGTTATAGTCAATTAACCAAATTAACTATATAGGTCAATCATTGATTGACCATTCAAGAAAATTGATGACCATGTTATAAAATAAAATAAAAAAAGAGGGGAGAGGGGGTCTTTTAACTAATTTTTAAAAACTTAGGCTATTTATTAAAAACTTCTTAAAAAAAGACTATTTAGCTATAAATCCCTATTTATATCTCAAAATTTTAAATCTATTAAATTTATACTATTTTTTGTCAATTAATTTTACCTTTTGAATTGACGACTTTGCTCTATGAAGCTAAATTATAAACATGCAATCGGCATAAATTAGGCGTTATGTTTAATAAAGAAAAAAAAAAGTTGTTCATATTTTCAAGAAAAGTTACAAAAAGGAAAATTCGTCAAGTAATTTTTTATTATTGGTTTACCATTACCTATAAAAGGATTAATTCTTCAATGTCAGGATAAAATCAATTGTTCAATTGTTCACCAACAAAAAAAAAGTTGTAAGATTGACGTGAATTTGAAATTTAAAGGTAAATCTTGAGGATATCCATAATAAAAGGGAGGAAAGCACCTAAATAATACAAATTTAAATATTATAGTGTCATAAAATTTGACATTAGATTAATATGACATAAAATAAAATAAATTTGTATCATTTTAGTTAAGATGGGGAATTTATATCATATTGGTCGATGGAGGAAACATAAGTGACTATTTGAATAATTTTCTCTAATAAAAATAACTTTTTTTATACTCAAAAAAAGCATTACTTATCCTTTGAATCGCATATTTTTTTTACAAGTGAAATATAAAATAGCTTTTTTTTTTTTTTTTTTTGTTTAGCAATATCACTGTCTTTGTTATCTTTTAAATGGACGTTGCATAGCATTGTCAGTGAAAAGATAACGAAGACAGTGATATTGCTAAAAAATAAAAATAAAAATAAAAATAAAAAACCGAAGACCATGTGTGTAATAGCCCATATTATTAATGGTTTCTGTCATTAAAGGAAAATTGATACATATTTATATAACTTAATAGATAGCTGATAAGTTGTGTGCCTAAATAGAAATAACACTTAGCCAAGCTCTCTTATTATACCATGAATTCCTCGTGTTTAATATACAACATTATCAGTCTTCGGATTATATTGAAAAAGAAGAAATATTGTGGTTATATGTATAATTCAATAGTAATTTTTTATTTGATTATAGGTTATGTATAGTTCAAATCTTTCAATAACCACACGTAAAAACGAAGAAAAAGAAGAAAAGTGGGAAATTCAAATTATCTGTACAATAATCAGTGATGCAGCAAAATTTTTTTTTTTTAAGACTTAGAGATTGAGGGATTCAAATTCTACACTTTGTGTTAGATTATGCTTGCAATCATGTAATTCAGCGAAATTCAATTGAGAGAAAAAAAGAAAAGAGAGGAAATTTTAATTAATGGACAAGACCTTAACTAAAAAAGAAGTTTAAGAAATTATTTTCTCTTCTAATTAACTCCCTTTTTAAGTTTTGTGTTCCTCTTTTAGAATTGTGTGCTTTTAAATTTGATTTTAATAAAAGACAAGGAGTATGAATATAAAAGTGTGCGTTTAAGAAGTGACATAATATTCATGCCCTTTTACCATTGCTATGGGCATGTTCATTTAGTCAGCCCAAAATAAATAGGCGTGATGTATCATTAAATTTTTGCTTCCCGACGCAACTTTTCCTGGAGAGTAGCTTTCACATACCCAGTAGTGAATTTTATAGCTTTAATAAATAAGAGATATAAATCCCATAATATTAAAAAAAAAAAAAGAAAGAAAAGAAAAGAAAAGAAAAGCATTTGTAGACAAAAAGGTTGTTTTTTTCACAGTGAGAAAGGAACAACGTTGGCCGAGGAAGAGTATGCTTAACAAATCATTAGCTTTTATTGTTGCAAAAAATTACAATTACATAATATTGTAAATAAATAATAAAATAATAAGAAGTATTATTCTTACGAAGATTGTCGTTATCAATTATCGAAATTATATTAACTCTAATTTTATTTAAATAATCAAAAAGAAATTTTTAAATAAAAATAACAAAATAAGTAAAAAGACAAAAGACTCAAAATATTAAAAATATATATGATTTCCGATTTCAATGGATTAATCATATTCAAATCCTCTAATCCAATTAATCAACGTTTATTTCTTATGTTGCCAGTGAATATTCATTAATCTTTCTCAAGTATTAACAATTTATTATAATAAGCCTTATCACCTCTCGGTCTCAAATAACTTATCATAATTCATTAAGAATTAGAAATTCATGATACTACACAAGTTTTATAACTATCTCTAGCTTATGACAATCTTATGGTGGATTAAATAATGACTTATTTAATTGTCACTTCTCAGTCTCAAATCAAATACAAATCATGTAAAAATTGACCAGAAATTCACAAGCATTAAGCACATATTAAAATACTCAACATAGAACTGGAATAGAATATCAATCAATTAAAAATAAAAAACTCAAATAATCATATCGTATCCCTAGAAAAGAAAATTACTTTATAAATAAAAATAAAAATATACAAAATAAAGGCTTAATCATTCTCAAATTACAAAAATTAAAAAATAAGAAAATAAAATAAGAAAACCCAATTATGGAGATATTACAAGTCTCCAAATTCTTTTTCTAAATTTTCTTCTCCCTCTCCTCTTGATGATTCAAGATAATCTCTGTTTAATTTTGTAAAAAATTAAACCTAAAACTTAAAATATTTTTTTCTTCTTTTTTTTCTTTGGTTTTCGACTTCTCCTGCAGTCAAAGACCCCCTTCACGGAGCCCTAGGTTTCTTTTTATAAGCCTCCAACCACCAACTTCACGAGCCGCCAATTTCCCCTTATTTTATTTATTTATTTTCTTTTCTTTTCTCTTTTGCTTCAGCACCAGTCAGCCTAGCGGGGCCCTTGGAGACAAGTGGCGCGCGACGGTTGGAGATGGGCTGGAGCTGGGATGCGTGGCGTATTGGAGTTCCCTAGAGTACCCAGCGCAGACGAGATTCCGTGAAACGCGCCACACCAGATCTCGCAAGTCTCTAGACTTACTGACACTGGTGCTGAGACGTACGGGGAAATGAGGGTGAGAAGCACTCGCGATCTGGGCTGCTCTGAAGTTGATCCAATGGCTAGGAAACGCATGTGGTGCGCTTGAAGGAACCTGAGAGTGGTCGAAGTTGATTCCGATTTCTTTTTGCAATTTTAAATCTTTTTATCACATTTTAATTCTAAATTGTCACTTTTAATCCTATTAACATAATTAATCCACACATTTAGGACAACTTAATAAGTTTGAGGAAAATTTAAAATAAATTACTAGAATTAAAGTAAAAATATATAAGTTTAAAAATGTTAAAATAACTCTATTTTTTAAGAGTTATCACTTATTACAATAGCTATTGTAAAAAAAAAAAAAATGTTAAATCAATGATTTAATTCGAGGTTCCTAGGGTACAATATATGAATAAATACAGTAAACTTCCAGATGACAGGCTAATTAAATTGTTAACTTACCACACAAATATTGATTTGTGTCAAGTCATTACATAGAAGAAAATTACTATTGTGGTCGTGTTATGTCAAATCATGGTTTTTTTTTTCTTCAATAAAGAAAGTTAATACTTGATCATATTATGCTTTTATCTATGGTGATAATTTTGTCAATAGAAGAAAAAAAGTAAAAATTATAATTTTTTAGTAAGTATTTGATATCCATGTTTTTAAAAGAGTTTTTGAAATCAAAATGATTTTAAAGTTTATTATAATAAACAATAAAAATGTTAAAATGAATTTATAACGTCCAATTTAAATTTTTATATAAGTTTTAAAATCTAGTCAAATAGAACTTTTATCGGAAGTCATTATTTTATGACTTTGACAAAAAATTATTCTTTAAATTATAAGCTTTTCTGATAAATAATTTTAAATACTTTCAGAAGTAGATTTGGATTTAGAAAGCCAAAAGTAGTTTTTGTACTCAAAAAGTCAAACGTAATTTCTAAAAACCTCTACTAAATAGGCCCTCAATGTTAAATCCTGCACTTAGGAAGCCAAATATAGCTTTTAGTAACCTCTACTAAACAAGCCCTCGATGTTAAATCCTGCACTCCTAAAAAACAAATTAAATTAGTATTTAAAAGCAAATAATCATATAATAATCAAAATTACATTACGCATAGATAATAAAATTTGTTTAAATGTCTAAATGGACTCATTTTGCTGCGAAGCTAATTTCTTATTGAACGTGCTATATGGTGTAGCCAGCTCAAAAAGCATATTCCACGAAAGAGGAAAAAAAAAAAAAAAAAGGTCAGGATAGGGTTGTTAAAAAAATGGTGGGATGATGACACATCATCTGTCGATATAAATAATTGTGATTCAATTCGGATATCTTTGTTGGTGAGAATTCTTGATCACTATTAATAATTGTGATTCAATTCGGATATCTTTGTTTGTGAGAATTCTTGATCACTATTAGAAAGAGTAATTACGTACTGTTGGTTGCTCCTACCCACACTTGTTTTTTCTCATTAATGAAAAAAAAAAAAGGGGAAAAAAAAAAAACCTTAGTGATGCAGTTTGCAACCAAACGATTTGTGAGAGAGTGTTATGTTAATACTAAGTTCCCGACGCAGTTGAAGTTGTTACTGTCGGGGGTTTTTTTTTTTTTTTTTTTTTTTGGGCTAAAGGCTATACAGTTGAAGTTATTCAGTTCACTATGCTTGGTTGGAGGGATTGATGAGTGGATTGGGGGTGGGAAGGGAAAGGAGAGGAGATGAGCTCTTCCATGGGTTCACAAAATCTCATCTTTCTACTTATAAAAGGATTCAATCAATTCATCTATAAAAATTTGAATAGAGTATTTTAATCTCTAAAAAAAATTATTGACAAATGATAATATGGACAATACACACTAACTAGATAAATAATTGTTCATTTATTCTTTCATCTTTTTGACCCTCTTATCAGACATCTTAAATGATTCTTATAATACTTTTCATCTTTCTAACGCTCTCCGTCTTTCTTACCCACTACCCTCTAACCAAATGTAGTTGCCAAAAAAAAAAAAAAACATGGACCCCTATGTAAATTATAACATTTTAATTTTTTTAATATAAATTATTATTTAAAAAAATTATTGAAACAAAATCCAAAGGATGTTCAAAATACAAATTGATGAGCTAGGTAGAACATCTATCGACAAAACCAAATAACTAATCCCTTCAATGTCTTATAAATGTCTATACATGTTATTTTCAAAGTACAAGGAATCTGAGCACTAATTTAAAGCTAGAATGAGTGTGAATTGAGAGCCACAAGAATAACAAAAAGAAAAAAAAATGAAAAAAGTGGGGATATATAATGATCGTCCTTTGTGTTTTGAATTGTGAGTTGGTGGTGAGTCTTTTGAATATGAACATAATAAAAGAAAAAGGACAAAAAAGCTCCAGTGGTACGAGGTAGACTCCAATTAAAGGTCCAATCGATTAAGTACTTTCTAATTTAATTGACAAGATTGTATCCTCCACAAATCAAAGTGCGTGTAAAAATGTCAAATCATTTCATATATTTAGGGGGTATTTGATAAAAAGTTTAGTTTAAACTAAATTGTATTTTTTTTATCATTGTTTTTGTCTTTTTCTCAAAATTTTTTTTATTTTTTCTGAAAAGTCAACATAATTTACTATTTAAACTTAAAAATCTTAACTCAAACTTACACACCAAATACCCCCTTATATTTGTGTCCTTTTTCCACAATTAATGATTCAGCCATCACTAGTGTACTACTGATCAGACCCTCATGAGCCTTGTTGTTGCGCCAGCTGTGGTGGGTGTGGAGGGCAAGGAGCAAATCACCATCTCCTTGTGTGACATGTCTGTTGAACATGACACTCCTTGTTTCTACTTCTTTCTCATGTTACATACCTTGTTTGCATCATAGTTTTCTTGAAGCTCTTTTTGGCCTTTAAGTTACACTGATTGTATGACACGTATTTTGCGCTTACAGAATATACATACAAAGCAATAATAATAATAAAAATCACATGGTTATGATTTAACCATCACGTGATGATCATGTGATAAAGAAAGAAGCCATAACTAAAAGAGCAAAATTGTTTCAAACTTATGACAAAAAGTCACTAAATATAGCTTCTAGAGGGGGAAAAAAAGTTCTTCTAAAAAAATTAAACCTTTTTATGCTATATATGATAAAGAGAGATGGAAAATAGATTAAGGAATAGTAAAATATCCAGTGGAAAAAATAAAATAAAAAAAAAAGAAGAGAAGAGAACGTCTAATATTATATATTTTGTAGTTTTATCTTTGTATAAACTAGATGATAATAAGAGATTAAGTTAAAATAGTTATTTTACATATTACTTTTTTTTTTTTGAAACTTTTCCTTCCTCTTTTCTTTTCAAAGTTGGAAGGATTAAAATATGATAGGTTATACAACTTCCTTTCTTTTGATTTTTCACTTTACCAAACAAACATAATATTTCCTTCTCCTTTCTAAAATCCCTTTTCTAACTTCCTTCTTCTCCCTTTGTCAGTTGTCACTGTACCAAACAAAAGCTAAAACTTGTTTAAGAGATTTAGAAAATAGTAACATAAGAATTTTCTTAAAGGATTTTATTTATTTATTTATTTTTTTGTATCTATAGATCCGCTTTCAAAAATCATGTCCCCTTATAATTCCACAAAATACTGCCAAAAAATAAATAAATACGAATATTAATTAAGCTGAGTTTCATAAGCAATATCTCATTAATTAGATGATCAAATAAATGCATGAACGTAAAATGACCATATATGCCACCAAAAGAAAATTTCTGAAGCGTTACAAATCCTTTTCTCTCACTTTCACACATTTACACAATATCTGTGTGTGTATATATAATCTCCTCGTCATTTAGTGTATTGAAGAACATGCTTGCTTACTAGTCTTCTCTCAGTGCGTGTGTGTGTGTGTGTGTGTATATATATATTTTCTAAAAGTGTTTTTTTTTTTTTTTGAGGGACCCAAAGAGATCGTCTTTTTAATACACATATATACATTTTGCAAAAACTTGTTGGAGGTTTTCTTAATTTGTTCTGTGGACAGTATGTCATTACTATAAAAAACCGGAACAATACTTGCTCTAAACCAGAGATGACGAGGCCCTGTTAGAAGTCTTATTAATTAAGGGGGGAAAAAAACACTTAAGCTTTATTTGATACATTAGTTTAACTCTAACTAAATTATATTTTTTTGACTAGATTTTTGTCTTTTTTTTAAAAAGTCAACAAAAACTATAACTAGTTTTCAAAAGGTCAACAAATTCTAATTTAAAAATTTTAACTATGAATAACAAGATCAAAATTATTTGTACTATTCTCCGATGTATAAGTTTTCTTATTACAGTTATATATAGATTTATTCTGAATTTTTTATTAATAACTTTTTAACTGTTACCCAATGTAGAGAGAGAGAACTTAATTATTAGAGGAGAAAGGGCTTTAAACAGACAAGGAAAACAAAAATTAATATTTTGAATATCAAGAAAAGTTTTTCTTAAGATACTACCTATTTTTTTTTATTATTTTCTCTTGTATCAATGTCATCAGCTTTTCTAGTAATTGTAATTATTATCGACAAATATATATTTAAGAATATCATTTCAAAAAAGTATTTGCCTGGCAATTATATACATATGTATATATATATGATCTCTTGACTAGCTAGGTAGCTACGGAAATTGTTTGGTATATGTATATTGTTAATAATGATTAATTTGTAAATAATGTAACTGGTGAGCAAAGTCAATACAATAATAATGCTTGTAATATTAGTTCTTAATTACCTTCAAGCATCTTAATTAATATTAACAATATTCATCGAACTTTTTGAAGTACCTTTGCATGTTAATGTGCTGTCCTCATTCGGATGCACTTGCAAAAAATGACGTCATCCCCTCTCCACAAAAAGACAATTTCAATGCATTTAACATTTTAGAGCATTCACACGTGCCACCCTCTCTCTGTCTCTCCTCTTTTCTCTCTCCTCTGTGCATGTGTGAGAAAATCTGTTTTTTTTGGATGGAGGTGGGCTGTTTGGGCTGGTTCCATAAGAAAAGCATGACATCGAAAGCGTAAAGGCACCTCCAATCCAAAATCCACACCACCCCCCTCCCCGCGCACCTTCTGTAGGCCCCACCCACATGCCTGTCGATTTAAATCTATTTTAAAAATTTAGAGTTTATTTGATTCACAAGCTCAAATTAATATTTTTAAATATTTTTAATTTTTTTTTCAAAATTTTTTTTATCTTTTTTAAAATTTTTTAAAAAATTTATTATTAAAATTTAAAAATTTCAACTCAAACTTATAGATCAAACAAATCTTTAATATCTTCGATGATATCTAATTATAATATAATATTATATTATTTTAAAAATTTTATAATTATTTTTTTATATATTAAAATTTAATTTAATTAAATAATATATTAATTAAAATATAATTGATGGGATATCATTTAACAACATACAAAATTAAAAAGATTAGTCCCCACTTTCCTTGGTCCATTTGTTCAAAGCCACCACCCCTCTGTGGTCCCCGCCCATCCCAAATCCACATGTCGACCATCCACCTCCACCACCACCACGCGTCGCCCGATCACTACCCTTCCACCTCGCACCACTCGCTCTTTTATTATAGCTTGTTGCAAGTCCGTTTTCTGTAACTTTCACCAGAAAAGCTTAGGGGAAAAAAAAATAATAATAATAAAATAAACATATATATAAATATATAAATATATATTTCCTTGTGAATTTTCTTGATCTGATCGTCAAATGGAGAGCACAGATTCGTCGTCGGGATCGCATTCTCAACACCCACAGCTCCCGCCGGGGTTCCGCTTCCACCCCACCGACGAAGAGCTCGTCGTTCACTACCTAAAGAGAAAAGCCGCCTCGGTCCCTCTCCCCGTCACCATCATCGCCGAAGTCGATTTGTACAAGTTTGATCCATGGGAGCTTCCAAGTATAGATATATATATTTTAATACATATAAATATGTGTGTATATATCATTGGTTAACTTCTGATTAATTATATATCTATGAGTTTTGTTTTGTTTTTTTTTAATTTTTTGGTTTTTGTTTTTGGGGGTTGGTGTTCAGGTAAGGCGAGTTTTGGAGAGCAAGAGTGGTATTTTTTCAGTCCAAGAGATAGGAAGTATCCGAATGGGGCGAGGCCTAACAGAGCGGCGACTTCTGGGTATTGGAAAGCCACCGGGACGGACAAGCCGATTTTGACATCTAATGGAACACACAAAGTTGGCGTGAAAAAGGCTCTTGTTTTCTACGGTGGGAAACCCCCAAAGGGAATTAAAACCAACTGGATCATGCATGAATATCGCCTCATCGAAAACCACTTCAACACTAGTTCCAAGCTTCCCGATCATCTTTCTCCCACCAAGAAAGCCTCTCTTCGGGTACTTCCACCAATTTATATACTTAGCCTCTGTTTTGACCGTGTTTAGATTTACTGCTCAACCCTATAATCTGAACGGGATGTCTTTTGTTTGTGTACCAGCTGGATGATTGGGTTTTGTGCCGGATATATAAGAAGAACAACGCCTCCCAAAGGCCAATGATATCGTTTCCAGAGAAGGATGATTCCATGGACGCCATGCTTAATATGCCAATTACCAGTCAGAATAATAGTAACGTTCTTCCGAAACTACCCCCGCCGAAGCTGAGTAATTACACGGCCTTGCTCCAGAACGATGCGAGTTTTTTCGATGAAATTTTGTCATCGGCTGATCATCATCAGCAGCAAGGCACGATCAAACGGCCACCGCCTTCGCCGTTTTGGAACGAAGCGGCTGATCCGGCTGTGGGACCCGCCGGCGCCAAGCGGTTCCACGGCGATCTCAACAGCACTAGTTCTACCGGTGCTGGTGGGACCGGCGCCCGTACCGAAATCAGTAACGACTCGTCGTTTGGGTCTATGTTGAGCCAGATCCCGCAGATTAATACGGCGGCGTTTCATCCGAACGCAGTGCTTCTGGGCTCGCAGTTTCAGCTTCAGAGCATGAACTGGAACTCGTAGAAGTCATGATTAGCCTTTTTTTGGGATGATGGGTATGAGTCAGATTGGTAGTGATTATTTCTCTTTTGAGTGTAACTACACACCATTAAATTTACGTACAGGTAAGTTCTCATTATATATATATATATATACACATATATAAATATCTATTTATGTTTTTACTAGTACTATAGAATATAGATATCTCCTTTAGGATTGATTTGAAAAGAAATTAAGTTATAATACATTATAATAGTTCTATTCAATAAGGCTATTTGATTTTGTACGTAGAATTTAGACTGCAGAATTAAAAAAAAAAAAATTTAACCGCGAAATATATATATATATATATGTAATTTTCATTTGAGAAGAATATAATGGTTCCCGATCTGTCAAGTAAAAATTATTTAAATTAGCTAGCTAGATGCACGGAGAATAATACTCAATTAGGATTTAGAAGGACTTTAATTTGAAACTGTTGTTGTCATTTATTTTTAAATTATATATATAATAATATGTTAATTATTACATTTCTGGTTTGAAACGTAATTAAAGAATTTGTGTAGTCCTTATATCCTATACTATACGTACAAGGTTCACACAAGATGGAGAGCTTCATTCAGGTTTACGTTTCTTCAACATTAATTTCCTTAGGTTAGTTAATCTCTCTTTTGACCAGGGTTTTCTTTCATTTTCAGCTTTTTCTCTGATAGTTTTCAGCTAGTTAGTTTATCAGATTGTAATCTGTATAATTATGATAAAGCAATTATTTATTTTGATATAAAGCAATTATTGATTAAATATTAAATTGATACTCAGGATTTGGAAGAACATTAAAAGGGGGGAAAAGATAATAAAACATTTAAAAAAAAAAGAAAAAAAAAAAGAAAAGAAAAGAGAATCAGTTGGGGCCATATTTTCCATGGGTGACGTATGAGTATTCCTTGTCCTTATCATTTCGCGATTAGCAAATGACATTTGGGCTTGGAATGTCAACATGGCAAACATAAGCTTTCAAATTCACGATTAAATGTTCTGTCTTTGTTTGCCCTAGTTCTGTATATCTTCTAGCCCATTGGTTCATTAGAAAGCATCAAAACCTTATCCTTTTAATTTGCATGCCCTTTTTTGATGACCGATTTATGAGACCATTTTTCTTTAAAGAAAAAAATAATCCAAAATTGGGCTACATAGTATCTTTTTGTCAAATATATGAATTTGAATTAGACAAGTCAATGGACAGCATTTTCTCACCCGATAAGGAAAGCCTATACATATGACAAATGGGCGGTGATTAATTTTTGTCACAACTTAAAAGCTATTGTTAAAAATACCATAATGATGATGTAATAAATTAATTTAAACATTATTTTCTAAATTGCCGGCCGCCCCCCCCCCAACCCCTCCACCAAATGCGAGATACCCTCCCGCTATCTCTCTCTCTCTTCACCCTCCCCCTATCTCCTCCATCTTGCCACCGCAGTGGCCGTAGCCGTGGGGTGGGGAGATCTATCTTCCCTTGCATCGCAATGGTAGCTCCGAGATACGAGTTCTGGGAATTTTTTTTTGATTTTGGTTTTGTGATGTTTGTTGGAATTTCATAATTTAATGAATATTTGTGATTTTTGTCTAGTAATCAAATTATAAAATCCTGAAAATTTGACGGATTCATTGGTTTTCGATTAGTAACCATTTGGTGGAAAACGGTAACCAGTCAGTAACCAACTGATAATCAGTCAGTAACTAATTAGTGGAGGTGGTTATCGGTCAGCAATCCGCCGACGGATGTGATTATCGATCAACAACCCGCCGGCGAAAGTAACGAACTGGTAAGCAGTTGATAACCAATAGGTTACCCACCGGCGGAGGTGGTTACCCACTGGTAACCAACTGGTACCCCACAGGCGGAGGTGATTTCCGGTCGGTAACTAACTGACAATCAATTGATAATCAACTGATAACCCATCGGTGGAGGTGGTTACCGGTTAGTGACTCACCGACGAAAGTAATCAAGTGGTAACCAGCTAGTAACCCACCAGCAGAGATAGTTAAATCATGGATATCAACTTATAATTATAATTATAATTGGTATTTTAAAATAATGGTATGGCATTCTTAAAAGCGTGTTTATTTATTTATTTATTTATTTATTTTTAATCTGTGGCCAAAAGCAATCCAGTATATGATTTTGTGGCATTTCTCTTAAAGTTCCTTGTATATTTAAAAGTGTTTCTGGGTCATAATCGGAGAGCATGGATTCTAATGAGTTCGGAAAGAATATTTACAGGAATACCATATTATTCATCCAAAGAAATTCGTTTCTGCAATTCTTAAACTTATGTCCTTATCTGATTTTTTTTCCGGTCCCATTTTCTGTGAAAACTAAATCATCCCCTGATAAAGTTAAGTTGTCACTGAAGTTTAGGTTGCGGGCACGGTTCACCGGAGTCAACTAATGAGTGACCTGTGGTAACGTAGTGGATGACTGCCGGACATATCTCCAGAGTCACGTACGTAACTGGTGGTGCCCATCGCTGGACCTATTTCTGTGGTAACATACTGGGTGACCACTAGTCTTTGACAATCTCCAGAAGCCATTTTTGTCGGGACAACGTCGAGGAGAATAAGGGAGCTCAAGCGAGAGGGCTGCCAATCGACCGTGCTAGAATAGTTCGAAGATTATCATGATTTTTAGTTTTATACATTACATTATCTCGAACTTGTATGTTGTCATGCAAATGACCCTTTATCAATAATCTGTCAAAAATTAGACATAAAAGTGTTTTATAGAGATGGCTTTGCAGGGGCTATTCCCACAATGTTTATTTTTTAATTTTTAAGAGAGATGTTTTTTTTCCCTTTCTAAATGAACCTAAAACAAAGAATGATGACTCCTTTAAAAGTGTTGGGCTTATATATAGCTAATCTGAAGCTTAACTTGGCCCGATGTAAAAGAGAAAATAACTTAAATAACCACTTTTTTTTTTTTTTAATTTATTGACTAGTATAACACAAATTTCCTATTTTTAATCAACATGATACAAATTTTAGTTAATTACAGTTTAATTTTATGTCATATTATTCTAATGTTAATTTTTTGTATCATATTAGTGCAATGATCTTTAAATATATATTATTCAAGTGTTTTCCCCGATGCATAATCATTGAAACACAATAGTCGGTTAGGAATATTATACTTCCTAAAATTCCTTTATTTTCTCTCTTGGTTTAATTCTCTTTTCCATTTGGTCTTCTTTGTCTAAATTCCATCTTTTCTTATCTACCTCGAATATCTTTTCTATTCAGTTCCATATTAGTTGGTATTAGAGCTTGATCGGCTCTTGATTTCTGTATCAACAAACTCCAAAAATAAAAATAAAAAAATAAAAAAAAACTTAATATTTTTTTTCACACAATGATGAATAAAGAATTGGAACAATTCTTTCACACGCTCCTAGAAAATCACAATGAATTAGCTCTTGATCAAGTTGTCAAGCTTAAGACTACCATAAACCAGTTGGATGAACGAGTTAATCGAATGGATGAACGACTTGGACAGCTAATTGATGTCATGACCAAACTCTGTGATGATTTTTTTTTAGTGAATCTAAATTTAAAAAAAAAAAAAAAAAGTACTGAAAAGTGAGAAGCTAATCCTGAATCCAATATTTGGCACTCGAGGAATCAAAATATCTTTTGAGTATAATTTTGTTTCAAAACATTCGAACAAAGCAATGGTTTGGGAGGCTACCAAAGAAACTAGTTTATTAGTATTTTAGTAAGTAGTGCTAAGGACATCGATTTTAATTCCAACTTTTTGAGTACCATTAATTCACGTGTCATATTTTCATTAGTAGTTGTAATCAATTGATGTGTTAATTACTTTAAATACTTACCAATAAAAAAATAACAACTCAAATGTCACATAAGTTGATATTTAAAAGTTGAGATTAGAGTTGGTATCTTTAACATTTTTCATTTTAGTGAGGTTGCCTTGTACTCCTAAGATCATCACTGTTCGAAGGCTACCACCGCATCAAGGATGGATTAAGCTGAATTCAATTGGAGCTGCTGGAGGTGCTCCAGGTAGATCGCTACTTATGATGAATTTTTTCAAACTTGTAGAGGCTTTGTTAAAGGTTGTTTCTTAGTTTCTACTGGCATAGCTTTTGCCCTTGAAGCAAGCTTAATGGTTTCATGATTGCTACCGAGAAGACTTTAGACTTATTAAGTGGTGTAATTTGTGGATTGAGTATGATTCCATCTTTGTAGTCAATCTTTTTTGCAGCAAGTCTGAAGTGGTTCCTTGTAAGTATCGCAACCTTATTTGGAATTCCTAGTTGTCTAATTCTTTTGATTTAAAACGTGTTAAGATACTTTCCCTTTGTTTGGTGTAGTCATTTGGCATTTTTTTGGACTATATATTCCATTTAAATGGTCTGTCTAAATATGCGCACGATGTCATTTATTTGGACTATTCCATTTGTAGGCATTTATTTGGACTATTCCATTTGGCAATTGAAAGTTGAGCATCCAAATTTCAT
This sequence comes from Ficus hirta, assembly GCA_038430175.1. Taxonomy (NCBI): domain Eukaryota; kingdom Viridiplantae; phylum Streptophyta; class Magnoliopsida; order Rosales; family Moraceae; genus Ficus; species Ficus hirta. The sequence continues at coordinate 9,137,168 of CM076589.1, read as the reverse complement.
TTGGGTTTTTGTTCTTAAATGATTAAAAGTCATCTCCAAAATTGACGCCCAATTTGATATATATATTTTCCTGTGATTACAAAAAATTTTGAAAACTATTCAGATATCATTTTCCTATCTCGCTCTGTCTTTTTAGATAATTACTTCTAAACATATATGTAAATGTTTCTATTCAAATAGTCTGTCCGTAATATTAACATCCAAACGTCAATTATGATGACAATTTAAATATTATGTTCAAATTATTCTATTCAAATATTTTCATACCAAATATTTTTATTCGAATGCTTCTCTCAAACATATTCTTTTTCATGCCCCCAACTTTCAAATATATGTAGAAATAGTCAAAGTGTTTGATTAAGGATTCTTAACGATCCTGAATTCTTACAACATAACAAATTTAACTAAAAACAAATCATTGGTTGTTATAAGGCTTCATATTTTTCTACGTAATAAGGATACTATTGTCTATTAGGGGTGCCCCGCAAAGTTAGCTATAATGTTGTTTTCTCTCCACCACTAACCCCTTATTTTTCCAAACAGATAGATATATATATACACACACACACACTTATACATGTGTGTATATATATAGGACAAAATCCCAAGAATTCTTTCGGCTGATCAGTGTCACCGATCCACATGATCTCGGCTATTTCGCTCAGGTACTACTTCGCAAGGAAAATTCGTTCAATTTGAAGATAATAAATAATACGCTGTGAATAATTAAGTTTATGTCTTTTTCAAATTCTGAAGATCACCGAGAAGAATTCACTATAAAAACAAATGAGGATTGGTTAACGAGTCAAAGAATTGAATTTCTGAGCGAATGCGTTTATAAGATTAAGTTGCGGCTGAGTAGAGCTAGAGCGAAAAGATTGAATATTATACAAGTAGTTGACTAAAATAGCTAGAACATTAATAGACTTCATACGACGTTTATCTATGTCTATATTAGGGGTGGCAATACGGGTCGCGACACGACGACAGAATCGAAAACGACACGAATTTTGCGAGTTTGGGTTGGGAAAAATAGTGGTCGTGTCGTGTTCGGGTTACCCAAAATTGACACGGAAAAATTCGTGTCGTGTTCGGGTTGACACAAATTTTTTCGTGTCAATTTCGTGTCAAATATCGTGTCAATTTCGTATCAAATTCGTGTCAAATTCGTGTCAATTTCGGGTCAATTTCGGGTCCAACCTAAATTTCGTGTCAAATTCGTGTCAAATTCGTGTCAATTTCGGGTTCAACCTGAATTTCGTGTCAATTTCGTATCGCGGGTCAATTTCGTGTCGCGGGTTAATTTCGTGTTGCGGATCAATTTCGTGTCGCGGATCAAGTTCGGTTCATGTCGTGTCAACCCGTTACGGGTTCGTGTCGTGTTCGTGTCATTTTCGTGTCACGGGTCGTGTTCGGGTTGGAGAAGAAAAAATTCGACACGGCTCAAACACGATACGAATCCGACACGTGACACGAATTACCACCCCTAGTCTATATATATACACACGATTTTGTACTGATGATGTGCTGGAATAAACTCAGTGGTGGCGAAGATGCAAAGGTCGGACTCAGACGGATTTGAAATAGGCACCGTACTGACGAGGAGAAGGATACGGATGGCAATGAAGTGGGGACATATTTTTGTCCCCTACTTATCATTAAATTCACGATTTCATATACCAGAAAAAAAAAACCTGCTATTATTTTCCTTGCCCTAACTTGAATTACTTGGGTCGAAGACTAAGAAGTGTCGTTTTTTTTCTTATATATATATATATATATATATATATATATAAAAGAAGTACTATCATTTTCTATATCAGCAAAATATTATTAAAAATAAATCAAAAAGATTACAATCTTAAAATAAGTTACATTTTAACACGTCGAGAGAAAAAACGGCCATCGAATGGACGTTTGCCTGGTAGGTACCAAATATTATTGGTGTGTTTAATAAAACGATTTGAGTTAAAATTTTTAAATTTAAATTATTTAATTTTTTAAAAATTTTATTAATTTTTTTTAAAAAAATAAAAATTAAGATAAAAAATAATAATTTAATTAAAATTAAATCAATGAGAACATCCATACGCCTTTAGCCGTAAAACGGACAGTAATTTGGTAACGTACCAATCAGACAGCTGGATATTAATGGGCTAGTACTAGAAGGGCCATATAAGCATACAATGTCGGTAATGGAGAAAACATATAATAATAATGAACCTAACTTTTTGTGATGAAGAGACAATGGCTAATTGGGTGAAAAAGTATGATTGAGAGAAAACATCCAATGGACGTTTGCCTGGTAGATACCAAACATTACGCCTTTACCCGTAAAACGGACAGCAATTTGGTAACGTACCAATCAGACAGCTGGATATTAATGGGCTAGTATTAGTAAGGGGATGTTTGATAAATGAGTTTAATTTAAGATTTTTTAGTTTTAATAGTAATTTTTCAGGAAAGACAAAAATTTTTTTTAAAAAAGATAAAAAATTTTTTCAGAAAAAAATAAAAATCATGATGAAAAAAATATAATTTAATTTAAAATAAATTAATAACCAAACGAAGTAACCATACGATGTCAGTGATGGAGAAAACATATACTAATAATGAACGGAACTTTTTGTGACGAAGAGACAAGGGCTAAGTAAGTGAAATAGTATGATTGAGAGATGAAATAACATCTATGGTTATACATGTGATGAAAAGACACACTCCAATAAATTTTTTCTTTGGATAAATGATGATGACATAAATCAATAAATATACTTAAATATTTTTATTAAATTGGTATTTTCTTAAGATTTTTATCTTTTATCATCTCATTAGTATGTTATAAAAAAGAAAATAGAATCAATAAGTTTTCGTTTGGTAAGTTAGTTGGAGATGAAATTTTTAAATTGGAGTTAATTAACTTTTTAAAAATTAATTATAATTTTTATTGATTTTTCAGAAAAAAAATAAAAATTAAGATAAAAAATTTGAGTTTGAAATGAAACACCAAATATAGCATAAAAGAATGTTTGTAGTTGGGAAAATTATAGCAACTACAAGTCAAAATTTACAGAGCTGTAGGCCTAATGAGGATCCTAGAAGTTAGTTGGAGGGCTATTCCAGAGGATTGAGTATAGATTCTTTCCTTGGAAGAAGCCTTCAAGTATGTCTCATTTAAATTTTTAGTCAAAATCTAATGGAAAAAATACTAGAGGAAAAAAGATTATATATTTACCATAAAGGTCAGCTAAATACAAATAGAAATTATTTTACAGATGGGCATCCCCATGAAAAATCTTTGAGCAAATAGAAATTGATCATCCGGCATCTAGTTTTGAAATCTGTAACATGGAGAACCCCACAAATCCTTTGTAACTTCAGCCGCATAGAAGGAAGGAGAGTTAAACCATCATGTATTTTCTGCAAATTCACCTCATATGATGAGGTCAATTTATCCGTAACATGATTTCCTTTTCTAAATATATGCGAGACATGTGTCTAGAAAATCGACTATGTTACTCCATCTAGCCAAAAAACGCCATGGAACTAGCTTGCTTCTCGAGCTTAGTAAGTTAACTAATTAATTTGCTTCACTAATTAGTTAAATGAGTTCCATACAAATGAAAAAAAAAAAAAAAAAAAAAGACTAGCTGAAAGATGGAATATTACAAATGAGTAGCTAGAGGTCATCCATGATCCCTATTTTTGATTAGATGTTTTTTTTTCTGCATGGTTGGTTGGGAAAAAGGATTTTTCTGATCTCTAAATTGATGCTTGCTGACGTTGATTGACCATATAGCCATATTTTCGAAATCCTTTTCTCACTTTCATTTTCCACAAGTGGCTTGTATATCGCCGCCAACCATGCGTCGAGGCTGGTGCTGCTGTTCACATTCTAAAGTCAAGAATTCACAGAGAAGAGCTAAATCTCTCGTACCGTCTTTATTGAACTATATTAAAGTCATCAAAAGGATATATATATATATATATATATATATATGTGTGTGTGTGTGTGTGTGTGTGTGTGTGTGTGTGTGTGTGTGTGTGTGTGTGTGTCTATGGTGCAATGGTTATTGCATGGTTTTTGGTGCTTCATAATGGTGCTTGCAGTTGCTTCTGCAGTCGATCTACTGCCAGATTTCGCATGTTCGTCACACCTGCATAAACGACACAAAATAATAATTTTCTAGCCTAGCTAGTATATGCACGCGATTATATATTATCCATTAATGTGCACCACAAAAACTTTAAAGGCAGGACCATTTGGTGTTATAAATAAATTGTGTTGGAAGAACGCTTTTCCCAGTTTCACATATCCAATTTTTTGTATCACTTTTATGTCCGACTATTCCAATAATAATACTAATATCAACAGTCATTATGTTTTATGGTCTATACCATATTGACTTGTAGTAAATACGAAGGACTTGTGGTAATTACTTGACATGCAAGTGACCCAAAATTAATGGTCAAAGTCATTACTATCCATGACATACGTTTTAGTTCCAAAAAAAAAAAAAAAAAAAAAACCTTTTGTATTTTGCACATGTTTTTTTTTTTTTTTAATAAACAAAGTGAAGAACTTGGTGTAGGGTGAGAATTTAAGTGGGGTACAGCCCTTGTTGGAATGATCTACAGTTTCATGCCAATTTTCACTTTCTTTCATTTGCTAAAACAATATTGTTTTCTAAAGAGAATGTAATAATCTGTTGAAGTTAATATTTGGAAAAACTTAAATAAAATTGTATTTTTGTCCTATCAATAGCTATTGTTATTTCAATAATCACCATGTTTAATTTTTTAACAATCAGATCTATGAGTGTGCATGTTAAAAATTTACTACACAACACGTATAACTGCTTCTAATAATAGATCAAATTATTAAAAGGTTAATCTAATAACTTAAAAACAACGACATTACAAATAAGATAAAAATGTAGTTCTTATTAAAAAATTTTCTTATATTTAAAATCCTTTTTCAGCAGGAAAGCTGTTAGAAAATTTTGAGGAGAGCATAGTATTCAAAATACACGTTTTCTTTGTTCTTTAAAAAAAAAAAAAAAAGAAAAAAAAAAGAAAACAACATGGTTCTTAATGTTCCAAACTATTGACGCAGCTAGGGACAAAGCCAGTCAGTATGACTCGTATGTATGTTTTAATATTCTCTTGTTTCACTTTAAGGTCTGAGAATGACCTAAACTGTTTCAGACTAGCGACAGAGTTTTAAGTCTACTAATTTATTGATAAAATAATTAAAAAGCGAGCCCACATAATCTAGTTTTTTTTCGTCTCCAACCACCACCTTTAATTCCCAAACAAAATAAATAGGACCACAACATTAAGATTCCCCAAATTATATTCACCGAAAAAAAAATTGCCCAAGTTATTTAAAAAAAAAAAATGTTGGGCAGAATTGTATCCCTTTGTTCGTATCCGCTATTTCATAGCCAAACCGCGTCCCAACAGCCGGATAAATTAGCCAATACAGAATATATGTTTTTGGATTACAATAATTTACTTATAACTCTCAAAGTCTTCACTCCAAAAACGCATAATTAATGATCTAATAAATTAAATTTTCTTTCCTCACAAAAAAAAAAAAAGAAAAAGAAAATAAATAATTAACGTCATCTCATCTCCATCCTATGTTTATAACGGATATTCAAAAGATCACCATTAGAATGAAAAATATGTTATTTTATTTTATTCGGATGACAGACTGATCAATTTCATTTCTATAATTACAAGCTTCAACGTTGCATAAATTATATAAGCAATTGAGGGACACCCTAAAAAGGTTAGTATAAAGCATCGCAACACCAACTAACTCATTGGTGGTCTAAAGTCTGCCGGATGGATGGACGGGGATGCATAGATGCAAAGACAAGAAAACTATGTAATTTCATGAAGTTATCTGCAAAGACTTTCATTACGGAAACAAAAATACTAACAGCTGGCATCCCCTAAAAATTATTGAAGATAAAAAAAATAAAAAAATAAAAGAAGAAGAAAAAGCTGGCAGCAATTTGAAGAACAAATTCTTTAAAGCGTGTGGGCCGGAACACTGTATATAGCTGCGGCTGAGTAGATACGTTAGCTAATAGGAATATATCGCTACAAAGTTGATAGACTTCACTTTCATTTAGAACGCAGATTTGAAATTGAATTTTTAGATTTAAATTGATTGAATTTTTAAAAAATTAATTATATATATTTTTTAAAATTTTTAGAAAGAGAGACAAAAATTAAGATGAAAAATTTAGATTTGGATCTGAAAACTAAATAAAAGCTTAAAAAAGTATGTACTTATTAGACAACCAGATCAAATTACAAAGAACCTATATATTGATAATGACAGTTATGTATTTAGTGGCCAGATAGTATATAATCAATAAAATACACACGCCTACACATATATATAATATACACACACTGCAGTGCAAAAATTCAATTCCATAGTTGCTGCTTATATCGGCCAAAATGTCACGTCTTATTTCTTTCAATTCTAAATTGGAACGGTTCACACAAGATAAACAATTTCTTTGCTTTTCCTATCACACAAAATAAAAATAAAAATAAAAATAAAAAAACGTTGCGGTCGCCTTGGATATATAGTCCAAAGTGTCATGAGAATATGAACATGACGACCATGTATATTACTCGAACGACCATTTATTTGGCAGCGCAAAGAATTAGGCAAATTTTCTCAACTCTGTTTATATCTTTAAATGATAATATTTATAGTTAAGAACTTATACATGCTTCGTTCATGATAAACATGTTACTATACTTAGACCATCTCAAATGTATAGGCCATGTCACTATTATATTTGTTACAAAGAAGAGTAGAAAATAGTATTATTATTCTACTTTATACTCTAATGCGTAATGTTATTTCTATTTTTTATCATTATTATTGTGTTTTGAAACTTGTAAAAATGAGCAATTAATATTTAAATAATTTTAAAATGAAACTATTGGAATAATTGCATGACAAAAGTCAAGCCAACAATCAATAGAAATCAAATATTAAATTTAGCATTGACTGTACTTTGTGATAAATTTGACAAATTTGACATCAAATATAACACTCCATTAAAAAGTACTTTTTTAATCTAAATATCAAAATTTACCATTAATGCAATATTTTAACATTATATTAGATTGGTTTTGATTGGTTTCTCCTGAAAAAATCCATTGTAATCAAACGAAACACTCCACTATAAAAAACTTACTACTGAAGAAAAGAAAATTACAAAAAGAATCGAAAAGATCAACGAGGCTAGAAAAGAAAAGGAAACATATAAAATCAAAAACCATCAATGGCTAGAGGATTATTAATTCGAGGCACGTTTAAGATCTATTTTCAAGATTTGAGTTTCAGTTTAATAAAATTCTTTAAGACTGGTCTTTGGCCACATGTTGAGAGTTTTTATGTTTTTCTGTTGTCTTTGTTATGGTTATTTTAATTAATTGTTTCCCTTTATCCCTTGATATTATTGTATGTTTCCTTCTATTTTTACTAATAACAAAATGAGACAGGTAAATGTTAAGAATGTTAAAGGGATGCTCATCTAACCCGAGATGTCTTGAACTGATCCGGGCATCACTATTTCCCAAAATAAAAACAAAAAAACGACTTGTGAAGAAAATACAGTACAAGTCAAGTGATCAATTGGCCTTTTCGTTTTGTCAGCAGCCCCATTTCATTTTCCCACTCCTAGTGGAGGCTGCTGGAATTCACATTCAGAGCACTGAAAGGTCAATACTTTGCAAAATCCAAATTGACGATCACCTTTTTTTTCCCCCTTGCTATGAAGAGCTAAAAATTCAATTTAATGATCTACTATCAATGACATAACTCAAAAGGCACTAAATGACGTCATAATAATCAACGCATGGCTTATATTTTTTGGGTGCCTTTTTTTTTTTTTTTTTTAAATATATATAAGAAAGAAATTGTATTTTGGGTGCTTTTGCACGATTGCAGTTGTCGCTCTCGCAGGCTTCAGGCACATTTTACTTGGACAGGAAATTGTACGCCTCAAATATTATATATACCAAGTAATAGCTCACGCTTATTTTTATTTATTTATTTATTTTTTTTTTTGTGGCAAAAGACTCACATATTTTTAATACGTGCTCAAATTATCAAAAAAAAAAAAAAAAAAAAAAAACTCGTAAAAAATTATCTCCAATACACAATTACACAAAGTTATCTTGCGGGTTGGACAGTTGGACGCCTTGAATGTGATCCGGGCTATACAAAAGCCTCTTACGAGATCTCCAGTCTTCAATATCATAGCAGATATCAAAGATGCTATTTCCTTTGCCAGGAGTGGAAATGTTAGCCATACAGCTCGTCAAGGGAATGGTATATAGCCCATTTTTTGACGAGTTTGGCTTTTACAAACTCTGTTGATTTACGTTATTGTGAGTTTATTCTTCTCATTCTGAGACCGTTTGTGTAATCTGATTTGACTAATATTGAATAAACTGATAATGTTCCTAAAATAATATGGGGAATGAAATAATACTTTATTGTCAGATATAGAATCAAATATATATTTTTTACAATGAGAATTTTCTATAATAAGTTGTAAGCCTACTACTTTTATGTTTAATTCTCGCTTTAATAAAGAAGGAAACAAATAATTGTCAAAAAGAAAAAAGAAGGAAACAATTAGAAAAGAGTACTCCAACACATTAACACAAGAAAATATTCGCCAAGTCATTTTTTCTCGCTTTTACATGAAGAATTCGTTTCAAACTGTTTTGAAAGGGCATACATATTGCATATTTCTTTTTTAAAAAATGTTCCACACTTCGAGAAAAATGAAAAATGAGTATTGGCCTCATTATTTCCATCCTTCGATAGAACGTTTTCCATGTTCAACTTTTAAGGAACAACGTATCAAAAACTCTTTTTATTTAAAAAAAAAAAAGCATTATTTTTTTAGTAGGTTACTAATTAGATGTATCACCCTTTTTTTTTTATGACTCAAATATATTACGATTTGAAATGATTTATGATAAAATAATCAATCATCTTATTTCATCGCAACATAATACTATGGCCTATTTTAGAAATTGATTTTCAAATCGGTTTCAGATGTTTTTTTATTTTATTTTTTTTGGCTTAAATTCCGTTTGTTCTTTACTTCTCAGCTAGTTGTTTTTAGTGTTCAGATAATTTCTCTTGTGTGTGGTTAGTGTTTATTTTAGTTTATGATATTTATGTAATTTTCCCTCTCATTAATCACGTGAGTTGCGAGTTTAGCATGCGAGTAGGTTGCTAAATTAGTTGCATATGTGCTAGTTTCTCTTGATACTAATTGTTACCTTTCACCATTTATATATATGTTTATATGTGGGTGGGTGTGTGCATATATATATAACAAATTATTCACGATGCAAGTTTAGAGTGAAATATCTGAAATTGGTCTCCAACTTACAGCTTTGTATTATTTGAGGCATATTTGAGATTATATTTCAAGATGAGAGTTTCAGCTTAATCTCCAGCTACATGGGATTTTATTATTGCCTTATATCATCCTTAATAGGGTTGTTTTTATTTTCCTCTTGCTTTATTTTCTTCTAAACATTCTTAAAAAGTGGAATAGGTAAGAGATGAGAGTGCTAAAGAGGTGCTGATATAGTCGGGATGCGTGGGTGCACCTGCTGATATATGTTACCATCATTTAGAAGAAAAAAAATATGATAAGGGTCTGATTCAATGAAGGATTTTTTTATTTTTTATTTAGGTGAATTCAATGGAGATGTTTTTGTGCACTTACTAATTGATGTATGTATAATAATTTTTTTAGAAATAACTATAAACTATTCAACCTTGAAGACAAGTAGAAGTTTTACCGTACAAAATAGAAAATTAAAATTGCCCCAAAATTCATGAAGACAATATTATCGATCCATATATATATATATATATATATATATATATCATGCGCAAAGTTGATACCCAAAAAAAATAGTAGTTGTTCCTACCTTTCTTCAAGTTAAGAAGCCAAATATTGTATTGATTAAATAAATGTACGAAACAATAAAGTGGAAATGACCTATGATCGATTCCAAATTAACTGCTTGATAACGATATTTATGTGATTACTTCTCTACATGCATGTATTTAGACGTCTATTATGCGTGTCCTCAATTTCTTCTCTACATGCATGTATTTAGACGTCTATTATGCGTGTAAGACTTCTATTTTTCTAAAAGGGGCTACAAAATTAAGAGTTCCAACTTTTTGTAAGATAAGTTAGGATACATTTAAAAATTAAAAAAAAAAATACAGACGAACGGCTCCGATTGGCCTAGGGGTCCGGCCTAAGCCAGTGTCTAGTCGCCCATCAAAAACTGGTCCCATGCATCGATCGGAATTCTCACCTACTCCAGTTTGTTTCTTCCTTAAAATCTTTGCTTGCAACGGACGTTTACTTTTAGGCCATTTCTCAGGCGCTTTTACTTTATCCAAGTTATTATTAGTGATTTTTGTGAACTTTTTTTTTTTTTTTTTTTTTGATAAACGTCTATTTTTGTGGACATTAGAGCATATCTCATCAGCACCAAATACATATATCATATGCCTTTCCTTTTTAAAAATAAGTGAAGGGGAAAATCTCCTACTCAAATTTATTATTAAAAAAAAAAAAAAAAGAAATTACTCATTATATTTTCTTGTGTCCTTTGCAACCCATTATAGGTTCTTAGAGCTTCAATTATGTGTTCTACACCTTATTTAGTTATAACTTTCAGATAATTGTAAAGTAAAAAAGAACTCATCAACACTTATATATCATACAAGGTCCTCATTTCTCGTCGATGTGGACTTTTCAAGTGACTACTAGTTTTTTTAGTATACACAACAAGTATGTATCAAAAAAAAAAAAAAAATCTTGTGCGAAGAAAGGGGGGGGGGGGGGCGGGGAAGTAAGTAGCATCAATATTTATATTCAGATGTGCGCCATTTACATTTTTCACAGTCTAAAACATTACCCGCTTATCATTGGGGGAAAAATGTTTCTCTACATTATGAAAAATTGTCTCCATGTTAACTAATATTCTAGTCATCATCTTTTCTAAGGAGAAGACAATAAGATCATTATTCAGTGGCGAAGCCACATAAGGTCCAGGATAGTTACCCTGATCCTGTTCAATGGGCTTCTTTCATTTTTACCCACAGTATATGTTTGATTGAAGGGAGAGATGGAGTGATGTAGAGGAGTAGAGGGAGAGAGGTGGAAAGATTATTTTGTTTAGTTGGAGGAAGGAGCAGAGAGCAATGAGATATGAAGGGACATGCTCTTCCTTTGGGCCACCATGATTTAGATATAGCCTTCCAGTAATGTAAGTATTCAACAAATCCATCAAAATCCAGGTATAAAGACTATTTTAACATCCAAAAAAAAATTTATTAATATTATAAATTGGACAATATAATAATTATGTTATATAGTAACAGTTATCGTTCTACTTTGCATCCATCTTATCGAACAATATAAGGAATTTTTATAATTCTCTCCATCATTCATATCTTCATTCTTCTAATAACAAAAAACAAAAAAAAAAAGCCCAAATCAAAAGTTCTCTTACTAGTTTTCCTCTCTAAAATTAATGTAATTTCCGAATTTACATAGGTTTTTTGAAAAATGTTTTCAATATATCCAAGATTTGACCTTCATATTTGAATGGAATTATTACAAAAAAAAATTAATCCGATAGTCCTGGCTAGGACTTTCGTGTGAGATCAGTACTCAAATGATTTTTTTCAAGTGATGATCAATTAGTCAATAGTCAACCAAAATCACGCCTAGACATAATTTATCTTGAGAACATGATTCACAAGTATGTGTGTATACACGCACACACATATGTATGTACTGAAACATGGGAATCGACAGAAATCCAATCAATGATTTGGACGTAAAGAAAATTGGACCATTGAAAACAAAGGCTTAGGCCAGACCCCATGTCCACGAGGACCACGACAAAAAAGTGGCTACGATTGTGTTGTATATTGATAAGAGATTTTGATATCGTAAATTACTTTTCAAAACTAGTATAAATACAGCCTCATTTCTTTTTTTAACTCCAACTCAAGCCATTTTACTTCAAAAACTGATCTTGTGGCTTGTATCCATCAAACTTCCGTTATGGAATTGCAATTGTCCGCAATTTCCGATCAAGTTCAAGCAATCAAGGTAATGATGTTTGCAGCAGACATCGATCCTTACTCGCTTGTCGCCCCTTCTGCTTATGACACAGCATGGCTGGCCATGCTACCTGCAGATTCCCACAAACCTTCAAAACCCATGTTCAGCAATTGCTTGAATTGGGTACTCAACAACCAAAATGAACTAGGGTTTTGGGGAGAGTGTGATGGCAATGGCAACCCCACCATTGAGTGTCTTATTTCAACTCTTGCTTGTATTATTGCACTCAAGAAGTGGAACGTTGGCACCGTGATGATAAACAAAGGTACGTGTTTATATTGAGAGATTTAGTAGTAGAAAATATTCACTAAGTGGGTTATACTATGCATATTAGTCAAGTAAAAAGTGCATATGTGTTATAGGAGTGTCAACCAAATCGAAATGTCTTAGTATACTTACTGATATCTATCACCATCATTAAAAAAAAAAAAAAAGGAAGGGGTTTATACATGTATATATATGTATGTCTAGCAACTATCCCAATCAATAAAGACAGAAAATGATTCTTTTGGGAAGGTAAAAAGAAAATGCCCTCGTAGTTACAGATACAACTTACATTTTTAAAACTGATATATTTTCATTTTTACTTTTTTTTTTTGGCTTGATATATTTTCATTTTTACTTGAATATACATACATACATGTTTTTTTTTTTTTTTTTTTGTTTGAAAGACGCACGATTTACTGTCATAAAAATAAACAAGAGTAGTACGTAAAGTACCGATCATGTCCTATCGTAAAAGTTTCCTTCCAATTGATATGCAAGAGTTTCATCTGAAATTTCATTTTTTTCCCCCTCAATTACTCATGTAGTCAAATTGCCGCCAAAGACATGGAAATCACTCTTAATAATATATATACTGCCACAGGATTGACGTACATGCAATCATCAAATGCAGAGAATCTCCTGAGAGAAGTCAAAGATCACTGTCCTCGTTGGTTTGCGATCGTTTTCCCGGGAATGCTTGAATTATTCCAAGGAGAGTGTGATCTTAATATCGAAATTAAAGAATCTGCGGTTTCAGATATATTTTCCCACAGACAATGGATTCTCGAAACGTAATTGATTATAGTTTCTCAGACATATACATAAATATATATATAGATATATGAATTTGTGTTTGATTTATCGGTTGAAACTAAATTTTTTGGATTGTAGTTTTTTGATTTTTTAAAAACTAATCAAAATTTTTGTTAATTTTTTTGTTAATAGACAAAATGAGTTGAAAATGTTTAATTCCAATCTGTGAACCAAACAAGCTCTAATGTGTGTGCGTGTTTTTAGCAACTGTTCCCGGAAAGAGTAATTTAACATACCAAAAGTCGATTAACAACTTTGGCTTACGTTGGTAAACAAATGATCGAAAATTGACAACTTTGGCTTACGTTGGTAAACAAATGATTGGTTGATGATTTTCCAAAATCAATCAATGACATCCCAAAAGTCGATTAACAATTTATGAAAGTCAATTATTTTTTTTAACATACCATTCTAATTTAAGAAAGTCAAGTTTTGTTTTTTTACTTTTGTTTCTTCATGTTTTGTATTATTGTCGGATCTTATTTTGTGGTCTTTAGGCTTTTTGGCTTGTTTCTTTTTTGGATATTATTGTATTAATTCCATTTTCATTAATAACATTGAGTAGAGGTTTAGTGCGGGATGAGAATGGATTTGGGTGTCAATTTTCTCTAAATGGTGCAGAGTTTGAATCTTCATCTAAATTATAAAAAAATAAAAAATAAAAAAAAGGATTTAGGTGCCAATTTCCTGATCTTATCATTTATTTATATATAAATATAACTAAAATTAGGGATATCTACAAAAGACAGGCTTTAAAAAGGGGTCACCCCTCAGATCACGTTTTCTCTCTCTCTCCCTCTCTCTCTCTCTCTCTCTCTCTTTTCATGATTTATGTTTGATTGATGACCGACGGATGTGTACTGATCATTAACTCGGCTTACCATGTAGAGAGCTCGCCGCCGATAACCATAATTATCTGCCATTACTATCGTATCTTGAAGCCCTGCCTTCATGGTATGATGTTGATGAAGGAGATATTATCAAGCACTTGAGCAATGACGGCTCTTTGTTCCAATCTCCTTCTGCTACAGTTGGGGCATTTATGGCCACTGGAAACACAAAGTGTTTGAGTTATTGTCAATCTCTAGCTCAAAGATGTTCCAATCATGGCGGTTAGAAAATTAGCTATACTTCTAATTCTATTTCTCACATGTGTGTATTACCTTGAGTTTCGCTACAAGTATATGTATAATATATATGAAGAATATTTTTTTTTTGTTTTTGCCTTTTTATATGTAGTTCCCAGCATTTACCCCATAGATGAAGACCTCATAAAGCTTTGCGTTATCAACCACGTGCAACGGTTGGGGTTGGCTGAGCCGTTCATGCTGGAGACTGAGCAAGTTCTAGAACAAGTTCACAAGTAATTAAACCATAAATATGTATCTATATTCTTCTCCTATAAAGCAACTAAAATTTCTTTCAAGTGTTTTACTTAATTCATCGACACGCGGAGCTTTATTATATATTTTGTTACTTCTTTTATAATTTTTTTAACTTTTTCTTAAAAAAAAAAAAAACTTTCGAGATGAAAAAAATCAAACTCTACTATGATAAAAATCAGATGTAAAATTGCCATTCTATATATCTATAGCCATATGTCTTGCTTTATATATGTATAGTAGACATTAATTTATCAAGAAGCTACTTCAGATTAAAAAAAAAACACACACACACACAGACTAAACAAAACAGACCACATAATGATACCAAACAGGCGAATATCTTGAAACAAAAAAGGCAACATTTTTATGTTATTTTATCTTTTTTTTTGTTTGCATAGTGTCCCCAATATATATAATAATATTTATATATATTTTTTTCTTTTACTAAATAAATGAAAATATTCTCGGATCTTGAATCAATGAGAGCTCAGAGCTCATAATAATCTTTCCCTTTCACCCGTCAAACTAGCCAATATAGTAATATTTATGAATGTTGTGCTATTCAGGAATTATATGAGGATGAATAGAGAATCAAGTTTAGAACCCTACGGCCTGTCAGCCACATCAATACAGCTAAAGCTACAACTACTCAAGGATTCCTTAGTTTTTCGGCTCCTAAGGTTCCATGGCTACCAAGTATTACCACGTACTGCTCTTTGGAAACTGCTATTATTTATATATATATATATATATATATATATAGAGAGAGAGAGAGAGAGAGAGAGACTTGATTATAGAATCTCCTTCTTTTTCTCTTGAAATTTGTGTTACTAAAATTTACTAAACTAGTTTAAATGTCTTTCTCGTGCAGGGAATGTCTGTTGGTTCTTATATAACGAAGAAGTTAGAGATCTCATAGAGAACAATTATGAATACTTCTCTGATGTAATGCTTAACGTTTATAGAGCTACAGATCTTATGTTTCCCAAAGAATTTGAGCTTCAGGAGGCGAGGACTTTTTCAAGAAAACTACTAACAGCGAAATCCAATTCATTAGGGGCCAGAGATCGAAAACCTCTTCATAAATTGGTATTTAACTTACCGTTTCTTCCTAACTTTATCAAGTTTACTCCACTAAGTAAATTAAATAAAAAAGGGGGCCACTATTCCGATTAGAATCTGAAGTCTCAGGTCCGAAATCTATAAAGTTTTCTTTTAAATAAATAAATTAGGTGCTAGTTATTGCCCATTTCTTGAATGGACCAAGGTAGAAGTCTTATTTTTCATAAAATCGAGCTTCAATTATTGGTGTAGAAAAACTATTTAAGAAAAGGAACAGTAGGCATCTTGTGATGAAGGACATTTCTCCTTACTGAACATGAGAGCGATGGAATATGATGTCGCAGACGTAATAATTACACATTAACTAAGAAAAGTAATGCTTGATCATAAACTAATTTTGTAATAAGGTATTTAAAAAGACTATTGATCATAAACCCGTTTGGAATGATTACATATAATACTCATGACATGTTTTTCACGTATTTTTCTTAATTTGATATGATATTAATGTGATTTGACGGTTTAAACTATCTTAACAATAGGCTTTTTTTTTTTATTATTTTTATCGAATCTAATATTCAGAAATATACATTATTATCATATATCTAATGACAACAAAGCTCTAAATATGAATAATAGAGTCTAAATTTTCTTTTGTTTACTAATACATATCTGTATATGTAATATGTGAGCAATAACTAATAATTATTTTCATTTTAGCTAATTAATTATAGAATTTAGCATGGGTTTACATGAGAATTGTACTGCTACTTGAAAAATCCATGATAATAGTACAGAAAAAAAAAACGATTTTTAACATTTTTTTTTATACATTTAACTTGTTGCCGGTAATATACACACACTGTGAAGTTGATGTTCTCTACCGTACAAGCCCCTACGCATAACTAAATATTGCTTACAAAAAAAAAAAATGATGCATAGATTGAGCACGAGTTGAG
This sequence comes from Ficus hirta, assembly GCA_038430175.1. Classification (NCBI taxonomy): domain Eukaryota; kingdom Viridiplantae; phylum Streptophyta; class Magnoliopsida; order Rosales; family Moraceae; genus Ficus; species Ficus hirta. The sequence goes on along the minus strand of CM076589.1, from coordinate 9,120,455 downwards.
TCTTCCATGGATGGCTCGACTGGACCACCTGGATTACAGATTTTGGATTGAAGAAAATGAAACCAACGTTCTCTGGAGGGGGAAGTCCTCCTTCCAAAGGTATAAATTATATGTCGACTTATTCATTACCATGCACTTATATATCAAAAATCAACAATCTTATAATTATTAGGGAAAAAAATGTGAAACTTGTTTATAAGTTCTCGGAATAAATTGAGAGATCATATATAACATTTTGAGGAAAAAATAAACATGGAGCATGATAAGAAAAGATATCTTATCAATTTAAAGCGGAACGGATTTTAAAATAGGAAAATATGCTTCTTTATTGTATGTTATTATGTTTGGTTTGTTTTTTCTTACTATTTTCTTTTATTTTTAATAAATCTTTTTTGTACTTAAGAAAAAAAATCATTGATAGGAAATATACAAAATAATTTAGTTTTCGTGCAATTACATATATATATATATATATATATAGTTTTTTGACGTGATCTATAATATCTGACAAATGATCTTTCAAAACAGGTTGTGGAGACCTCATAACGACAAATTAGTTCATCTTGCTAAGCAAAACTATGAGTTCAGGCAGTTTATCTACAAGACTGAATTGGATCAGTTGAAAAGGTACGCATATTTACCCACTGATAAATTAAGCCACGTTCATGTATATATTCACTATATATACCGATATATACATACATGGACACGCCAGATAATTTGATTTCTAAGATCTTTTTATATTTCTATTGAATAAATTCTTATTTAATTACTAAAAAAGATTACATATACATAAAACCAAAAACAAATACATAGATTATTCAAAAAAAAATATATATATATATATAGGTGTATACGTGTATATCACGCGTCTTTTTGTATGTGTTTATTATAACATGATATAATTAATACTTATTAGATATGTTGTATTTTTAATTTGGAGATTAGGTGGGCCAAAGATTGGGGACTTAGCGAGATGGGATTTGGAAGAGAGAAAACTACCTACTGTTATTTTGCAGTAGCTGCTAGCTGCTCGTTGCCGTATGATTCAGATATAAGAATGATGGTTGCAAAGAGTGCAATCATAATTACGGTTGCTGACGATTTCTTTGACATGAAAGCCTCTCTTGATGAGTTGACAAGCCTTACTCACGCAATTAGAAGGTACCTGCCATAATTTTTTTTTTTTTTTTTGTGCAAAGAAAACATGTTTATTACTTGTAGGTGTATGTGTATGTATATATATATATATATATATATATGAAATGACAAAACTTATCATGTACCGATAAATACTATTATCTTAATCGTTATTTTAATTTTTTAACAATCTAATATGTAAGCGCGCACATTAAAAATACAACACGACATGAAGAATTGCAACAATAATAAACTAAATCTTTAAAAAATTGATCTAATTGATAAAACATAAATACGTATCAGTATTGTTATAATTTCTAATGAAAAGAACTTCTTTCAAACTCTAATCCCTAACTTTTCCTTCAAATTTAACTAATTTACCAGATGGGATGCCAAGGGCTTGGGTGGTGACGGTAAGATAATTTTTAAGGCCCTCGATAATCTTGTTAGTGAAATGGCAGCCAAGTACCTCAAACGAGAAGGGATCGACATAACGAGTTCTTTAAGAGATATAGTAAGCTTAATTGCTTGAACTTTTTTATTTGATTTTAACCTTGTATAGTTTGAAACAACCATGCAGCAATGTTAATAACGTTTGATATTTTGTTTGGAATGTGTATAGTGGTATGAAACATTTTTTGCATGGCTTGTGGAATCCGAGTGGGGTAGCAAGGACATCATACCGTCAATGGAGGAATACCTTGAAGTTGGAATGGTATCCATTGCCACTCACACCATAGTTCTCCCAGCTTCATGCTATTTCGAGCCAAGCTTGCCAAATTCCAAACTCCGCCCACCCGAATATGAAACCCTTACAAAGCTGCTCATGATCATTTCCCGACTTTTGAATGACATGCAAAGTTACGAGGTGATGATCGTTCGTACAATAAATTCTAGAGAAAATTATACATCATATCACATTTTATTTTTCATTCAGACTTGTGCCACATTAACTTAAATTCTATTTGCGTCATAGAAATCGAAAAGTAAGGTCTTTTTAGCATTCCTAAAGAACTTATATTTTATAATTATTTTTAAAATGATACTATAGTCTCAATAGTTTTTTATTTTATTTTCATTTTTATTTTTATTTTTATTTTTATTTTTATTTTCCTCACGTGGGGACTTACAAACTTGCAGAAGGAAATAGATGAAGGCATACCAAACTCCGTTCTACTCTACATGAGAAACAACCCTGAGGTAAACATTGAAGAGGCAATCTCTTTCGTGGGAGAGATATTGAACAAGAAAAAGGAAGAGTTGCTTGAGCATGTTTTGGTGGATGGCCTCACAGATCTTCCCAAAGAATGCAGGCTTCTTCACCTTTCTTGTTTCAAAGTGTTTCAGATGTTCTTCAACTCCTCAAACCGTTACGATTCCGACACCGAAATGCTCGACGACATTGCCAAAGCAATCTACATTCCTCCACAAGTTCAATCCTCAAAGAAGACCAGTATTATTGCAGATCAGTCAGTACTTGTAGCCCTTCCTTTGGAATCGAAGATCGCTAAACGTTCAGCCATCAAATCTCATGGCTTTGGCAGGACCTCCAAGAATTTTTTCACTAGTAGATTGTCTGTGCGTCAGCTTTCTGGCCCTGCTATGACATTTGGCAATTGGAAAACGACAATGCCTCTGAAGTTTAACATCCGCTTCGTTTGAATACTAGTTTTTTAAATAAAACTATTAGGAACACCAACTTTAATCTCAGCTATTAAATGCCAATCTAAGTGGTATATAAGTTGTCGTTCTTTTATTAGTAAATGTTTAAATCATAATTGTCATATCAATTTATTGTATCTACTAATAAAAATTGAACAAGTGAGTTGAAAATCAAAAAATTAGGATTAAAATTAGTGCCTCTAGTAATCACAGACGGTTAGCTTAATGGGGGAAATGTGGCTAGGAATTGTTTTTTTTTTTTTTAATAAGTTGGGAGTCATAAAAGCCACGTACCAAAAAAAAATAATAATAAAAGTGTTTACTCGCTTTAATTTGTATCATATTGGTCTGGTCGTCTATTTGTGTAATAATAACTATACATTAAGAAATTAAGATTCCTTGTTTTTATTATTATTGATGAAAGTAGATAGAGAACTATTTGGGTGCAGAGAAAACAAGGTAGAAAGTTAAGCATTTAAAGCGTAAGTAATATTTCATTTCCCCTTGAAAACTACCTTCCAGATATTAACAAATCCACATTTAAATAAGTAACAATCTTAATTATTAAATTCCAGGAACAAAGATAAAATTGATTTTAGTTTGGAGTGATTTTATGGAAAAAAAAAAAAAAATGTGTTTGTTTCATGAGCGGATATAACTGTTATAACAGACATAAATTTTACTTGAAATGTGTCTCTTAATGAAAAATTTTAACTTCTTCAACACACAAATTAGTTAGTCAACAAACATTTAATTCTGTAAATAAAAAAGTGAACTCCCAGCTAACTCTTTGTGAAGTGTGCCACAAAAAGCACACTACTAGCTAAACGCCAATCGCCCTCACGTGTGCTTGCGTTGGTATAGATAATAGCATACTCTCACACATACACAAGTAATATAGCATAAAATATAATAACATATGTTTCTTTTATAAACAATTTTGCCTTTTGCTTATTGCTATATATAAATCTTTCAAAGTGGAACTTAATTTTGAATTTTTTCAACTTTTAAGTGAGATTATAATCTATCCAATATTTATATGCTTCACTCTCATTCTTTCTGTAACGAAGCTCTTTATGAACGGACAGTTAATTCCTAACTAATGGAAGACAATACCATTCTGACGACGACATTAAAGAGAAGTCAATGGTAATTAATAAACATCATCAGCGGGAAGACAACAATTAGAGCAATGAAAAATAACATCAAAGAAAACAACAAAACCAAGGTAAAGTTATAGCTGTAAAGTTATAGCTGTAAAGTTAATGTGATGCTGAGTGTTATCGTTACCCATTTGATGTCGTTGCTATCATATTTGTATCGTTTTTGGGTTGTTGTTTTTAATATCTTTGTTGTTTTAATAGTTTCTTCCAGTGAATTCTAGCATATTGTCGTTTATTAATATAATTCTCACTTTGACAGTTAATGTTGTCTCTTCCCGTGTTTTTCATTCATGTCGTTTTCTTGCACATATCATTATTTTAAAAAAATAAATAAATCAATCATCTTAAACCGGTGTCAGTTAGTCTGTGTTCTTAAATTACTTTGTCGTATAGATTTCATGCTGGTTTTTCTATTTTTGTCGTTTGGAGTTGATGTCATTTTTTTTTACATTGTTGTCGTTTTGATTACATATCACATTTCAGATATTGTTGTTTTCGAATTTCTGTGGTTATAGAATCTTCTAGTTCTTTACCTTATAGTAATGCCTTTATGGATACATATTTTTTTTTCCATGTATTTCTCGTTTTTTAAGCTGTCGTCGTTTTCGTAGTTGGTAGCTTTTTTAATTGTTGTTTGAGGTTATTGTCGTTTCCTAATGGATGTCCTCATTTAATCTTCGATACCATTTAAAACTTTTTTTTCCTCTTGATGTCTTTCTTCAGGTATATATATATCATTTGTCTTTTTATCTTTTTGTGGTAAATTCCGTTTCTAATTTTAGGTCCTTTTTTGTTCCTTTTTGTTTTTCCTTTGGTTTTGGTTTATTGTTGTTGTTTTTAGACAATGGAGCTTTTTTGTTCTTTAATAAATAATTACAATGGAGCTTTCGTCTAGTAACAAACATAAACAACAGGACCATATTGAAAATAAAACGTTTTTATATCCTTTCTTGAGTTGTATTGTTTTGTTATTCCAAGTGCCTCCTTTAATAAAATGTTTGTGAGAAATTTTAAGATTAATCCATCAGTAAAATGTCTTCATTACCCCCAACATCTGCAGCCACTTTCCCCGGTTCCACATGTGCTATGGGATAATATATATATAAATAATATATATATATATTATATAAGAAACATCAACTTTAATTTCAACTTTTAAGTACCAATCTATGTGGCATATATATGAATTGTCGTTTTTTTATTGATAAGTATTAAAAAATTACCACATCAATTAATTACGTCTATCAATAAAAATATGATACATGAATTGGTACTCAAAAAGTTAAGATTATAATTGATATCTCTATTATTACTCATATATATATATCACGCGTGAGAAACTTTCCAAATTTATACGTAAATGTGTTTGGCAGTGCTTCTAAATTCAACGAAGTTAGTTTGCAGTTTTAGGTTCTTCGCAAAGGAATACTTTACTCATAGTAGAACTAAAGAAAAGAAAACATCGTTTCTCTATATATATAGAGAGAGGTGCAAAAACACACGCATTTATTTCTCTAGTTTTAGCATTTTCTTACTTCTCAAGAAGCTGCTAATATATATATATAGCAAGAGCGAAATCTTTTCTCGAGTGCTACAAGTACAAAACCCATATATATATATATATATAAGGATACAGTGCAATATCATACTGATCGGGTAGAAGGTAGAGATTCTCCAGTGAGAAAGGATGTGAAGAATGCGAGAGAGTTGTTTGGTTTGAAGCAAGGCACTGCGTGACCAGCTCCTCTAAATGTTGCAAATGTGAGCCCCTCATACTCTTGGAACCACCCACTCACCTGTTCCAAATTCACCATTATAATTTGTTCACCTAATTGGTTTGTAATTAAATAACATTTATAACAAGGCCTCATCAACATACTTTTATTTTATTTTTTTATTTTTTGGTGAAAAATGCTTTGAATATCGGTGGTGTTAAATGGTCCCACCTTCTCTTATAGTATGGTGTTATGCCATTCGAATATATATATATATATATATATATATTGTGTTTTAAAAATTTAAAATATCACTTTTGTTCAATGAAGTTGTTTTCAAAATATCATTCCAACCACTTGTCCAAACGTCACAACTTTTATTTCTTTTATTTTTTTTTTTCACTTACTCAAAATACAAGTAAAAGCAATGTGCCCGATTAATTACCTGCTTGGCGTGGTACCATGGCCTCCATGCCTTGGTGATGGGCAATCCAAGAGAACTCAAGCTATATCTCGTGGACAACACAGGAACTCTTCCATCTGTGTCCCCACTGATCACATCCACATATATAAGTTTGCAATAGCATCTCACATCATATATTCTGATCTTGATGCAAAAAAAAATATATATATATATATATATATATATATAATTAGACTTGATGTTTGTACCTGTAGACCCATATCCTTAGCCCAGCTGCTATGAGCTTTTTGTATATGGGAAGAACAGATGGCTTTGAATCAGACCACTCGTCGAATATTTTGAGGCTGCAATAAAAACATAAATATTAGTTGAATAATACGTTCTGAAATTTAATTTGGAATTGCTCAAAAATCAGTTGAATGACTGACGAAGAGAGACAAAATCCGTGACCACACTGGAGCTAGTTCAACGGGTGGGATGGAGGGTTTGAAGTCTTAAATCTCATGTTGTAAAGTTTTCTTTTAAATTAATAAAATGGGTTCCCATACGACGCGAAAAAAATAATAATAATGGTGATTACTTGCAGATGCTCCAGTTTCTGAGGTGAAGACCGTCGCTGACATGAAGGGCCTTTTGCACATCTAGTCTGTTATAAAAGGCTTTTGCATACTCATCAAGGCATGGATCGTAATATCCTCCCAAGATCCTTGGCATCTGGTCAAAATATATATATATATATATATATTTATATATATATCATGAGAAAAAAAATGATTATTTATCACTAATCGCTTTATAACTATTTAGTCTACGACTTATTGGAGTTGAAATGTGAATTTATGATTTGTTAAAAAGAAATCGTGATGATCATAAAACGTTCGTGATCTTCGAGTAATTTGAAGATGATCTATCAATACCATTGTAGATGAGCGCTTAATCATGACTTGAAATGAAGATTCCAGTGAGTTAGCCGAATCGGCGATGCAAACCGAGGTGTAAAGGCTGTAAATATCGATCTCCTTGTACTGTTTGAGCACTTCGCCGACGGCCTGATTGCACTGCTCGTTTTCCCACGTGTTGTTGCTGTTGAAATCGCAATTTTCTTTGATGATCTTCTGAGTTTCGTCGGAGATCACGGCGTGGCTCCAGGCATAATCCACCAGGCCTCTCCAGTCCTCGGCATCAGATGTTTCAGGATTTCCCAACTGTACTTATTGAACAACAAAAGCAACTAAAATTCTATAAAATTAAGATTAATTAATGGAACATAAATTAAGCGGAGAATTCATCAAAGACTAACCAGGATACCCTTGATATCCACATGTAGAGAAGGGTCTTTATTTTTGTCATAGACGAGCTCAGCCAGCTCAGGAACATATTTTCCTGTCAAAATATATAAATAAATAGATAGAATTTTAGTTTTTGTTTAGAAATAGTATAGGTTTGAAAACTCATTTTCAAAAATTTTTCATTTCTAACTGAGAATCTTTTTGGATTGGTGTTTGGGACAGAAAAAAAAAGTGTGGTACGGATTTTAAAATAGTGAAAAATTTAAGTTGAATTGTAATCTTTTTTTTTTTTTTTTTCCTTTACCTGCATAGCTCTCCCCTGCTATGTAGAAGGCTCGTTTTCGGTACGAGGGGAACTTGAGGAACCACTTTTGCAGGAAAGTGTAAGCATCATTTGCTGATCATAAGAAAGAAATTCCACAGAACACAATAAAACACAAAAAAGGCCGAGTATATCCCAGTAAAAAAGTAATAATTAATAAATAATAATAAGATTTTACTCGAGAATGAAAAGCCATACTTATCTGCAAAAGAAAATAATTCAAGGAAAACAAACCTGTAAAGTCATCTCCCAGATTATCATAATCAGTACTGGTATTTGAGTATGAAAAGCCAACCCCAATTGGAGATTCCAGGAATAACATGTTGGCCTCTGCGTCATCATAGAAATGATTATTAATATTTTATTAAGATCATGTTCTCAACTTGTCACATTTTATGGACCACTATATATATATATATATGGAAATTAATTATCAAATATAATCTATAAGTATTATAATGTGTGGATTATTATCATTTTTATAATTTAATTAATTGAGTAGTAGTCCATATAAATACATATATATATACCTGTGTTCCACGAAGAGGGATTATATTTAAGACCATGACCATTAGTGTCCACTATGAAAGGACCAATCTCTTGCGTTGCTCCATATCCCACAGAAGAGCACCCAGGACCTGAAACCATAAAGGATCTTGTCACCTTACTTGAGGACATTAAATAAAGTTCCACAATGATTTTTAGCCATTAAAAATCTCTTTGCATGAGTTGGAAAACCCATTAAAAATAATTTAAAAAAAAAAAAAACCTCCACCGATAGATTAAAGAATATGATACTCATAATATGCCCTTCTTAGAGCTTTATTCAAATAATTTAGTCTCTATGTAATGTTTTTTGTATGGTGAGAGAGTACTGTCCAAAGATAAGGCTACATGTGTGTGTGTGTGTGTATATATATATATAATAGTTGGTGTTTGCTTTTTCTTTCAGATTCATATCTATGTATGTATGTGTATATATATATATATATATATATATATATGAATACGGTTCAATATGGATGTGGTCAAAAGATTGGCTTTAGACCCGAAACGATGAACCTAACCAATATAAGGGAAACTCATAAAAATTTGTCCCACTAAAACAAGTTGAGTCTAAACCTAATAACTTATTTTGATAACAAATTTTCTCCTGAAAGTAGCCGTGGTTAACTTGTTCCAAATTGTTAGCATTTCTAGATCCCAATAAGCGAAAGAAGAAATTAGCCAAGTTGAGGCAATAGAACAAATAAACGAGTTTAAAAATTAGGAAGAACAGATTTTAAAGAAAAACTAATATAAAAAAAATGTATTAAGTTCTGTGCATAATTGACATGATATTTTTGTTGATTGTATCATGTATACCTCCATTAAGCCAGAGCACCAAAGGTTTTTCGTCGGGACGAGAAGTAGCCTCGTAAAACCAGTAAAAAAGAGCTCGTCCATGTGATTGGTCCACCGTGACATAGCCAGCGTAGTGCCAGAATTCTACCTGTGGCTGGCCAGGCAGGTTGGTCACAAGATGGTCAATGTTCTCGGAAGGATTCAAGTTTCCACTAGTATTAGACCATTTCCAGTGCCTCAAACCCGAAACAAGCTCCAGAAATTCCAGAGCAGTGAGAGCCAAAGTAAAGACGACAACCTTTGACACGAAATTGAACATATTGGAAGTCAAGACAAGTACAAGCTAGTGAGAGAAAGTAGCTAGATATGATATGAACTATGTATGAAGAAAAAAAAACACCTACCATGCGTCCATTTATAGTCATTGGGGGAAGTACTAGTGCATATCCACTAAATTACGTATACATTATGGGGAGAGAGATAAAGAAAATTAAAAAAGTAAACATGAGAGAAGATTCCAAGAGTGGAAAAATGTGTTTAACAAATTAATTAGATTACTGATCATGTGTGTGACATGGATTTTAATGTAGTGATCAGCTTCTAGACTATTCTTTTGCATGTACAAGTGTGGTAAGTGCCTATGTAAGTGGTACCCCTCCTTTTTTGCTGTGTGGGTTGTTGAATCATGTCCATGAACAATGTCAATGAGAACACAACTTTATAACTAGCACAATTTTGTAAATATCCTCAGTTTGGTAGGGGGAAAAAACCAATGAATTAATAAATAAACAAGATCGATTAAACTAGCTTGCTAAAAAATCAATCCTCCTATGTAACATACCCAAATAGCCACTTTTTTTTTTTTTTCCATCGGCAAACATCACACAATTTTTCCCTTTTTAACATGATCATGACACAAAGTTTAGTGTTAATTTGTGTCATATTGGTTTTGTGTTAATTTTTGTTTCGTGTTTGTACAATAATTTTTAAATTTGTGTCATTCATGAGCATTTCTCATAATATTATTATTATTTTCTTTCTTTTTTTTCTTTTTACTAGTATTCGAAACTTAATTAAGAAAATTTGGTGGAACGTACCTATACTTTTTTTTTTTTGGCATATTAGCTTTTTCCTATTTTTAGTTATGGTTCGATGCTATAAAAATATATATAAATTCATCCAATAGAGAGGGATTTTAATTCGTTGCTCTTATATAATACAAATATGGTCAAAGACGGACTAGAGACTAGAAAGGAAGTTAGCTCGAGGAGTGAAACTCTATGACACTTTGTACAATATTATATTTAAAAAGAGCGAGTTGGTGTTTTATGATGTGGAAAGAAGTTGGTTTTTTCCTTTCATTTTCCTTGATGGAAACTTTTGCCTTATGCAATTGACTCACCTCTCTTTTTTTCTTAATTCTTTTTGTTTCCTTTTTATTTCCAAACTCGTGGAATTACAAACAAGATAATATTTTATGTTGCTTTTCTTTTCCAATACATACATACATATATATTTAAAAATGTAAATTTGCACCATGTATGATGGTGCTTTTTTCTTCCATCGATCGAAGAAAAGTTTAGGAAAAGGATGAATAGTGTTAACATACTCTTCTTAGACGTTATCAAAGATGCGTAGAAATAGTTTATGAACATCCTACAAGCAGGTTCTAACCCTCCATGAAGAGCGTGTCACTCCAATACCACCGAATATGTTAATAGTAAGTATATTTGGAGGTGTGATCTCAGACACTCTACATTGAGTATTAAGTTGGTAAAAAAAATAATCATTCATATTTAAGACCCTTAAGAGTAGAAGACCACCCAATATTCAAACTTTTGACTACTGATCCATCTCGATAATTTATTACCGTTCGGCTAACACATTCAATGGTTCTGGTGAAACTAACTTGAAATACCAATAATTTTTCCTAAAGGAACTGCTAAAGAGTCTAGCACGTTCCTCACATGACCTAGTCTAAGAATAAAGCATTACAGAAGGAAACTTTCTTACTTTTTGAAAATTAATTCATGTTAGATCATATCCACTTTAATTCATACAGCTAATTCTGAGGTGAGGAAAAGTAAAGGGTATATACATATGTATTCAAAATTCTATTAGCTTCACAATAATAGGCATCAATAAACATGAATTGTTACGCAAAATATATAAATAAAGGGCATATACAACATGATGTTTTTTTTTTTTTTTCCTGAAGGATGTTTGTTTTATATCTAATAAGGATTTTAGAATATAGATGCATAATAATAATAAATTAATTCAATTAATATACACCATATTGATATATATTCTTAAAATCATTTTTTAAAAAAGTAAATATCATGTTTGTTGAATTTTCTATTTTTACATATCATTAGGACTAATCTTTCATGAAGATAAATTCTATGTAAATATATATGGGTTTTTCTATGATGTTTTTGATGGGATGTTCCTATGACATGACATAAAATGTTTCAAACATAATATAAAATGAGTAAAACATAATAGTAATCCAAGAAAAATATAACGTAGCACATGAAAAACTTGAAAATATGTTTATCAGAAAAAACCATATTTTATATTTATAAATTAATTCACAATATAGGTCTTTCAAGTTTATCATGTGCTAGGTTACGTTGGAGGACATCAATATTATTGGACATTGTATATTATATATATATATATATATCTATACTACTGTTTAAAAGGGTCAATGATTCCTTTGGTTATGCCTTTCATATTTACTTGTCACGTGACAGTCACGTAGTCGTCATGTTATCACCACATGGTTACTACGTCATTGTTACGTGATGGTCATGTCATTGTCACGTGAATATATATATTTTTTACTTTGCTTTGTTGTCTATTGTTTTACGCGTGTCATACAACTAGTATATATAAAAAGAGAAAGAGAAGGGGATAGAGAGAATAGTGTGTGCATAGAGAGAGATAGTGGCGTAGTTCTAAGTATCAATCAATGATACGAATGATGATGAGAGCTCAAGAAAAGATGGCTGCCACTTTGTTAAACGTTTGGGCAGTACGAAACAGGAGCGAAAGCCCTAGCTAGCCCTGCATAATATTGGCTTTATCCAAAATCTCAAAACCAATGGCCATATATTGGTCTCTTTAAATGCATGAGCCAATGGCCTTCTCTTTGAATCCCCAAAGCACGTAAAACAAGGGCACATAAGTACTATACTACAAAGTAAGATAGCAACACAACCAGTTATATATCATGTCAAAGTCACTGTTTCAGAGTCTTAGAACAAACGAATATAGGGAATATATATACATATATATACCTTTATATATGTATGTGACTAAAAAGTGCCAAATCAGATGGCGACGTGTGGCATCTCCTTTTTTGGTTTTTTATTTTTTATTTTTTATTTTTTTGCTAGTCTGGTCGACCATATTCTTATTGCCAGTCAATGATATTGATACTGATCATTTTCACAAAAGTGAAAAGACATATTTTGGTATATATTCCAAATTGGTGGTGTCCTCTAAATAAAGCTTTGCGTTAATATAGAGAAAAAAAAAAGGAAAAAAAAAAAAACTGCCCTTAAGAATCTCATCATCACAAAGTAGAAAGATGAGGGTTTTGTGGCGAACCTTGTGCGTAATGACAACTCTCGTCTCGAGTGTGATGAGGGCAAAGCGGTGATAGGATTAATGAAAGAAACAACCAATATATAAACATATATAAGTTGGTGGTTGTTGAACGATGACTTGGATTCCAACTTTTGTTTAAGTTGAATAATGAGACGGAAATCATCTCTCTATTATTCGGTTTGTACCCTAAGACGTATGTATACACTTTTTTTATCCATCATTCAAGGGAGAAAAGATAAAAACTAGTTATTTGATCACTTCTTTTATACTCTCCAACCTTTGACAAGAATAAGACTTTGCTCCCAAACCATTTGAAAAAAAAAAACATTTGAAAAAAAAAACATTTAAATGACTATCTAAACTGGCATTTGAATGAAAATGTTTGAGTTGAATAATTTGATTAGAAACATTTGAATGTGTATTGGATAGATATTAAAAAAAATTTAACAATTCTTAACAAACTTCAACGTTCATGGCAGATTTTGATGACATATATGGATGAGGTTTCGTTCTCTTTTCGTTCTAAACACATAGAAAAAAGGATCATTTCAACTGATTTAAAAAGAAAAAGTTTTGATACTTTAATGCATAGATAGAAGAGAGAGAAAAGTTATCCATTGAAAGTAGTATGGAGTGCAACATTGTACATTAACATTCAAAATTTAAGGGAGCCTCCATTCTGAATTTGCATTAAAATAAATATTTGTACCATTTCAAAATGTTTCGTTCTCCTTTGAAACGAATGTTATCTATCCTCAACTCCATTCATTTATAACGAAATGCTGGGAATATAGTTCTTCCCAAAAGGCCCCTAATTTTTTGCTATCTCAAAAGCCCCCTAATTTATAACAATTTTTTTTTTAATTGTGGGGTCTCGATTGGATCTAGTCAAAATCCCATTAAAATAAAAAGTATGTAAATATGATTTTCAATACAGATCAAACAGTTAAAAACTAAATCCTGTAGATAAATATGATTTCTGAGGTCTTATTATAGAAATTTCCCAAGAAATGTTACCAATCGAACCTAACTTACAATTTAGCATCCATTAAAATATCTGTATTATATATGTTCATTATTATAATATGCGAAATATGAGGGAGACTAATTTCGAAAATATCCCATTATATTAACCTAATTGAAAAGCATTACTTCATGCCCTACCATGCTTCATCCTTTTGGCATCCAACAAATTAAGATTTTGGCTCCACATCTGCCTCCAACTAATTAATTTGTATTGGCCGATGGATGTCCACCTATTTCCTTTATAAACAACTACATTTTTTCATCATCTCTTGCTTATTGATTATGTGTCAACAAAGGTACTTTGGGCACAATACAGATTGAGAAAAGGTGCAAAATCTGCGTTGAGCAGCTCAAAATTAGGATTTTGTCACCATTCAATCAACATTTCAAGTGACCTGAATAATTATCACTAAAGAGATATACATGTATGCACACATCTAATCTACACACACACACACATATCCGTGTCTATTAATTGATGACTTTTTTCATTTGCTCCAAATTGACTTGTTAATTAATAAGCGGCTAATATGCTCAATGAAGAGCCACTTTAGCATATATGCTAGTCAAAAAATGCAAATATGCTTTACGTGGTGCTTCTTTCACCACTTGGAGAAACCATAATTATTAAAGTGTCCATGTCTGATTGGCCAGCCAGTTCCATCTTCTCAATTGACTTATCTTTTTTGTATGTTTCCAACTTCAGTAGGAAAAGATAGAACAAAATAGAAACATGATATATAAATATATATATATATATATATAGATATATGTATGCAAATATACATAATCCATATCAATGACTTAAACCTGATTGAGATAAACCGCACTAGCTCTCGTCATAAGCTTGACAGTTGATCACATCAGCTTTTACATAGAAAGTCTCAAGTCTACGCATTGATATATCCACGAGTAGTAAGTTTTCCCACCATTCAAAATCTCACGGTAAAAACCATATTTTTGTCCTATCAGTAGGTATTATAATTTTAGTTATTAAATTAACTTTTTAACGATATGATATACGACTGAAAGAAGTTATACATATCATATTATAAATTTTTAATACAAACACTCTCAAATTGAATCATTAAAAAGTTAATCCAACAGTTAAAATAACGTTATATTCCGGTAAAATAAATTTACATCTCCTATCATAAATTTTGCCCAACTCATAATACATATGACTTTTTGGTATAACTACCATACATTTTACCCATACATTCTAAGATGTACATGCATTTTTATTTTTTAGATTACTAGCATTGTTAGTCACTGAATTTTAAATAATAATCTACCACTAATTTGATTCTTAAATTTTTTTTATTTTGAAAAATTAGTCACTAAACTTCGGCTTTTGACAATTTTGGTCCCTAACGCCATGAAAATTTGATGGATAATTTCTGAAATATACTGAAGATAATTGCACCATGATTGCATAATAACTAAAATTTTATAGAAATAATTACGTTAATTGCAAAATAATATAGTTTTTATGTACACTTTACACAATGTGATTATTTGTGTAAAATATCAACTTAGCATGTGATGAACACATGATAAAATCTTTGTTATGTTTCGTAAATTATTCGTATATATATTTTATGGTTAACATTAAAGTTCAGGGATTAAGGAATTGAAATAAAAATCTCAAAATCTAAAATGATATCATGTTCAAAGTTCAGGACAAAAGTACTATTGAACCTTTTATTTTTCATCCATTAAATGATGAGAAAAAATAAACGAATTGAACCATTAAAATCTTTTTTTTTTTTTTTTTGAAATCAATTGAACCATAAAAATATAAATATACAAAACGAGCCAAAAACGTGGGATGTATTAAAACCTTACTCATAACTTTCGCCTACTTCATTTCTTAACTATTTGAAAATTATTTACTTCATTTTTATTTTTAGTTTTATACATTTTTTGGAAAATGAATTTGGTTGTCAACCTTGACGACATGCGCACTCACATATATACACTTGCATTTGCAAGCAAACATTAGGCTGAACTATAGAGGAAAAAAAAAAAAATTTATTGCTAAACTCATGGCCAAAACTCATTGGCATGTAAATCTAGTAGAGATATTACATTCAAGTGGGGGAATAAAAGATATATAAAATTCGGGTATTAGTCATTCATGTATATATAAAGTATTGTCAATGGACTAAAAAGAATATTCATCCCTCAAATAATTGTCTCTCTAGCTCATTGTGTCAATTATACCTATATATGTAAGGGCTATGAGGTTCTTTCAAGACTTGACAAGGGAAAAATAACAGGCTAAAGTAGAATATTAGTCACCTTTTTCTTCCGTTGGACTTATCAACTTCATGATGGGTCATCAGGAACTTTGTAAAAGAAGAATTCTAGCTACTTTGCAAAATGGAAATATCAATTAATGCCTTGTCATGATCATAGCTATATTTATTTTACAAGTGTTTGCTCTACGACCATCTTTGGTGCCTGTGAATTTTTATATATAACCCCGCCTAACAGATTTACCTTTTAACATGAAATCTAAGGATCAAATAATTAGTAGATTCCAATATGTAAGTAGAAGATGAACTCTAAACAAAAATCGCTAAGGTTAATGGTCATCAGAGTTAAATTACAATGACATAAAAATTCATAGTGAAGATGAATTCTCGATGTGAAAATTTATTATAACATGAAATATCGACGCAGTGAAGATAACGATAGATAAATTGTGATCTTTTCAGTTTATCAGGTAAAAAAAATCAATGGATAGAATATCATCATTAGTGGGACTATAGTTTACTTGAAGGTGAAGTATTGTTAGGAATGTGCGGGCCAAAATACTATACATTGACTAGAGGTAGAATTCCACCTAAATATATGGTTGTCCTTTTAGATGGAACTGATCCAACAACATATATGTATACTAAATGAAAGAAATAAACCATTGGAGAGTTTCTTGATTGGTATATATACGTATAAATTCCTTGCGTAAGGTTTAATACATAAAGGCACTAAAAGCATTCGTTATATATATGCTAGTGTAAATTACTCTTACATTTACGAATGATACTTTATACGGTTAACATCCATAGTGGATATAAAGCCAAAGAAAAATATTCTTTTTAAATCAAAACAAAGCAATGGAAAAAGAATTTTTTTTTTTTTTTTTTTTTATAAAAAAAAACCATCTTTTCAGGTATAAACAATGAAGGCCATCAGCTTTGACCTACTATATCTTATCTATGAAACCTACTTAAAAATTTCCTAATCAACATGCTATCTTAGAAGAGGCCTTTGGAACAGAATTACAGCTTTATATAAATAATCTGATAGTTTTGATTGACCTGCCTAAGACTACGATCTAGTTGACTTGCCTACTTACCATTATCACATTCAATACCCGAATTAATATATATATTTTTTTAAAGTAAATGATAATGAAAGATAATTAACATCTAAGACGTCCCAATAAGATCCACACTTCTTGAAACTTTATCCGATAACAAATTCTCCACCGTGCTTTGTTAAAATATTGAAAATTACATAAAGCGTCATGATGAAAAATAAAATTAAAAAAAAATGACAGAAATAAAAGCACTGAAAGACTCAACACACGTACGATTATAAAAACATTAACCATTTCACACATATTTACTATTCAAATCGGTAAGACCTCTTGTCATTATATTTTAGCAATAAACTAGTCTAAGTGTGTGGAAACACTCCCACTATCAAGCTTCCAATAATATGAAGGTTTCAATTGGACGACCTTGCCACCATCGTCTCTGTGCGTGCACTTTCCCATCCATTTCCAACCAAATCCATTATAACAACCATTAAAAGAACCAATACGTCTCATTTTCTTTTCTTTCTTTTCCTTTTTTTCTTCTTCTTTTCTTTTTCCCTATCTTTCTTCTTTCTCATTTTGTCCAACATTTTGTCTTGTTGGGGTGTTGGGAAAAAGAGAATTAATGCTCTGAATCAGAGATTACGTAGCAAATTTACAGTGCTACGTACTCCTATTAGCCTTGATATCTTTCCCAGCTCTAGTCCAAAATCTCCTATCGTTAGTTCGTTTCCCAATCCTATCAAATAGCATATAATCCTCTCCTGCTTATCCTAATCTTAATCGCAATCCTACTTCAAACTAATCTAAGACTAATACTCAACAAGAGAGAGAGATAGCGAGAGAGAGAGAGTCAAATTAGTAATTTACTTCCAAGTTAAATAAGTACATAGAGGCTATATTAATTAATGACCCATGTGCAAGTTATTGATCAATTTCGGTCGAAAAATTAACTGTAGTCAGTTGGGTGTATATGGAACATATAAAATTTCATGGTGCCTGAACAAATTGTAAGTTCAGAGAGCACAAATGCAAAAAAGCCAAAGTAATAAACTGCAAACAAATAATCACCTCGCTCTCCTAAAAAGCCATCTTAATAATGGTAATATTCACGTCCCTAAATACAGTGCTACGTACTCCTACTATTAGTCAAAAATATTTTCTACTCTTATGATAATGATCTAGTCCTTGACGACCTCCTATTGTTAGTTCTTATCCTAATCCTATCATTAATTCTATCCTACTCATCCTAATCTTAAATACAAT
Source organism: Ficus hirta (assembly GCA_038430175.1). Taxonomy (NCBI): domain Eukaryota; kingdom Viridiplantae; phylum Streptophyta; class Magnoliopsida; order Rosales; family Moraceae; genus Ficus; species Ficus hirta. The sequence goes on along the minus strand of CM076589.1, from coordinate 9,102,158 downwards.
CCTACTTTCAACTCATCCAACTCTTGATTCTAATACTCAGACAGAGAGAGTAAAACTAGGAATTTACTCTTCTAAGCCCCTTGTCCTCCCGGGAGAGAGCGGAGGGAAGGAGGACCGGAGAGGGAGTGGAAGAAAAGATGAGAGCGAGGCAGGAAAGAGAGAGAGAGAGGAAAGGAGGAAGAAGAAGAAGAAGAAGAAGAAGAAGAAGAAGAGAAGAGGGAAGGGAAGGAAAAGTGGAAAGAGAAGGGGAAGGAGGAGAAATGGTGAGAGATAGAAACATGGAGGGAAAAAGGGAGAGATTTGGAACAGAGGAATGAAGAGAGTGATAAAGATAACAGAAAGATTTGATGAGGTGTGAGGGAGACGATCAAGCCAGTTTGGAGCTGCAAAAAAAAACAGAAAAAAAAACAATGATAATAATCAGTTTATCTTTACCAACTTGTAGAAAGTGCATATAAGTATTACATTAGCTGGGTAGGGTAACCACTAAACAGTTCCCAAAGAAACAGAAACACAAAAGAAAGTATGAAGTGTAATAAATTATCTAGAACCTCAGTAGTCATTCCAGGCAACATGCTTTACAAATTATCATCCTAAGCTATAGAGGCCCTTTCGTAGAAGACACTTAGCATGTACAGTTGAATTATTCAAGACATTGCCCACAATTATAGCCAAAGCAAAAAGAGATGGGGAAAATTGTACATTGTATAGTCTTTAACAAAACAAAAAAAAAAAAAAAAAACCCCTCAAAAAGAACATCCATTCACAATTAAAAGGGTGTCTTAGATTCTTTCTCCAAGATGAAGCAAATAAATAACGAAATTGACACTCCAAACAGAGCTAGAAAAGTTAAAAGTTCCTGATCAACTCTTTTGGGCAGATATTTTCTTTTTGGGAACTAAGCTGTAATTCATTGATCAAGTGAAGTTACATAACGATGTTTACCCAACTAATTACTCCTAAACGATTTTTAACTTTTCGAATGATCATCTTAATGAACACATCAGGTAGTGAAGATTGAAGAATTGTAGCTCACCATTCTAGAGTATTCATTTGAATGTCCCATCCAAATGCTGCTTGTCCTTGTGGAAATATCTTGTTATATTATATCCTAATATTATAAACGCATAGTCATTCGATATGGTAAAGGTAAAGTATTCAGTGTGCAAAAAGCATAACAAAAGAGAGCAAATGCTATTCTAAAACACCACACTGTAAAGGAACGTGATGGGAAATGTGATGGGAAATGTAATGGGGTGGGTTAAAGAAATAAGAATGAATGTTTACAATCCAATTCAATTCCCTTTAGTGTTTTCCAAACTTAGCAACAAAACAATAATCTTATCAATGTAAGTATTTAAACATTGTTTTATACAATCAAATAATCATGGACTCAAAATGTAGACTTACTAAAATGTAGTAAATTATGCTGCATCACTACCTTTAAGAGGGAGAGGGAATCAATCTCAAGTGGGTGCAAGGATTGACTACTGATACCAAACCTAACATGCTCCTAGTGTTAAAAGCAATTTAATTAAGTGAGAAAAATATACATTTTATCTTTGTTGAAGAAGAAGTTTGATGTATGCCCCTCCATAGGTCCCCATCCAAAGAAATAAGTTTCAGTAATAATGACAGTATAGGCTAAATGGCAAAGGAATTATGATCAATAATACTGTTTAGAATAATCAAGAACATTATAAATGCTTTGTTTAGATAAGGAAGACTTACCTATTGCCTTCATTGAAAAGGTATTCATACTTCTTCACGGCTCCTCACTCCAATGGAATGAATTTTTTTTATTTTTTTTAAAGAATAAGAAATATCAGTAGTAGGTGTAGATGACCAAAAAAAAAAAAAAAAACCAACTACAATGGTAATACCAAGACAAAATGAAAAGAGGAAAAATCATGAACATTACAACTTATGCTTCAACATTCAAGATACAATTTTTTTTTTCTTAAAAAAAAAAAACCCTCGATTTAAGTGGAAAGTGATAGAGAATTTTTTTTTTTTTTTTTTAATAACTGAACAATATGGCATCTTCTCGACCATACAGAAAAGTGTTATCTCCACCAAAAAATTCGTATAGTAAGCAACGGCAAAACAATATGACAGTAGTACAATTGAACTTTGCATATTTCTTTTCCCAATAGGTTAAAATTATAAATGAAGTGATTACTAATATCGAACCCAACTTGCAAATGAGAGAAAATATTTTAGTGGTGTACAAAAAGTTATACCTGTTGTCATCGTTGAACAAGGTGTCTGGTATAATGCCTCTCTCCAAAGCCCTTGATTCCAATAGAGATAATTACATTAGTAGTAGAAGATGACAAAAATATTATAGTACTACATCCTAATAACTAGATAAAGTGATGAATAAGTGTAATGAAGAAGAGTATTATATATGAACGTTCAAATATTGGACTTACAATTTTTCTTTGGGGGGGAAAAAAAAGCAAACTGGAGTTTATACAAAATTTTAGTAGTTATTTTGTAACAATAGTAACAGCATCAAATTTTTTTCATAAAAGTAATAAAATAGGAAAATTAAGCTAGGTGATCTTTTTTAATCACATATTCTAATAAATGGCCCAACTTTTTTTATTTAGGAAAATTACCATTTGTCATTTTTCAGATTCGGTCAATCAGTGACTGACTAAATAGTCAATCATATTATTGACTATGAAATTTGATGATTGACTATGAAATTTGGTTATTTACGTTATAGTTAATTAGTGATTGGCTCACTAACTAACCATTATGTAGTCAATCACTGAACAATTTTAGAAAAAAATGGTCTTTTAACTAATTTTTAAAAATTTCAGTCATTTATTAAAAAACTTCTTAAAAAAAGACTATTTAGCTATAATAGCCAAGCAAAGTAATTAATAATAATTAATTAATTAGTAATAACCAATTAGGATAATAGCCAAGCAAAGTTTTAGTCTTTTTGAATCACAAATCCGTCCACTAGAAAATCTTGGTTACTAATCCAAGGTATCCAAAAAATAAAAGATAAAAATAATAATAAATCAAGAAAAAAGATGATCACAACATGCAATCTTGACCTTGTTGCTATACAATTTTTCCCCCCTTTTAGGGAGACAAGAAATGGAAGTTTACTACAGTTAAAAATTGTAAATAAAAAAAATCAAAAAATCAAAACTGTGCAAGAGCATGCCAAAAATGCAAGAAGATATCATTTATAAGTTTTGTGTACCTCTGACAATGTGCCCTATGATTGGGACACAGACAGATGAAGCCTTTAGCCACTAACCAAGCAATCGTTTGACCTTGTTCTGCATAGATGAAAAAAGTATGGTTTAATCAAAAGTGAAGGAGAACATGAAAGAAAAAAAGAGATTAGAGAACTTAGAAAGAAAAGGGAAGAAGCAGCAAAAACCCACAATCTCACTACCAGAACTAAAGCATCCAAATGAGTTAAAGCTCTCTCTCGGTTGCAATGACACTAATTGGTATCCATGCCCTTCAACACGCTTCACAAGCTTAATTGATCTCTGTTTGCCTAAATATTTGTCCATTAAAATTATTCAGCTACATTCTCTTTCCAAACAGAATAATAAAGAATAAATAAATAACACTGCAATATAAGCAACAAACCTAGGCAGATCTTCCCCAACCACAAATAGTTTTCTTGCAATTACAAGAAAAATCCATCTTCGAGTAACAAGTTAAGGACCTACAATAAGAGATTACATGACCAGTTAGCTCTCGGAGTATAAAACTCAAGTCAAAATACCAAATAGTTGACAAATGTCATTTTATTTAAAGCTTATGTCATCCACAAACCTATTTTCCTATGCCATGTACCATGAAGCGGCTTGCAGTTGACCTACTTTCTGGGAAACAACCTCAATAGCACCGTGCGTGTGTGTGTGTTTTTCTTTCAGTCACGAAGAACCCTGTAGAATGCAAAAGCAAGATTAGAAATTGATATGTAAATAGCTGGGAAAATAGAAGAAAAGAACACAGATAAATGATGTCAAAAAAAAAAAAAAAAAAAAAAAAAAACCTTTCAATTTCAAACATAACAACCATAATCAATTAAAATTAAACAAGTAAATAAATATTTAAGCAAGCAAGCAAAAAATAAAGAAAAAGAAAAAGAAAATAAAGAAATTGAAACAATCGAAGGTTAATGTGTAACCTTATAAACCTAGACGTGGAGAGATTTGAAGACAGATATATGGTTAGGGGACCTCTCCAACGAAGGAAGTGTAGTCATGTCTCTAACCGTCCAAGAGCTCCAACAACAAGTCCACTGAAACCACAAACAGAGCATATAACGCATGTACAAACACATATATATATATATATATGCTATAAAAAAAATTGCCTAAACATACTGAGAAAGGAATTAAATTATAGATACCTGCCAAAACTCTATGGAAAATGTGAGCACAAGTAATAAAAGTAGTAAAACGACATCACGTTTACGTGCCTGCCTAAATGCCTAATGCCTCGTCATCTTCAAAGCTTCTCCTCCTCCAATCAGCCACACAACTCAAAAGTCAACTGTCTAACATCGATATCCTTTCAAATATATTTACCCCAAAAAAAACAAAAATATTTTTTTGTTAAATTGCTGAAGCTTGGTAGCTCCAAAAATGGCGGACCGGCAAGAAGAGGAAGAGAGCCACGTCCACTTCTGGGGCAACACGCCGGAGCAAGACTACTACGCGCTTCAAGGCGTGAGAGGCTCCAGCTCCTACTTCACCTCCCCACGAGGCCTCAAACTCTTCAGTCGCTCATGGCTTCCTCTCTCCTCCGAAGATTCCCCTCCCCGCGCCCTCGTCTTCATGGTCCACGGCTACGGCAACGACATCTCCTGGACCTTCCAGGCCACCGCCATCTTCCTCGCCCGCCACGGCTTCGCCTGCTTCGCCCTCGACCTCCAGGGCCACGGCGGCTCCGATGGCCTCCACGCCTTCGTCCCCAGCGTCGACCTCGCCGTCCAGGACTGCCTCTCCTTCTTCAACTCCGTCAAGCGCGACTCCCGATTCCAAACCCCAGGCCTCCCTCCGCCGCCGTCCTTCCTTTACGGCGAATCCATGGGCGGCGCGATCTGCCTCCTCATCCACCTCGCCGATCCGCTAGGGTTCGACGGCGCCGTCCTCGTGGCGCCGATGTGCAAAATCTCCGACAACCTGAAACCTAGGTGGCCGATTCCCCAAATCCTGACGCAATTTGCGAGATTCTTCCCGACGCTGGCGATCGTTCCGACGGAGGATCTGATGCGGAAGTCGGTGAAGGTGGATGAGAAGAAGATCGTGGCGGATCGGAATCCGAGGAGGTATAGGGGGAAACCGAGGCTGGGGACGGTGGTGGAGCTTCTGAGAGTGACGGAGTATTTGAGCGGGAGGCTGTCGGAGGTGAAGCTGCCGTTCATCGTGTTGCACGGCAGCGCCGACGCCGTCACCGACCCGGAGGTGAGCCGAGCGCTGTACGCGGAGGCGAAGAGCGACGACAAGACGGTGAGGATCTACGAGGGGATGATGCATTCGTTGCTGTTTGGAGAGACGGATGAGAATGTGGAGATTGTTCGAAACGACATTCTTTCTTGGTTGATTCAGAGGCGCAATACCAATACGACACCTAATTAGTCCAAACGCATACATGTGTTTTCTGAATGTTATTGGTTGGTAATATTATTCGTCATGCAGAGATTGTTCAATGTTGGTATCATACGACAGTTTGGGTTGCCAATTTCAAACTTGTGTTTATGTATTTTTTTTTTTTTTTTATGGAGGCTACAAAAGTACAAAGTACAAAAGTAGGGTCAAAAGAATCTTTTGTGATTACTCTTATTTGTGTCGTTGTTAAAATGATTGTAGTGCTGTTGATCATTTGCTTTTGATCGAAACGGTAAACGACCAAGATAGATGTACAGGCAGTGATGGGCATTTTTGCAAACTACCACAGTGACAAGTAATAACTAATTATATTTTTTAGCACAGAAAAAAGTAATAGAAAAGGTAATTAGTAGTTAATAATGTTAATTGGCTAATATGTTACTATGTGCTGTTTACGAATGTAGTTTTCGAATGTTAACGCGTTATTGCTCATATTTAATTTGTACTTGTTTGAAATTGGATTTGTTATGCAATTTTCATATACATAATTATATTAAACAGAAATAGGACGGTCTATATCTCATCCTATCTTAGGTGGGATGAGGGCAGGAATGGGGATGGTTTTGAGGATCGAGATAGGAATGCTTCACATTCCCCACCTCCACCCCGTTGCCATGGCAAGCTGGAGACTAACTGGTTTGCCCTCAAATTTAGTACTTGTAGGGATTCGGGCAGGCAAGAACCAAAAACGGAATATAAAGATGGTCATTAATCTTCCGGGTTCCGGCATTTGTTCTGACAGAATTGGCTTCTGATAGCTCCAGAGAAAATAGTTACAATTTACAGTCATATGGTTGGAATCACTACCAATAAGCTCCTTTGCAATTGCGGCATTGCCTCGTCAACCTTTAAAAACCTTTACACCGTTAATGGTTTTAAAAAAAAAAAAACAAAAAACAAACAAACAAACACCGACTAGGGAAATAATACATAATCAAATCTGTCAAACACGCCTAACATTTGTAATTGCTATGACAGAAAGCTAAATACGAGTCAGAAAAAAAATGAAAAACTCTATCATTTACATGTAAAAAAAATGGATTAAAAAAAAAAAGGGAAAACCCTCGTTTGTATCTAATAGCTCCTACCTTTACTAGCTTCAAGCAACTAATATCCACATCCTATACATTGTGATAGAGAGAGAAGTTTGAAAAAAAAAATTTCTATGCAAAAAAAAAAAAAAAAAATGGATCCTGTGATTCTATAGAAGAGACCATAAACACGATCTTGTTGTCAGTAGAGCTTCAATTATAGTCGGCAACTTTTCAATCTCTATTGGTCAGGGATTAAAGTAATACTGCTGCTGTGGACACCTTTTAGAGAAAGCAAACTGATGACAATCTGTGTCAGCAACCAAAACAATATCTGCCAAACATATGCCACCATTAATCACGTCATGAACAGATATTTCAAATCCTCTACTGTTAGGCGAGTCTGACGACCTCCGGTTTCATCCTCCCCAAATGCAGAAGCAACCATTTCTCTCTTTTTTTGCTGATGGGAAAAGAAGGCCATAAGTAAAAACAAAAGAAAAATTCTTAAGTATAAACTAACTTATCACTCCAAAATATATTCGGAAAACATTTAAACGACTCAAAATACTCGGTTCTCTAACGCAGGAAGGTAACATACAAAAGCATATCCCAAATATCCAGAATCATTTTATTAACAAGGTTTTGTAGTATCCTGCCTCACTAAACTAGAGTAGAAATAAATAAATAAACCCTTAGATTTCCTTCCATTTAACTAGTTTTCGTAAGTAATTGGTTACTATCTTATCGATCTACTACCCCTGAAATCTAAACTTCTACAGAAAAACAAACAAGTATAACAACATTCTCAAAACCTTGTAAGTTGTAACTATTGTGTTATCTTAAAACTTCAAAATTTCAGAATTAGAAGAGAACACTAACAGAAGTGCCAAGTACCTGAAGGGCTAATATACGATCTTCAACGGTATCTCTCACGGTCAAACGCAAAACTGTAACAGGACGAGTTTGTCCAATCCGATGCGCTCTATCAATTGCCTGATCTTCGGTAGTAGGATTCCACCACAGATCCAGAAGTAGAACGTGGCAAGCTGCAACCATGTTGAGACCAAGACTAGCAGCTTTCAAAGACATTATCATAACCGAAACCTGAAAGAAACATGAAATCAAACATCAGATGGTGTAAACATCCAGGAGATTGACACATAGACATGCTATGATTTCCACAAACCTCGGGCATGGTGTTAAAATCCTTCACAGCTTTATCTCTGGACATGACGGACATTGTTCCATCTAGTCTTCTGTACTTAATGCCAGAACTTTTTAGACAATCTTCAAGCAAATCCAGCATCCTTGTCCACTGCGAAAACACGATAGCTTTCTGTCCAACAACCTTAATTGAAGAATTACTACTATCTTCTGCCTCCAAATTTCTGCTATCAAGAACACCCTTAAGTGGTTCAACTGCACAAGTAGCTGACAAGTTTTCCACAGAGCCAGCATTTTCATCAGATGTGTTCTGTGTGGAACTATTTCCTGATGAACAATCCTGCGGTCCACATAATGACTGCAAGACGTCAAGTGCAGCCTTAATCTTGGAAGAATTATACAAGCCACCCTCGTGACAAGACTCTCCTGTCTGAACAGCATCGGAACCAGTACAATCAGCAGTAACATTCTGACAAGACTGATCACGAAAACTGCTCAATGTGGCTTTGGAAAACACTGAAGACCTATTAAGCCGAGCTTTGCAATTTGTACTGGGGCACTGGTGGTCGTCGCCTGTAAGATGTTCACAAATGCATTGGTTGCAAAAGACATGTCCGCACTTGGCAACAACAGCATCCTCAGGTGGATCCTAATAAATAATAAACATATTGTCAGCAAAAAGCTTTACCAATAATTCACCGTGCCAAAGCCAAATTTGACATTCATTATGTGAAAACAGCCCCAAAGATGTTACGTAAAAGCTAAGCGCCAAATATATCAAAACACAATGGTACATACACTACAGATGCCACAAATTGCCAATGAAGCTTCCAAACGTTTCAGAAGATGTTCCTTTTCATCTTGAGGTAGTTTCTTTGCCATCTCTAAGGAAGAACTCAATAATGAATGTGAATCAAAGCCCTTTACAAGAAAGGGGTGATCACAAGCTTGTCGAAGACGCAAGAGCATCAACAAAATATTAACATAATTCTGTTTAACCGTTCCAGCAGCAGCATACTCCTGATATACAAGCATACATATAAGAAACTGAACATTACTATCACAAATAAACGTAACCGTGTAAAGCTAGCAAAAAAATCATAAGCTAAACTGAACATTATTCTCAAGTGAAGAAAGGGACAATCATGATAAACAAGAAAGGAAATCCAAAACAAAGCAAAAACTATGTTTGTAGTGAAATCCATACTTCAAACTGAGCACGTGAATCAGCCTCTAGCCTGGAGTAAAAATCACGTTCTTCCTTTGAAAAATCAACCTTTTTCAATTCTATATATTTGGGTGGTAAATTGATGATCGGCTCCCCATCAAGAAGTGTACCTATAGCAAAAGATTAGCATCAGATTATAAAATGCCAACAGTGAGTTTCCAATAGGTGCTGAAAGTCAACATACCAATTCAAAGAAGTCAACAACAAAAGCTCGGTGTGATTACAGAACCAAGACAATAAATTACAAAATTCAACCCAAAAAAAAATTATACTCTCCTTCAATATAAATGGGATAAAATAAAGTGAGTTGGACCATGTGCTCAAGAATTTTAATTGTAAATGCTACTGGCTTTTTCAAGGCATATCTCAAGGAGAACAACTAATACCGTCAGTCATACAAAAATTAATTTGCCAAAAAACGGACCAACAAAGCCAAAGAAAATAATAGGGAATAAAAGGAGTAGTAGCATCTTAACTAAGCACAATTTTTATTTTTTTAAACTATTTTGGTCATACAGAAAGCAAAGTCAATGAAAAGAATCTTAAAGTTTCTCACCTTTGGTCCGCCGTAGCATGACCGTCTTCAAAATAGTTTGTAGCTTTCGGTACCCATTTGTTGGATTCTTACTAATTGGAGTCTTGATATGGGTACAAAACAACTTGTATGCGTCAAAAGGGTCATATTTGAGAAATCTGAAGTAGCTGTAGAGATCATCAATTGCATTCTGGATAGGAGTCCCTGACAAACACCACCTACGTTTAGAGCGAAGACCCCAGCAGGCCCTAGCAACTTGCGTTCTGTGATTCTTAATGCTCTGGGCCTCATCAAGGACAACCCTGAACCATCCCACCTTTGCTAAGGGGCGAGCATTCGATTCTGCCGCACTGTCCAAACCTTTTTTATCTGAACGTTTTTTATCAGAACTTGGAGGGTATTTCCTTTTCTTACTAGAGGAGAATCCCATTGATAAACCATGATCTTCTGATTTTCCTTTCTCCTCATCATCGTCATTGACACGCGGCTGCTTTGGTACTTCCATACTGACAATTGAATATGTCGTAAGGACCACATCATACTTCGCCAGCTCAAAAGGATCCTTTGTCCGATTACTTCCATGGTACACAAGCACAGAGAGATTGGCTTTGCTGGTTACCTTACTCCGCAACTCATCATCCCATTGTCGCAGAACACTTGTAGGACAAACAATAAGGGTTCCAGCAGCTGGTCTACCCTTTGCTTGCAGCGATGAATTTTTGCCTCCCAGTGAACTTTCATTTGACACAGCTTGAAGAGTATCTGGTTCTTCTTTCACTCCATTAGACGCAGGAAGCATATCTTCATCCTCATCCAAATTTAAAGTTTCTGTTTCATCTTGTTTTACATGACATGCTCTAGAAGATGGAGGCCTTTCCTTCAAAATAAGTGCAATTGTCGATACTGTCTTCCCCAATCCCTGAAAAGAAAAATGATTTTGCATTCTTTAGGCACAGGTCCACTAAACTCAAAAGAATATCAGCTAGTGTTGATAATTAATGAGAGGGGGACATAAACCTGATCATCTGCTAGAATTCCACCTGCACATTGTGTGCTATCCGTCTCCTTCTGAACCATCCATGACAAAGCAATCCTCTGTCCAGAAAGTCATATAAGCTCAAAAGGGACAATAAGCATAAAAACATAAAGAAATCTTATGAATTAGGCCCCCAAATGTGTAAGATGATGACCACTTTTAGACTTAAACTGCAGAATATCTAAGTCAAATTGAAGCGCCTCCACAGGCTTTTGACATCCAAAGGGAATGGTACAGCAGTCAGTTTATTGCTTATATAACTAGAAAACTATATTTCTGGTAAGAAAGAATTCATTCTGGTGTGAGAGTCTATGGGAGTCTGAGACTACCTTCTTTTTCAAATTACCACCAACTTATCTGTGATCTATAACGATCCTTCCAAGTGCTGAAGACAGCATCATTTCAGTTCTTAGTAACAATACCAGACACATAACTCATCAACTAAGGTTTCCAATTGGGCCCCATTTATTGCTTTGTGCGAGCATTATTAACTACTTATGTATGTGACTAATTCTTACTATAGCTTTTTATCTATTATATTTTCCAATAAGATTTAAGAAAGAGAAAAATAAAGAAAACAATTTCAAACCTGATGACGAAGAAGAGGCACTTCCAAAACTCCATCCGGTGGATCAGTTTCTGACTTCGGCTGTGAAAGATCCTGAAATATGCAATGGCATGCTCTCAGATAATAAAGGTTTGAAATAAAATGGGCCTATGATTTTATTTCAACTAAAAGAACCAACAATAATGACCAACCAGGCTAACTATTATTTCAACTAAAAGAACCAACAATAATGGCCAACCAGGCTAACTAAAAGTATTTACTCTAAGAATTGCAAAGAGCAAATATAAGAATTCCAGTAACATCGCTAACCTGCAATAATCGTAAAATTAAACGCTCATTTTTTTCCTTAAATCTCATGCCCCCAACGGTCATGTAATTATCACCAACTGTAGAACTTTGTGTAGTAACAAAGGTACTCCTCAGTGCTGGAGACTGGTTTGAGGGAGCAGGATGACTTCTATCTTCAATGATACATATATCCGAGTCATCCTCTACAACGGATTTCTCTGAGAAATTACTATGACTTGATTCAGGACTGACTTTTGAAATCTGAGAACCCATGCTTGAATGTTGATTACTGATTGAAGGGAATGGGTGCAGAAATGGCATATACTGTTCCGGAGCATTAATGTTCAAATTTCCATTATTATAGGCTGTCAATCTTCCATCAATATTATCTGCATAAGGGAAAACTCCCTTATATGTAAGATGATCTTCTTTCTCATCCTTTTGGTGCTCAGTCTTCTGACAAGACAGGGAGGAAGAAATACCAGAAAATGATGATCTTACGTCTTCACCAAAAGATTTGTTGTCAGCAGAATAAGAATGTTCTCTGCTGACAGCTTCATCAATGGCATCAGCAGAATGCCACATAGAGATACTAGGTGCAACCAACTCTTCAGGGTTTTCGTCCTTCACGTTCTCTTCACCATACATGTATGATTGAGCACAAGCCCATGGCTGCATTGCTGCTTTATCATCGATATGACAACCATTTGCATCAAACCAAGAACATCCCATAGATGGTGCATAATCATTTCCTTCATATCCATAATGATATTCCTCTACATCCATGTAATTACTCATTGAAACCCCCATGGAAGATTTTCCAGTTTCCCCACTAGGGCCATTCGATTTCATCTTAGTACTTGAGCATGCACTCTCAGTTGGAAATTCCCATTCCTCATCCTTCACTCTATTCTTCAACTTTTCATTGATTTGAGAATTAAAACTGTTATGCAAGTGATAATCTGTCCCCATGTTACATTGTGCCATGGAATAATCACTCTTCATATCAGTACTTGGACAGGTGGAAGATTCCTTACAAGCCATGTCTTGTGAGCACATATCTGCATCCATGAAGGGGATTTCTGCATATGTATACAAGTTATCTTTCGGTGGTCCCACATGTTCCACAGTATTTTGACCAAAGGTCCCATTATTAAAAAAATCCATAACAACGTTCTTAGAACCAGGGTATTCTAAAACATCTGCAAACATCAGAACAACATTAATTAGTTGTTATCCCCAGAATTCTTTGATGATAGGCAGTGACATAGATTATAGTTCCAAAATCATTATGGAAAGGCCAATTCCAAATCCTATGAATAAGTCAAGAAAGAGTTTACACACCATGGGGACTGATTTCAGCTCCATTGTTCCTGAATTGAATTTCAGTTTCTCCCTGCAGGGCACTATTGAATTTATCTACAAAATCTGAAGAATTGTTAGCATCTGTTTGAGGAAAATTAGATGTTGTACTACTAGTAGGCGGCGAGAAACTAGCCCTCTCAACCAAGGAAGTTCCATCAACCGGAGCTAGTGAAATCCAGTCTTTAAGATGTGCAGAACAAGCATTCATCGGAGACTGCTGAACTCTATAGTCGAAGATTAAGTTCTGGTTCATTGTGGAACCAAGGGAACCACCTGAGACCCTGTTCATAGAGTCTGAAGCTTCTGGGTTGTACACCGGGTGCAATGTGCTGGGTCCCACTAGATCACTCTCTGCATCAATAGGAATAAAATCAGATTAGTACATAGTGTCTGAGGAGATAAGAGTGTCCCAATTATGGCAAACAAGGAAAGAAATTAAAGGGGCAGGGACTAGGGTATACCACACATATCAAAAACTTAAAAAAGAAAAAACAAATTAGAAATGCTAAAATAGTCGGTGTGGACATATCGAGGACTACCTGGACAAGTACTATTATGGTTGCTTGCATGGGACCCTGCTTCACCTTGTGATGCAAATTTTAATGACACCTCCGAGTAATTCTGCATTTAAATACTCAAAATTTCAGTATCAATAAAGGATTTCTAAAGATCCATAGAAAGAAATATAAACAAGGAAATACGATAAAGTTCCATCCAGAACTTGAGAAGACAAACAAAAGAAAAAAGATCTCTAGCTAGTCTCTGTTCCACGATTCTTGCAACAAAGACACCCATCTCCCAAGTTCCCAACTTTGTAAATAAAACAACACAGCAACTGAATAAAATTAAAAATAAAAAATAAAAAGGAATTATTCAAAATCTGTCCATATTGTTCGTAACTAGAAAATGAAAAAGGTCAATTGACCAGTATTTGGTGTACCCTCAGAGAATAGATACAACCTTTTTCATGTTTTACAAATGAATAAGACATCTAGAGGCTAATATATATATATATATATTGATCATTCATTGTTTTCAATTTTTTCATGTTTATTCAGCATGCCTATCAGGCCTATTAGTACCCAAACCATCCCCAGTACAGACTGGAATACAGAATTTCCCTAATAATGTAGCAAACCGAAGCAGCTAGCTAATCCTTAGTTCCTTACTAAACACTTCACCGATTAACCATACAGGACAAAAATTGCAATACTAAATGGTAACCAAAAAAAGTTGAGACTTTACAAGAATACATCATCAGTGAAATCCTCTCACGCCATGAAAATAGCTGAAACTTTCACAAAAATATTAATCTATCCCATTTCATACAGCGAGAAAGTCGCCAAATTACTCTAATCAATTCATAACTAAAATAGTTACTAATTGGATCACAGGCCATAAACAACTATGGCTCCCCTGTAGAGTCGGATTTCAAAAGACACGTAATTTTCGTTCCTCTAGAATGCACCACACAAACACGTCAGAGAAAACTGAAATTCAAAAGGGTTCAAGCATTTTCCGAGAAAATTGGCGCCGAAGAAACATACCTGCAACGGATCAGAATCCTCCTTCTCGCGTTCCTCATCAATAATGTCGAACAGCTTATCCAGATCAATCGACAAATCCCCTCCTTCAAACAAATCATCGCCGGCGAACTCATCAACGAAGCCGTTACTCTGCTTCAAACTGATCGAATTACCCTCCATCAGAAAATTCAAGCTTTCAAATCTCCTTGAACATAACAATCAAACCTCCTCCGAAACCCTAACCCTAACTCCCTTTCAGCTGGAAAAACCAATCTATAACCGCTCCGAGTGCTTCCAGTTTAGATATATAAAAAAAAGCGGAGATTTGAGCCCGACCGAATTCGAATCGCAAAAATTTTCTCACGAAACAACCGAGCAAAAGAAAAGGAAAAATTCAAGGAATTTCGAGAGTGTAAAAGGAGAGAGGCAATTTCGGAGAAGGTTCGCTAAAGACTTTTCTCTGTTCGTTCTTCTTCTCCTAGGAGTCCCTCCTCCTCCTTCCCCTTTATTTTTGTTTTTTCTTTTTTTTTTTTTCTTTTTTCTTTTTAAATAAATTTTCTACACCGGAGAGGACAAAGTCGTGTCGTGAAAAATGTGTGGTGGCGCAGGTTTACATAGGAGTTTGGGAAACGTATGCGCAGGTTAACGACTTTTTCCTTTTTTTTGTTATTTATCATTAATCTAATATATAAAATTCCTTTTTTTTTAATTTATTACAGTTGGTGTTTTTGGAATCATTTTATAGCGGGAGGTGAGCTAGAGAACCGAAGGTCGGTCAGGTGCGCAAGTTGAATAATTTTGGCTACTGTACGCCGTGTTCTCCTTTTCCCACCGAGACTAGGATGACGTGGACATCACGGATCCGAATACCCACGCGTTTTATGGCGCGTGGCGTAGATAGCAATTTCCAATTTTTATCTTTTTACCCTAAGAGGAAACATTTTGTGAGTCAAATACTCAGTTTACATTTGGTTTGCCGGTTGAAAATAAAAATTTTAAGTTAGAGTTAATTGATTTTTTAAAAATTAATTATAAATTTTGTTAAATTTTTTTAAAAAAATAAATATTAAGATAAAAAATATATAATTTAATTAAAGTTAAACTTGAATGCCAAACAAAACCTCAAATTCAATTAACTTACTGTTACCACAATAAGAGCTCATTTGGGGTACTAGTTCCAGATGGTATTTACCATCTGGATTTCAAAATCTCAACTTTATATCAAACTTTCCCGATCTTCTATTTTTAAGAAACTCAAACTTTAAAAGTTCATAACTTTCTCATTTCAAATCGAAATGAGATGATTTTTATGACAAAATACTCGTATCGACGAGATGAATAAAACAATATCCATTTTACATATTTTTTTCGAATACATTTTTAAATTTTGCACTATTTTCTATATCACTGAATTTTTTCAAAAGTTTTTCCCTCAAACACACATTTCCAACTCAACCTTCAAAATATCATTTCCGGATGTCCCCAAACGGCCCCTAAATAAATATATATAACTTTCTCCCAAAAAGCAAATAAATTAATATTCCGAGTATCAAATAATGACCAAACATATCTATAAAAATTATGATATTATATAATTAACCTTTTTGACCTGATTTTATCTAATCATTTTTTGTTCAAAAATGACTTTAAGAGCAAAACTTAAAATTACCTAATTCTCAAATGAAAAAAAAGGCTTATAAGTTGTAACCTTGTATATGACTCCGGAAAAAAATTAACAGAATATGATAATGACAATAATACCTAATAAGGGTCCGTTTGGTGAAACGGTTTGAGTTGGAAATTTTAAGTTTAAATAGTAATTTTTGTTGACTTTTCAGAAAAGACAAAAAACTTTTTCAGAAAAGACAAAAAACTTTTTCAGAAAAAGACAAAAACTGAGATGAAAATTTTGGGTTCAAAATGGTGAATCAAACGAGGCCTAAGCTTCTTCTATAAACTTTCAAAAAAAAATTAATTATAATAAGCTTCTTCTATAAGCCTTATCCAAATTCTTTCTAAGGATTTCTTACGCTTGTTTTTGGGGTAATCATTTGTTTTCATTTGAACTTTCACCTAAATCACTTATCTGATCTATTTGATTAATGAGTTTGAGTTGAAAAAGTACAGTTTGAGTTGAAAATTTTTGTTGACTTTTCAGAAAAGACAAAAACTTTTTCAGAAAAAGACAAAAACTGAGATGAAAAAGTATAGGGGGAGTTTGGTATTTGAGTTTAAACTTCAAGTTTAAACTCAAATTTTTGTCTTTTTCTGAAAAAGTTTTTTGCCTTTCTGAAAAAAAATTTTATCTTTTCTAAAAAGTCAACAAAAATTACTATTTAAACTTAAAAATTTCAACTTAACTCAAACACCAAACACCAGTTTGAGTTGAAACCTCAAACAAGGCCTAAGTGTTTGGTTTTTCATATTTAAAATAGAGTATTTGGATTGCTCATTTTGACAATCAATTTTAAATGATTTTTTGTCCGAATATAAATTCAAGTTTTTTGACATTTCCAATAACAGTTTTCAACAACTATCTAAACATAAATTTAAATATTTATATTCATATGTACTTTTTTAAATGTTAACATCCAAACATCAATTCGGATGATAATTCAAATATTTTTGTTCAAATATTTCTATTCAAATATTTTTATTCCAAATATTACAATCCGAATAGTTTCAATCAAAGTCTAATGTTGGATATATTATTCCAACATGAATTTGACTTAAGACCAATAAACTCTTGGACTAAAATAAACTTTATCACAATCCTTCAAGGGACTGTTTGCACAGTGCCCACCCGAGTGTCATGAACCATTATAAGTGAACACCTAACTAGTTGTATGGCAAAAAAAAAATAATAATAATAATCATCATGGCGAAGATGTGCCATTACGTGACAATAACATGACAATCACATGACTGTCACATGATAAGTAAGGAATGTATGACCAAAAGAATCATTAACTCTTTTAAATATAGATAAGAGATATCATACCAAAACTAAGCATTCGATTGATCAGTAGGTTTGAGTTAAAATATTTATATTGAAATCGTTTGACTTTTTAAAAATTAGTTAAAAAACTTGTTGACTTTTCAGAAAAAGATAAAAATGAGTTGAAATATTTTGGTTTGAAATGGTGAAACAAAAACTCCATAATTTTTGATTCTTTATATTTGCTTTTGCAATTATATAACATCTCATTCTCATTATCATAAAAGTGAATAATCTAATGATGTGAAAAATAAAATAAATGAATGTTTAAAAAGGGTACTAATCCTAACATCTCAAGTACAACAATTATGTGAATGTTTAAGGGGGAGTTTGACATTTGAGTTTAAACTCAAATTTTTATTTTTTTCTGAAAAAATTTTTTGTCTTTTCTGAAAAAAATTTTTGTCTTTTTTAAAAAATCAACAAAAATTACTATTCAAACTTAAAAATTTCAACTCAACTCAAATACCAAACACCCCCTAAAATTAGATAACTTAACGAGCTCAGATGTCAACAAGTTCAGACTCCTTTATCAATTGAAATATAATGTAGGTTTTTCTTAAATTCTGACAACGAAAGATGTATTTTTGAAGATTAACATGAATTGTAACAACAAGTGATGCTTACCAATGTAATTACAAAAGTTTATGCTCTTCTTATTCCGGAATGGACATCTTCATTTTCTTTAATAACTTTATTTACTTTTCAACCAAAGAAAAAACTTTATATACTTTTAAATACCAAGAAAGTTAACCAAAAAAAAGGACAAATTTATAACTGATGAGGAGGAATAAAATATAAAAAATAAGTTCAAAAAAATAAAATAAAATAAAAGTTTGTACACGCACAAAAAACAAAAAAGGTGAATGAGGTTTCACATTAGAGGCCTGATCCGAAATTTCCTGCCTGCAAACACGGATTCTTGGTTCCATTTGAGGTACAATTGTCATTGGACAAAACAAAAGGTAGAATAATTTAGCAAACAAAAAAAAAAAGAAAAACAAGAAAACAAAAGATATAATTGTCTGATAATTTCTCGCATATTTCAGGTCTAATTATGGAGGTTTTGAAAATGTGTTTTGGATTGAAAATAAGATGTAATTTTGAATATGTGCATTTAAAGGAAAAAATTATTTGGAATAAAAAAATATAAAATATCAAAATATATTTGAAAAAAAATATATATATCAATATGGATCTTATTTCGTTTTTTTCAAAATTCTATGTCATTTTTTTTAAATCATCCAATTTGAATTTTAAATAACAAAGTTATGGATATTTAAAGTTTGAATTTATTAAAGATATTTGGAGATCTGAATAGTTATATACGGATCTAGCGTGATATATTAATCCCTTGCAAAATGTAGATTATCTATATACCTCGATCATCGCAACATTGACAATTTAAACCCAAGACTTTCGAGAAAGCATGCTGCTTACCACCCGCTTGATTATTTGGTTTTTTTTTTTTTTGTTATGTTAAAGAGAAAGTCTATTAGGAAGACACATGAGTCAAGTTATAAACTAACAGAAATAGTCCTCACAAAATTAGACCTAACACCCAAATTTTATAGCTCCGTTTGGATCGTACCCAAATTTTATAGTCCCATTTGGATCGTAGATTGTATTTGAGTATAAAATTTGAATATTTGACTTGTGTATTCAAATAATGTAAGATTGAATAGTTTTTATTTAATGCAATATTTAAATAGTGCAAAAGCAAAATGAAAAGAAAAAAAATGTCGTACGGATTTCTAAAAAATGAAAAATTTAGATATAAATTTTAAAAATGAAAATTGTGTAATCAAATTATAAATCTACTTACTTTTTAATATGTTTGTTTATATATTTTTTTGATTTTCTGAATTTTTAAAGAAAAAGTCTGAAAAGCAAGACATATGAATCAAGTTCTGAAGAGATAGAAAGCATCTTTACAATTAAAACCAACACATCTTATAGGGGTGTTTATATGATCCAATCAATCGATCAAACTGTCTGATCCAATCTAATCTAAATCATTTTTTGCAGATGACCGACCTCTATTAGATTGGATCTGATATCAACTCTTAAAAACCGATCTAGGTTGGATCTTTTTATCCTCAAAACATCCAATCCAATCCAACCTTTATTTATAATTTATGTAATATATATATATATATAAGTTATTTTTTTAATTTAAATAATTTGTCCAAAATTTAGTATTTTTTTCATATACCTTCACAATAGAAAACTTCAAAGCCTACATAGTATGATATTAACACTAAAAAACCATTCTTTCATTTTTTAATTCCCTAAAATATTATGTTACACATTCTCATGTCCTATAATTCTTGCTTGTTTTGATTAAATTTTGATATTTAACTAATAGGTGATTTATATAAAATAGACATAATATAGATTACTTATTATAGATAGGCCAAATAAAAAAAAAATAGACAAAGAAGAAGAAAAAAATATGAAGTCCACTGTAAGGGTCCAAAAGCAACCGATCAATATAATACAATCCAAACCCAAACCGATCATATTTCACTATGGGTTATGCACCACTATGGGTGTCCCAGAGTCCAACAGAAGACAAGAATTTTCTTATCAATGAGTAATAAACCATCAATTGACCAATATCAAACAATAGTTAATCAATATAAATCAATTATTCAATCAATTAGTGATTGAGATTGATCGAATCCACCTGACCCACATGAACTATTTTAAGGATCATTGGTCATTTTCTTAATTTAAAAAAAAAAAAAAAAAAAACTTGACCATTTTTTTTAAACCTCACCTACTTTCTTGATATATATATATATATATATATATATATGCGCTTCTAGATCATTTTATTTTAAGTTCAAGGTGACCTCTGCAATAGCATGCATATCTTAATTTTATTAATCAAGTTGAACTGAACCCATTTTGATTTTGTTAATGATTTAACATTAGCTTTTAATTGACCATATAATGAGTTCCTAATCTGTGAAGTGACTATGACATGGAATGCACCTTAAGATATGACAACTTATAAACAACTTTACAAAAGAGGGGAATAATACGTATGAAGTGTTGTGTATTTCAAAAACTTTCAAATTAATGATTTTTTTTTTTCCTAGTAAAACTAGGCAATTATAAAGTTATAACATAAAGTAGAAAAATGGAGTCGAATTTTTTTATGGATGAATTGCTTTCCAATAAGCAACATAAAGTCAAAAAACTGGACTTACAATGCAAACTTCATGGAGGATAGAGTTAGTGTGAATCAAGAAGGCTTTGGCTTTTTGCAAGTACATCCCTTGAAATTTTCGGATTTAACAAATTAGTCTATAAAATATTTTTTTGACAATCAACTCCTTAAACTTTTTTTTTTTGGCACTGTTAGTCCTTTTTACTAAAAGCCGTTAAAATTTGGATGATTTTTTTTGCATATGACTTGCATATTAAAAGTCTAAGAAGGGCATTGGTATTCAGTTTTACTTGATTTTAATACAATTTCTTTGAAACTTGAATCTAATTCAATTATAACTCAAATTTTACCTAAATTTTAAAATAAATTTGTATTAAAATTCAGTAAAAATGATCAATGGTACCTTTCTTGTGCTATTATATGCAAGTTAAGTATAAATAAAAAATTAAAAAAAGGACCATCCAAATTTTAAAGGATTTGAGTAAGAAGGACTAGTAGTGCCAAAAATCACAGGATTGATTATTAAGAAAAAAAGTTTATGAACTAAATTATCAAATTTAAAAAAATTTAAGGGTGTCTTTATAAAACGGTCAGCCTAGAATCGTTGAGACGACTATGATTACTTTTATCCATGAATACGTGTGTATGGAATTTTATACAGGAGCATGATAAGTTTGACTTTTTTGCACCTACCATGACAAACGATATAGAACGAAAAATATATGACTGATGTCACATGGATATATTAGAATACAGGTAAGGTGCTTTTTGAAAAATAAACAAAGAAGAATATGCAAAGAAGTAAGGAAACAAAGTTGAAATTAACAGGAAAAAAAATCCATTTGAAAAAAAAAAAAACAAAAAGTCATCCAGATATTTATAGGTACTTAAATTCACAATCACACTTCTTTTCAAAAATAAAGATGAAAAATCCCGATCTCACCTATTGATTATTTTTTACGATAAAACACATAAATTTGTGCCAAAAATGACGATATTCTGAAAAATCGACAACTGTTAGCAAAATATTAAAATAGGATAACGAACAAATATCGAAATTAACAAATACGAAATTTGTTAGCAACAATATTACATAAATAAACAAGAAAACGAAATTAGAAAATTATCGATAAATACCGAAACCTGTGTATTATACGATTTTCTTAAAACATATTCATCCCCTCACGGTAGGTGCTTAAGGATCAAATAGACATCTGTCTTCCAGGATACAACGGTAGATGAGCGGAGATCGTACACCAACCAAAAACCACTCCGGCAAACTAAACAACGTTTGAACTCTACCACACAAGAAACTTAAAACTCTTACACACAAACAACAAAGAGGAAGACAACAAGACTTGTGCTAATTTTTTTTCCCCCTTTTAGCTCTCTTCGAGTAGAAGCAAATAGCCTTCTTTTATAGTGTTATTGGTAGAAAGCTGTTACAACAGCTTGGTATTTAGGCTTAATTAGCCATTTAAGTATGGTCATTTAACAACTAACGTTTTAGTTGTTTTTCCAAAACGTTTTGAGGCATCAAAAACCAAATTAATTGGTATTAATTTACCAGCAATTAACCTTAGTTTAATTGCATTAATCTAATTTCAATTGAAAAGGAAAATCAAAAGAAATTATAGCAAAACCAAAGTGGTACGAAGTAGATAAATCATGCGATATTCTTGCTCGTAAAATGTGTACTTGCACATAAGTCCTTTGGTTTCACTCTTTTCCATTTGAGACGAGAGTTTTTCCAATTCCTTTTCCAACTTCATAGGTACACTTTTGAGAGTCAATTTCTCATTCATCTCTCTACAATTTTGAGCGTATAAAATTTGATTTCAACCTCCTTGTGGAGTAGAACGCGATTCCATATTGAACCAATATCAACACGAAGTGGGTCCCGCTCAAATTTAAGCATCAAAATGACCATTTAAAATGGTTTTTAATAAGTCATTTTCTAACAATCCCCCCACATGAATAAAATTGACAGAGGACACTAGACAAATCGACAGATACTAAGATTTGACCTGGTGATAGAGTTCAACAGTTGAAATCTATAAAGGATAGGTAGGTGTTACCCTTTGAACCTTCCCCAGAGATAGTGTATTTACTTTACTGACTGACCAGTAGACGTGATATCCTTGAACTATTTTATCATTTGTGTAAACGAAAATATTCCTCACACAGGAATCTTCCTGACATATTTCAGTTCTCACTGTTATGTCCGTTTTGGCCTTGGACATCTTACCTGGTTCTGTGAGAGTTTCTAAAGAATTTAGCCATAAAAAATTCTCATTTGAAACGGCCCCATTTCTCTCTCACATAGATGATTTCTCTATTAAGAGTAACCCGCATTACTCCTCTCGGATTCCCGACGATTAAGAATCATTAAAAGCATAGCTTAACCTATCTCCTACGAGTATCACTATTTTCATCATGGCAATGGACCGTAGGGTAACCCCCACAGTGATTCAGCTCGGTCTTTACAACTAAGTTGTCCCTTCGAACCTAGATCTTGGGATCTCCAGTCAACTACGTTGGGTTTCCATTGCATCGACCTACTTATCATAGGCTTTAGTCCTATTCTCCTTGATGAATTATCAACTAACTCTCTATTTAACTCTTTGGTTAGCAGATTCGCATTGTTATCCTTTGACTTCACATAGTCAACAGAGATAACCTCAGTTGAGAGTAGTTATCTAATGGCATTGTGTCTATGATGTATATGTCTAGACTTACTATTATACATATTGCTCTGTGTCGTTCCTGTCCAGGCGCAAAGAGTAAATAGGTTAGAAAATCTGGACTAAAAGATTTTTCTACCCTTGCTCGTTTGCTTCGTCTAGGCTCATCCTCAATTTCAACATTTTATTCTTGATCCTGATTATTCTTAACAATAGTCTCATCTGCTCGCTTGGATGAACTCGGTCCATCTCTAGACTTAACACGAAAATACATATTCGAAGAACGATGCATTCCTCGATTCTATAATCGTGTTTCTGTGTATATCAATGATTTTTGAATCATACACAAGAAACCAATAAGCACTTCTATTATGTGAAAACTAACGAAGATACAATTAAACGTTTTCGAACCTATTTCACTTTCTTTGGTATAGGTACAGCCACATTGGTAAGACAACCCCACACTTATAAATATTTGAAGGAAGGATTCCTTTCATTTCATATCTCATATGGGGTCTTGTCTTCTTTCTTCCGGGGTATCTCATTTAAAAGGTAATTTGCAGACAAAATACCATCTCCCCACATGTTCTGAGTTAAGCCAGAACTTATTAATATTGTATTCATCTTATCTTTCAAGGTATGATTTTTTCCGTTTAGCCACATCATTTGACTGAGGTGAATAAGGTGGCGTGACCTTGTGAATGATTCCATATTGCGTGCAAAATTCACCAAACAGTACCTTATATTCACCACCACGGTCACTCCTTAACACCTTAATCTTTCTATTAAGTTGATTCTCAACTTTAAAAAAAAAAAATTTATAGAGAGCGAACTTTTCTATAGCATCATCCTTGCTTTTTAACAAATACACATAGTAATATTTTGTGCTATCATTGACAAAAGTAACAAATTACTAATTGCCACATTATTTGTACGAATTCCAAATCGCTCACATCACTATGAACCAAGTCAAGAGGTTTGATATTCCTTTCAATTCCTTGGAAAGATGATCTTGTCCTTTTCGCTTCAACACAAGTTTCGCACTTATGTTTGGAATCAATTTGTAAAGCGGGTATGTTATCCAAGTTAATTAATCTACGCGAAATATCATAATTTATGTGTCCTAGTCTACCATGTCACAAATTGGAAGACTCAAACAAGTAAGCGAAAGAATTATTAACTTTATTAATATTTCTTGGCATTGCAATCATTATATTGAGCTCTTAAAGCTATCCGTCACATAGCCCTTTCCGACATACATTAGATTCTTAGACAATATAACTTTATCTAACTCGATACCAAGCGGAAACCATGCTTGTTAGGTAAAGAGGCTCATGTCAGACACATCCTGAGTGATGTCATCCACTGCATTAGCCTCGTGGTTCTTCTTCTTCTTTAGCAATTTGCAATCAGCTAATTTGTGACCCACCTTATCGCAATTAAAGTATTTGCCTTGGAATTTCTGCTTCTTGGAAATTCCTCCTTTCGGTCCCAACTTAGACCTTTTTCCAGAATTATTCTTTTTGGACTTGGAGCCTTGACCGTGCTCCACCACATTTGCCTTGGCCAAACCCGTATTGTACTTCTTTTCAGAACTTCTATTGTCTTCTTCAATCCGAAGCCTAATAATAAGTCATTTGACGTTCATCTCCTTTTTCTTGTGCTTCAAGTAATTCTTGAAGTCCTTCCATGCAAGGGATAGCTTCTCAATGATGGAAGCTACTTGAAAGGATTTACTTATGACCATCCCCTCGGCATGAATCTCATGTATGATCACTTGGATCTCTGCTCTTGACTAATAACGGTCTTCGAGTCCACCATCTTATAATCAAGGAATCGACCCACCACGAATTTCTTGTGGCCGGCATCCTCGCTCTTATATTTGCGGTCCAAAGACTCCCATAATTCCTTAGCTGTTTTCTTCATACTATACACATTGTATAGAGAGTCTGACAAACCATTCAAAACATAGTTCCAGCACAGAAAATCAGAATGCTTCCATGCTTCAATAGCGCTGATGACTTGAACATCAAGCTCATCTTCTTTAAGCTTGGGAGCCTTTTCAGTCAAAAATCTTGCAAGATTCAAGGTTGTCAGGTAGAATAGCATTTTTTGCTGCCACCTTTTGAAATTCAGCCCACTGAATTTCTCCGGTTTCTCTCCATGGTTCACAAGAACCGACACTGGAACCACAGGGATAGGCACACGTGCTACAGAAGCGGATGGAACTTGACCCACGGTCTTCTCAGCAACTGTGTCAACATTGTTTGAATTATTTTCCATCTCTGAAAAACAAACAAACGTATTAGTACCAAATTTAATATCATAATTATTATACAGACATTGTAACCAGACTTGTATATATAAGCAACCGAAACGAACTTAACCTTAAACACCAAAAGAAAGCTATAAAATCAAAACGTATAATAAATATAGCTAAATGTAATAGAGATATATATATATATACACACACACAAATACCAATACAAAACTAAACAATAACAAATAATATTTATATATATATATATATATACATATGTCACAACGGGTAGAAATAAAGAAAACCAATTCTCAAAAATTACAGTAAATATATACATAACATGTATAATATAGAAACAAACACAAATTTCAAAATATTTAAAGACCATAATCAATACGTATTACAGAACCAAGAGTCCAAAACAAAACTGAAACAGTTATATATAAATATATACCAATATATACCATAAACGTAAACGTTAGCCAAACTAACTCAATATATATGTAAACTGGATATAAAATAAAAGGAACAGCAACAATCCTTATATTAATATGTGTCAATATATATATAGATATATATGAACTATAATACATAAGTGAACAGCCAAAATAAAGAACCGAAATAATTAAATGTAATCTAAACTAAAAGATATATATATATATATATATATATACTCATTCATAAATAAGTAAAAAAAAAAAAAAAAAAAAAAAAAAGAAGAAGAAGAAGAAGAAGAAAAGACCGACAATATCCTGTTTAATTTTATAATAAAAAGATGGGCAATATCTTCGAAAAAAGAAAATACATTAAAAACGAACATTATTAAAATGCACCATCCTTAAACTGACAAGCGACAAAATTCCTAAATTAATAATGTCTATTGTTGTAGTTAGCCCTCTACAACTTAAAATATCACATCAGTGGCACGAAAGTTTATCAAATGTTTCACTATTGATTCCTTCCTAACAAAAAATACTAAAAAGGTGACATTATAGAGCAAAAGTATAAGGTAATTTTGTAAAATGAATGTTAACTGATTGATTGAGCGAGCGAACTGAACTAGACTCATGTTATGTAATTAGTTCAATATATGAAAATAATAATTTTAGATTAGTTGGATTTCATTGATCCAATATGATTCTCCCACCTAATTAACCATCTAACATTCATTTTATTAAATTACCCTATATCCACCCATTACGTGCTTCATTCCGTTAATTCTAAACATAGGGACCAGTAATAAAAATGAATTTCAATTCGTTGTTCTTGATATTTTTACGCAGCTCATTTTGCTTTGATCTGTATATATTCTTGCAGGGATCCATCGGGCAGTCCGTCGATGCTACTGTTTCACAAGACTTCTTACTGGAGTGATAGAGGTGCTGAAAAGAAGCAAAAATTTTTTTTTTTAATTCAAAATCAATAGGTATCTCTGAGTTTCTTAATCACTGAAACTGTTTTTCTGTGATCTTTTTATTATTTAGTTTGTGTGCTTGAAAAAAATGACAGATATTTTACAACGGCCGGATATGTTTTCTTATACTGCTGCAAGAGAGTCGATAAATTTTTTCAGGGCTGGACTTTCCAAGTAGTAGTTGCAGAGTTTCAGGTGTTCTTTTAGTGCATTGTTGAAGATTTTTGGTTAGTCTGGAAGTGTTGAAGATTTTCGTGGTTGTTCGGGTTTTTCACCCTTATAATGATCACACACACCGTGATCACAATCGAGAATGTGATGTTCGTGAAGGATCGTGGTTTGGAGCGAGAAGATTTTGATCGTGATACTGTGGGATTGCCGGATAGAGATTTCTTCAAGCGGTGTCGTTCGCGGATCGAGTTTTTCACCGTTGTTGTGTACACTTCTGACGCAGCAAGAAGCTTAGAAACAAGCCAAATTCATGGATGGAAGGTAAATGGAGGCGCACCTCTGTTTCTGAATATGCAAATATCCCAAAATCTCATTTTCCTCCAACAACCACAGCTTTTAACGACACCAACTAACATAGTTGCTTACTAAAGCTATATATACAAAATGACAAGTAGTATATAGGGATGACAAACAAATAAAATAAAGGACTAAAATGACAAACGACGTTCTCCTACATCAGTTCACCCCGTCTATGAAAAGAACTCGACCTCAAGTTCGGTTGAAGCATGTGGAAAATGAACATCCTGTAGCAAGCAACCCAACAATGGGCAATGTAGAATGAAAGGAGCTCTGAAAAAGGCCATCGAAGAGAATCCTATTCATTTTGTGGGAGTGGTAGACCCCGATTGAGAAGTCTCTCCGTAGCTCATCCGAAATCCACAAGGGGAGCAAAACAATTCTCCAACGGAAAGTCGAAAACGAAGCCCAAGTGATTTGCCATTGATGCTGTCTTGCCCCTTTGGTCTTGAAACACTCAAACCCAATGTCTAGCATACCAACAAGTTGACCAACTAGAATTGGTGGCTTCACTGCCAAATCTTCAAAGCTAATACTCTCAATTGTTGGCTTTTCAAGTTGTATTTCAATTATTCCATGAAGCAGAACGCCAATTCCCTGGTTAGTTTTTGTTCCAACACGAGCAAAACTGGTCTCAATCTCTTGTAAGCTAGCAATCAATGGCTGAGAATTGAACCACAATTTCCATAATTAGGATCAACTTCAAGATTTCCATCATTGGTTTCAAAAACACCTCTATCAATGTTGGTAGCAACTGTTTCGTTCACAAAAGCATTTCATCAAACAGGTTGCTTGCAGTTATTATTTTTTGATGATGGGTTTCTTTTATACAGTGATTTGGGTAATGGACTTGGGTTTGTTGGTGGTGATGGTGGTTCTGTGAGGTTGGGGCAATGGACGGTTGGGCATGGTGGGTGGCATGGTGGGTGTGATGGTGGTCATGGTTATAGTGGGTATGGGTTAAGGTGAGGGAATGGGTGGATGTGTGTTGGTTTTGTTGATATTGGTTGTGGTACCGTGAAGTAGACGGTGAAGTTGGACGATGAAAATGGTTACACCTGTGAAAAGATGGTGAAGAATGAGGCCGTCGGTGGGCACTCCACCTTCGAGATTCGCATTCTCCTTCGCTTGGGCCGCTAAACAGCGGTGTCCGAGGAAAGCTCGGGCCACCATCAACTGCCGCCGAGCCGAGGTCTGGACACAACCTCTCCCGAAGCGCATTTTGCGATTGCCGCTACTTGTCCGATAGCACCCTTGATCTTCGTCAATGGGTGTTCGCTTTCTTCTGTCGCCGGCGGCGGCCATCGGAGCGTGGCCGAGGCTCTGATACCACTTGACGCAACAAGAAGCTTAGAAACAAGCCAAATCCATGGCTGGAAGGTAAATGGAGGTGCACCTCTGTCTCTCAATATAACAAATATCCCAAAATCTCATTTTCCCCCAACAACCACGGAGCTTTTAAGCTCCATAAAAACGACACCAACTAACATAGTTGCTTACTAGAGCTATATACATACAAAACGACAAGTAGTATATAGGGATGACAAACAAATAAAATAAAGGACTAAAATGACAAACGACGTTTTCTTACATCAACTTCTGTCAGGAAGATTGTTGCTGCTCGTTGGTAGAGATAGATCCAGGTTTGCTGCTTGTATTGCGTTTTTAAAACCGATCATATAATCTCTTTCATTGGTTTGCTGTTTGTGAAATATTTCCGAAGCAAGCATCAATAATTTGTTTCTTTTCCCTGTCATGCAGACGAGGACGTTTGGAGGTTCAAGTAAAAGAAAAGCCTTCTTGATGAGAATGGTCCTCCCCAGATTCGTCAGAGTTTATTCAATCAAACTATGTCTGGAGACTTTTTCTTGCTCTTTATGTGAACCGCTATTCTCGGAGCAACTTTGATTCAATCAAAAGAGAGGGGGAAAATTGTATATTGTACAGTCTAAAATGCACAACTGGAAAAAATTAAAATATAAAAATATATATATATATATGTATATATTCCATGAATGAGAGCTAGAAAAGTTCAAAGTTCCTGCTGAACTCTTTTGGGCAGATATTTTCTTTTTCGGAACTAAGCTGTAAATCATTGATGAAGTGAAGCAATGAATATGATGTCCTAAGAGTGGCTCAATCTCTTTTTTTTTTCCCCCCAATTTAATTGCTTCTAAATGATTTTTAACCTTTCGAAAGATAATCAATGAACGCATCAGGTAGTGATGGTAAAGGGATGTGATGGTAAAGATAATGGAGTTAGAACGGAAAATAAAGAAATAAGAATGAAAATCGTTATTTTTTTTTATACTGTTTACTTGCCAATTAGATGGTGAAATGAGAAATAATCTAATTCTCTTTAATGTTTACTGAACTTATCAATGTAAGTACTGAAATATCATTTTACATAATTAAATAATCATTGACTCAAAACATAGAACTTACTTATTGAAGGCTTATAACTAATTTTTTGCATCCCTACCCTTTTAAGGGGGAATCAATATCAAGAGAGTGCGAGGATTGACTATCGATACCAAACGTAACATGCTCTGTTCCCTAATTTCTCTCTCTGTTGGTTTGGTTTGGATATAATCGTCTAAAGACATGCTATGCACATATTGAACATATTTAAGAAAGTTTATCTACATAAGAGAAACTAAACTAATAAGTAAAAGAAATAGACCAGAAAACAAAAAAGAATCAACAAAAGACCTCAAAAGGATTTTGAAAAAAAGTCATGGAAAAAGACCAAAATGATAAAAATGACTAAAATAAAAAAAAATAAATACAGAAAAAGGATTAAAATGAAAAAAAAAAAAAAAATTGGTCTGTAAAAAAAATTGAAGGACCAAAAAGAAAATTCAAAAGTTTTTTGTCCAAAGATAGATGAACAGTAAGAGTTATCCTCCTTTCTATATGTATAGATATAGATGTGTGTGTAAAGACAACAAAATTATTCAAGACTACAAAATAGACATTTTCACCTAATTTTTTTTTAAAAGGGGACAAAAATTGTCACGCAATATTATTTTAACAATTACAGTAATATCACAAATCATTATTTTTGTACATGATGATTATATAGTCATAATAATTATTTGTGATAGCTCGAATTCGTTTATTAAATATAAATTAAATTGCGGACAGCATTCAAAGATAGAAAGATGAGGTACCTTTGCTTAAATAACTGAAATAAGTATTAAATTTAAAAAATTGAAATAAATAATTATAAATAATAAATAAAATGCTGTTTTATCTATAATTTATTATTTATATAATAAATTATTCTATTAAATATTTTTAAATCTTACTATTTATTTGAGTTATTTTTGTACAAATGTTACTTATCACAATTTCTCTAATGAGGAAATTCACAAATGACAACAAACCAAACCCTCTACTACATTTCTCTCTCTCTCTCTAAAATAACTCTACTGCATTTGTTTGGAAAAAGAAAATAATTACTAGAAACTTGAGGAGAATTATTTTAAATATTTATTTTATGAGCCCGTAACTTTTAAAAAACCATTTATAAGTCCTCAAAATTTCTTGATTTTTGCAAAAAAATCATTTTTAAGTCCTCAGAAATTCTCAAATTTGCAAAATTCCCCCAGCCTAATATTCTGAAGTGTTCTGAGCTACTCTCCGCCATTTTTCTCCCTTTTTTTTTTTCCTCTTTCTTTCCTTTTTCCCCTCCATTTTTTCCCTTTTTTTTTTTTTTTTCCTTTCTTTCTTTCTTTCTTTTTTCCGTTTCTTCTCCGCCCCAACTCTCTTTCTCCCCTCTCTCTCTCTCCTCTTCACGGAAGCACAACCAAGGTTTCTCTCGTTGCCTTCACCACCGAGCTTTCCACTGCGTATAAGGCCAATTTCCAGAGCGAAACTTTTTTGGAGCCAAGAAAATAATTTCAGAGATCGTCAAACTTTTAGGTAGGGTTTTCTCTCTTGAATGGCCTTTATCTGAAATTCCCCTATTGAATTTGTATTTCCTTCTTGATTTCAATTCCTAGTGTGATGAAGATTAAAGAATCAAAGAATTATAGCATTTTATTTTTGCAAAAGAATCTGTTTGATAGGATTTATTTTCCATCTTTAGAGATTTTTATGGATAAATTTTTTTTTTTCAATTGGCAATCTGAATTTGTTTTGGTCTAAAATGCGCAGTGAGATTACAAATGGGCCTGAAGGCGGTGAGCTGATGTCACTGTTCTGGATTGTGATTCGTCAGCCTGCAGAAATCGAAGCAATGGTAATTGAATTTTTGTTCTTAGTTTTGATTGTAGCGTTTGTTCTTTATCTTTCTTGATATATATGTATGTATATCATGAAGAATAAGAATGCGTTAAAATTTTAAATTTGGTGCATATTTAGGGAAATTGATTCAAGATTGAAGATACTACAATTAGGATTCACTTTTGGGTATTAGGTGGAGATTGGATTTTTGTCCCTAAGATACATTGGGAACTATTTGTGTAGATATATTGTTTTGACTTGGAACTTAGAAATTCTGCTACTAATAATAGTATATTCAGTTCGGTTGTTGTACCCTGAAAAACTTAAATTAAAAAAAAAAAGGGATAAAATATTAGTTCTTTGAGGTTTTGTCCGGGGAATTGAACTGAGCATATATGTGGCTGAAGTAAATTTGTGATATTACTTGAATTCAGGCAACGTCGAAGAGAGTGATTACAAGGGAAGAGTGGGAGAAGAAGCTCAATGATGTAAAGATTAGGAAAGAAGACATGAACAAATTGGTGATGAATTTTCTTGTTACTGAAGGTTATGTAGAAGCTGCTGAGAAATTCCGAATGGAATCTGGAACTGAACGTATCCTTGGTTTATTTGATGTCCATCTGCTGCTATTGTTATAATTGCTCGGGTGCCTTGGTAACTCCGCTTTGGTATGCTTGACACTTTGGATTTTGTGTTTTTCCTTATGAATAAACAGCAGACATAGATATTGCAACAATTACGGATCGCATGGCTGTAAAGAAAGCGGTACAATGCGGAAATGTTGAGGATGCAATTGAGAAAGTTAATGATCTAAATCCTGAGGTGGGATTGCTTTTTTCTTCCTGATCTTTTAATGATTGTATTTACACTGTCTCCATTCCAGTATTTTCTTTTCTCTTATGGTTGTTTCATTTGGTGATTTTGATGTAATGACTATGACTCTCTTCACGCTTTACTGCAAACCTTCACACTTCTTTAACACGTATTTGGAGTTTACAATATCCAAATCTTGCATGATTTATTCCTATTTAAGTCACGAGAGTTTTGCATAGAGGTCATACCGAGGGGCAACTATCATCATTTAATCAAAATCCCGTATGCAGATTCTGGATACAAATCCGCAGTTGTTTTTCCATCTTCAACAACAGAGGCTAATTGAACTCATTCGAAATGGAAAAGTGGAAGAGGCTCTTGAGTTTGCTCAGGAAGAGTTAGCACCAAGGGGAGAAGAAAATGTAAGATTATCGTTTTCATTTGTCTATAAATGTCCTCCGTGTTATTCTTTCACAAGTCAAAGTTCCTCATGATTTTCACTTAATAGCAGTTTTTGCTATAATTATTATTATCATTTACTGGACTGAAGTTCACTTGCATGTGAATGCAAGGGAGTGTATCTTTCATTAGAATCTTGTATGATTGTATTTCAGTGTAAAACTTTGTACTTTTTGCTGCCTTTTGAGGCAAAACATGACACTCTGAAGTGAGAATTGTATCGCCTTCTGCAGCAAAGCTTTTTAGAAGAATTGGAGAAGACTGTTGCACTTCTAGCCTTTGAGGATGTCTCAAACTGTCCTGTTGGTGAGCTTCTCGACATATCTCAGCGCCTGAAAACTGCAAGTGAAGTAAATGCTGCCATCCTTACTAGCCAGAGTCATGAAAAAGGTTTGTGTCTCCGCTGCTATTTGCATTATCTAAACCTTACGGTTGTTATGCATTATTTAATGTCTCATAACGTACAAATTCAAGGCTGTATGGTTTGCAAAAACGAAGTATTTCAACAGTATCATATTCTTTTAAACTGATGTGAGACTGGAATTTAATGGTATGTACCGGAAGTTCGGTTCTTTTGTTTTAGAATGCAGTCTTGCCTCTAGACTTAGGTATATCTATGTTTATAGTTTATTTTCGTGTGTTTTTTGGTGGGTCATGGTACTGGGAAGGGTTATTTCTGGTAGAGTCTGCAAGAGGCTGATGAAATCTTTACGTCTTGTTGAACAACAGACCCAAAGCTTCCAAGTTTGTTGAAGATGCTGATATGGGCCCAGAATCAGCTCGATGAGAAAGCTGCCTACCCACGAATAAACGATTTGTCGACAGCCACGTTGGAAGACCCTGCAGTTTGAAGCTTGTGAATTGTGATATGGTCCGTCCCTTTCTTTAGCGGGGTTAATATTTCTCTGCGGTTTAATGGTGAACCCGAAATCATGTATCATCGTGCACCTTTTTTTACTAAATTATGTATCATCATGCACCTTTATTGTTAGATATATGACTTTTGTTTTTTAGTTTCCCTCATGAAAGTCAGATCCCTTTTCCTTTCTTTAGCTTTCAAAGTGGTCTTCTAATCATTTGTGGAAGAAGTGGTGACCAAAAATGTTAGATAGCTCTTTTTTACTTTTAGTAAAAGAGATTTGGGGACGAAATTGGCAAATTATGTGTTGGAGCAAAACAGGATGACCTTTCACTTGGCCCCAAATTCGTTTTTCTATCTGAATTCATTTCAATATGTACTTATTAATACTACCCGTCGTCTTGTTGCTCTGCTGTTGTCGTGATTGTCCTATCACCAATTTGTCTAAAAACGACAATAATAAAATGAGAGAGCAATTACAAGGCAGTTTCTGACGCTATTGGACTTGGGAGTACTCACCTGGTGTGGCTGGTAAACACAGAAGAAACAAGGAGAGTTAATGCGATTCCCTTGGGATCACAAGTGGACGGGTTTGTATAGAAGCTTTCGAAATCCGATAGTGTTTTCATTTTTTTTTTTTTAATAAATAAGAATCACAAGTGTCGTGTTGAAGGGGGGAAAAAAATTTAATGCAACAAAAAGTAGAAATTCATAAAAGTAATATATAAGATAAAACAAAGAGCCTGACTAGATTATATTTAACAAACAACAAACTGCTTGAGCGAAAACCATGACCACAAGAAAAAAAATAATCTCCTCACTCCCTAATCCATCTGAACAGAAAGTAGAAAAACCCGTTAATTGCTCTCTCTCTCTCTCTCTTGTTTCTCTCTCTTGATTCTCTCTCATGTTTCTCTCTCATGACTCAAAGTTCGACCCAAACAACATAAACCCACTGAATGTTTTTGTCGTCGGAGCAAAAATGCAGAGGCTTTGCATGTTTGCAACAGCCATCGTCGTCGAAATTGAGGGCATAGCTTGAAGGATCATACTGGAACGTCAAGTGGTTTTTTTTGGTCGTTTTCTTGGCAGCAGCTTTCTTCAGCGCAGCTTTCACTCTCCAGAAGAGGCTCCTTAACTGCTTCCTTCCGTCGGATTTCACACACGACAAGCCTTCCACACATCCCATTTTTTCACATATGACAACAAACGACACCAAATCTCACTCCAAACCCGCAGTTCTCTTTTTTTTTTTTTTTTTTTTTTGGGACAAATTCAGAGCAAGGTTGGAACTTGGTGAACAAAGTTGACAAATGGGGAGTGATTCTTTTCTGGGTTAGGGAAATCCGTCTATAGGAAAGACAGATTAGAATGTATATATATATGTGTGTGTGTGTGTGTGTATTATATAGAAACAAAGAAAGAAAAGAAATCAACTTTTTGGAAGACAAATGAAGGCGAGGGAATGCTATATTTTGCTGTGTTAATTCGAAAGGCGCAATCTTTTTGTGTCTTTCAAAGAAGCTCTACAGGGTTCAGCTCCGGCCCTCCACAGTGGTTTTTACTTTTTCCTGTAAAAATAAAAAAGAAGAAAGGAAATCACATTGGGATGCTAAAATTCCATCAATCTAGAGAGAGAAAAAAGAGAGAGAGAGAGAGAGAGAGAGAGTAGTTGGCAGAAAGAACCTCTCTAAGGTCGTATCACCATCTGATTGTGTTGTAGCATAACGAATCATAATTACCCCCCCACGGTATTTTCTCGGATTTATCATGCCATATTTTGACTCGGTTTTTTTTTTATTTTTATTTTTAAAGTGTCACTTTCTGATTTTTTATTCACCGGGAATAATTTGGGTAAAAGTTGTTTTATAAGATTCTGTTTAGGTTGATAAATATTCTTTTTTTCTCAAGATTGATACGGCATTTAATTTCGGATTCTGCAGGATTTAAAAATTGAAAAATTTTTTTAAGGAAAAACTAGTATTCAATTATTTGGATTTCAAATGGTTTTCTCATTCAAATTTAGCTTAACTTTTTTTTTTTTTTTTTTGCTCTGAAAAAAAGTTTAGCTTAACTACTAAGAATAGTTTAACAGTATTTGTCGTAGTGGACAATAAATTTTATAATTGAAAATTTTCAAACCATTCTATTATGTCATATTTATTATTTTTTTTCTCAAAAAATATTTATTATTATTTAAAAATGAAAAAAGAAAAAAGAAACAATGCAATTTCATTTTTTGACATTTTCCTAACTTAAAAATAAGAAAATTTTGAATTAAAAAAAAAAAAGAAACTTTGACGGTATAATTGTGAATAAATAATTGCAGAGTTATAACAAGTGAACTTATGACAGATCATGCCTTCTATTTCAATTGAGAGCGTATTATTTTTTCTTTTAAAAATAAATAACATTAAAATTTAAAATAATAATTTATTATTTTTTAAGAACCACTAATGTCATCAAAATGTACAGAGTTTAAATTTCTTATTCAAATTAAAAAAAAAAAACACACACACACATTTATATACAAAAACAATCATAAAACATATAGCAATAATTAACGATGAGTTTTCATGCTTATTGCACAATAACTTCAAGTTGATTAACAAGGGCCATAACATCTGCTAAATATATATATATATATATATATATGTGTGTGTGTGTGTTGTTCGTTTAAAAGAGAAAAATAAAAGTGAAAAAACATAACATTCCATACGGCATTACAGGGGAACATGAAATTTTAGCGGGATAAAATGAAAAGGTTACAATTTTTAAGAGCTAAATTTTTTTTTATTTTTTTATTTTTAAATCAATGGGAGTGGTTGTCCACACTTGGTTTTTCATAATTATGTCCTTGATTAAGAGTATACAAGTAAATTTGACATTTTTTTTTATAAACTAAAAAAGTTATGTTGAATATTTTATTCTTTAAAATTCGACATCCTCTTTACTTATTTCTTATAATTTACTAAACTCTAGTTATTTTGTAAATGACCAACGAAACGATGACGAAAAGAATATAATTATCTCCTTAATACAAAGTAAAATCTCGTTAGTTTGTTACATGGATTCACTGATCAATCAAATCAAAGCTCCTTTTCTACCCTTTTTTTTTTTTTTTGGTTATTGGTCACTGCCAATTTGCTTTGTCTCCAGTAAAAGGCAATGTGTAGGGATTTAGGTCCTTTATATATATATATATATATATATAATTTTTGAGGCACTAGTTTATCACATTCTGAGCTTATTTCCGTCTCTTTTTGTCTTCTTCTCCAGAGCCATTTTGCCTCTTCCATATGCTTTCTTTAATTCCTTTTTGTCTCACCCTTCACAAATATACCCTTTGCCTTCTATCAACTCTCTCTCTCTCTCTCTCTGAGTATTCTTAAGGTGATGACGTGGCAGAAAAACAGTCGTTGGGCCGATCCCAGATGACCTGTCATTCCAAAACCAAACAAAGGAAATCCTTGTCTGGGATCATATATAATAAGCTCTGCCAAGTTTTTTTTTTTTGGGGTTTTTCTCAGCATGTGTTATTTTCTAGGTTTTTGTGGCAAATTGAATTTTGGTGGGTGCAGATCAGAAACCCCTTTTGGCATTACTAGGCATTTTTGGTTCTAATAAATGGGTGGATCTGTCTCTTCCTTGCCATTGCTTCCATTGGTCCCCCAACCAAAAGAACTAATTGGACCCCACTTCGAGACTTGTCAAAATCAAAACAAAAATGTGGAGTGGAGGGGCATGACCGCAAGAGTTTTCATACATTAACAAATATCCGTAACGAATCATAACTAATAACGTCAGAGATGAAGCATGTCATCTTAATTCTTTCAAAGGATTAATCGTAAAAACTTCTCATAATATCGAACGTGAGTTCTCTCATCTAACTATCGAACTACTTGAGAGTAAACCCAACGTAGCCACTTGGGTCATGAAAAAAAACAAAAAAACAAAAAACAAAAAACTGTGGACAATGGCAAAGCTCTAAAACTATTCATGTGGCAGAGTTAAGAGGACAGTACTGAATAGGCCTTTGCTTATTTGTCCTTGTGATGTTACTAGATATAAAAAGTGGATTCTATACTTTTTTTTCTAGTGTAAATTTATTTTCTTTGGTTCCTTTTATGGTTCTTAGGAATCAATTCCCTAAAAAAACTTTTCTGGCCTTTTTATGGTTTGCTGTGTGATTCCTTCTCAAGTCTTTACCCGGTTCTATCTCTTGTCAGTTTTCAATCCATGATAAAGTTGTGGATTCAATCATTGTCTTTTGCACTCTTTTGGTTTTCATATTTTCTGTTTTAGCTCAAGTTTATCTCAAAAATCTTTTTTTTTTTTTTTTTTGTAGTGAAACGTTTATAAGCACTGTGAAATGACCCTTGGTAATGCTTCAGTAATGTGAAACTCTCAACGTATTTCTTGGTCAATGAAAACTACTTTGAACGGAAAGATTTCTCTCGAGTATTGTGACCTTTATTATTATTATTATTATTTTTTTTTTTTTGAGTCCTCTATGAAAGAATTATTATATCAAAGTAAAATTACAGTTTAACTCTGTTAGAGATAGTTGAATGACAAGAAATGAAGGATGTAAATATGAACTCTCAAATTTAAAAAGGAAAGCACTTGAATAATGTAAATTTAAAAATTATTACATCAATATGAAATAAAAAATTATTTTATATTATATTGGTCTAGTTTTAAATTTTTGTGTCATGTTGGTGTAATGGTTTTTAAATTTGTATCATTGAAGTGGTTTTCCCTTATTATTATGAGTTATTTACATAGATGTCCAATTTGGAGGTATTGATTTTAAATATGTCTATTTTTCTTTTTATTTACAGAAACATCTAAAAGTGTAATTATAAAGATAATTTTATCATTCATAAAGAATGGAGAATTAACAAATAAAGAAATCACAAAAAAGGAAACCAAACAAAATAGAATTTAAGATGTTTACCGAATAAGATCAAAATTGATTTAATGAAATTGCAAAAAGAATTTATAGAAAAGAAAATTTTGAAATTTTTGTTTTGATTTATTGTAAAGAATGTGTAAATATTCATAATGAACCAAAAAAGAGAATTTCTCAAAATCAGATTTCATATTAATGAAAAAAGGCTAAATAAAGAAAAAGAAAAATCTCAAAAAAATATTTCGTATATTGAATCTGTCTTTATCGTAAAGGTACGTTCAATTTCATTTCTATTACTTATACAAATAATAGTATTCATTCATAAAGAATTCATTGGTTTTTTTATATGAAAAGTGTGAATATTCATCAATTTTTATCGTTAATATTTTTTGTTATGATTATTATTTAGTATGAACCATCATCTTTATAGTAAATATTTTATATATATTACAATTACTTTGATGCTTATAACTAATTTTGATTTGTGAAAGGTAATTTACATTTATCAACAAAAAAATATTCATCATTAAAATCAAAAAATAAAAAAAGAAAAATAAAAGAATCTGTATAAAAATAAAATGATGTCAATTATAATAAAAGATAAAATAGATACTACAAATATTTATTTATTAAAAAATAGATATATATATAATATTATTAAAAAATAAACATATTTTAAAATGGGATTCTAAAAATCAACTTTTTTGTGTAATTATTTCTATTGGTATTCTGATTCTTGGGCTTTGATTTCCAGTTTAGGCTTTCAACCCAAGCCCAAAACACCATCACCTGTGACAAAAAGAAAAGGCCCAAACACATCATCACAGCCCCTCATATTCATCAAGTAGACCGTCCATGCACTAAGCATAATGATACTGATTCATATTCAAAATCTTGTTTTAAAAAAATAAAAATAAAAATAAAAAAACTAGCAGCAATACCACCACACCAAATTACCGTGGTTCACTATCATCATCTTTTTTTTTATTTTTTTATTTTTTTATTTTTTGGGAAACCATCATCACCCCTTAAACTAAAGAATTGTTACCAGAAGATAACACCTTGCTCACTTTGTGATACTCTTAAATATATGATGATAGCCAAGTTGACAACACATGTTACACTTGGAGTGGACACTTCCAATTTCTTTGACCAAAAAAAAAAAAAAAAAAACCTAGTCTCAACTTTGTTGGCCGGTTTCTAGTCACATGCCTTGGTCTCTATTTGTTCCCTACAAACATTAAAAATTATAAAAAAAATTATAAAAAAAAAAACTTGTAATCTCACAAAAGTGTCTGCATGGGATAAAAGCAGATCAAGACATGAGATCCTAGGTGCATTTCAGTACTAGAATATTGTGTACTTTAGCAATGAGACCCAATTCCAAGACCAAATCTCTTTGTTGGCTCAATGAGAGAACAAAAATAGCAATAAATATAAACAAAAATAAACAAATAAATAAACAAATAAAAAGGCAACAGCTATTCCAATGTTCACGAGTCATGTGGTAGTGTATCTCTTGTGGATTCGTTATTACTTCTTTTTAAGTGCCTTTTATCAGTGCCTGCCTTCCATGCGTTTCTGTCTCAATATTTGTCCCCACTTTAGTTTATTATTATTGCCATATTTATGAGTTTACCATGAAGATATTCATAATCTTTAAAAAATAAATAAATAAATAAATAAATTTGTTATGAGTTCTATCTAGACTCATTTAACATAGTATTAGAACTAGATTTTTGTTAGTGATGACAGATTTGTATTATCTCCATACATTTACATAATAAAGTTACGTAGATTATTATAATCTTTATCTCTAAATTGAGCACTCTCTTTCTTTAAATTCACTTTTCGAGATAAATTCTACTCATGTCCATTTAATAGTAACTACATAATTCAATGCCTCGTTTTCAAATCTTATGAGAACTTAAAATTGGTTAGCAAACAATACAAACACATTACTTATTAGGTAAGAGGAAAGGGACCAAGCAAACAGAATTTTAAGATTTTCCCAACCTCTGTCTTATTGCTCTTCGATTTAATCGAGATATATATAGTTATAGATACATATATATATATATATATATTTGTCTGCACGGACAAGCAAAAGAGGAAGTAACCAACCAAAACATTATTGGTGGGTGGTGATTATCAATTATATTATCGGCAATCATCACAAGAAAGTCATTGGTCTTTCCTCCCAAAGTTTGTGACACATTTTTATGTCGATGCCAACAAACCACTCTTTGTTTTCTCCGCTAGGCATGCCCTTACTATAAAATCTCCAATTCCTATATGTTTAAAGCTCCCCGGTTGTCAATTGTACAAGCCATAGGAACAACCACCACCACCTCCGAAACTCCCCACACACTCCAATGGGTTCACTCCAGTCCCCGCCGAGGCCCGTGACACCACCACCGTCCCCGGACAATTCCTCGTCCCAGAACCGAGTCTTCGCCGCGTTCCGTTTCAGAGAGGCGCCGGGGCCGGGCGTGAACATGTCCATTAGGATAGAGTGCTATGATCTGTCCCACAACACATGGAACTATGTGACCTCAATTCCGGGCCTAATTGAGAACCATGGCTTGAAAGACTTCGCTATGGTCTCCCTGGATGGCTCGATTTTCATAATTGGCGGAATATTATTCCATCAATTTAAAGCTCAAACATCGTCGGAAGATGAGCCCAACTCGCCTGCGGAAGAGGATGTTCAAGTCCTACCCTCGGTGTTGCGTTACGATGTCCGCACCGATCAGTGGTCCAAATGTGCCTCACTAGCCATTCCTAGGTATGATTTTGCTTACGTGGTTTGCGACAACAAAATCTACGTGGCAGGGGGGAAGTCCACTCTATCCAGCGCGACGGGGGTGTCATCGGCCGAGGTGTACGACCCCGGCCTGGACGAGTGGACCCCACTCCCTGACATGAGCACATTGAGGTACAAATGCGTCGGGGTGACGTGGAAGGGGAAGATCCACGTGGTGGGCGGGTTCGCAGTAAAGGAAGGGTCAGGCACGAGTCCACTCAATTTCACGGCAGAGCGAAGCTCGGCTGAAGTGTACAACATGCAGGATCAGAAGTGGGACCTCGTGGCGAGGATGTGGCAGCTGGACATCCCGCCTAATCAAATCGTGGCCATCAACGGGAGGCTACTGAGCTCCGGGGATTGCCTGAAGGTCTGGAAGGGACACGTGGAGGCGTACGATTGGGAACAGAAGATTTGGAATGAAGTGGAAGGGTCTAGGCTACAAACCCTAAATTGGCCTATATCTAACCCCAACTCTAACAATGAGATGAGTAGGGCCTTGGTCCAACAACTATACCTCACAATTGCACCAATTGGGAAATTTCTCTACTTTTTGGCTGGTTATAGGATGGATGGAGAGATACCAAGAACCAAGTCAATTGTCCACAGATTTGACACGTCCGCAACAAACAATGCTTGGACTAGCTTTGAGCCCATGGAAGAGGAGGGAGAGAAACTACTTTGCAGCCATTGTTGTGCTGTTCAACTCTCCTGAACCAACTACATCTACGTTGGAATTTCTTACATCACTATCTTTCCTTAAAATATTTATATATATATATATATTAATTATAATAAAAAATAAATAAAATATGTACTACGGTGTCTGTTTAGTTTAGTTTAGTTTAGTTTAGTAGAAGTTCATATTAATTTGAGTAATTTTTTTTGGTAGTTTATTTATGTATAAGCTTGTTTGGGTGATCAACTAGTTCTGAATGATTTTTCCAAACCTTGTAACGAAATATAACAAGACCCCAAGTAGATTCCTTTTCCCTTTTTACATAGATTTTAGTTCTTATGTACTTCTCTACCAAAAATGTAATATAGCTAGTCATTAAGCACTAGTGGGACTACTTTATGGACGTTATTTATTTTTATTTCTTAAATCAATTCATATTTCTTTAGATAATACGTAAAACATTTCCAATAGAACAAATATAGTTTTGCATATAGTTGTGCTTATATAGCCTTCCCTAAAGCACAAGCATTAATACCAAACAAACATGATATTGACACACTTAAATGGATTCATGTGGGGGTATTAACTTGTTATTAATCCCCATATTGGTCTTGTAATTACTACTTAAACCAGAAAATACAGTCCAATGTTCCAAAGCCGGCCAAGTTCGGTTTCTTATTAATATTGTCGATCCTTTGATAGGATAGTTATTTATGTATTTATATATATATATATATGTCTATATCTATATAGGGTCATCATGTGCAATACATAAAAGCCAGCATCTATATTTTTTCTCTTCTCACATGGGGGCAATCTTTAAAGTTTCAAAGGAACTCATTATGCTTTGTCCAAAATTAGAAAGAAGTTAACGAGCCAAAATCATGATTACACATTTTGTTTAGCTACTTTCAAACACTTCTTTATTAGTTTGCATGTGTTGTACCCTAATCGATTAATTCAAAGAAAGAAATAAAAGTTTTCCTTATTATTGCTTTGATTTTATCTTTATCCCAATTCTTAATAATTTCCTAAAAGTACCAAACAATGGCCCTAATCATGATCCCCCCCCTAATTCTTTTTCTCAATATCGTGATCTTTACTAATTATGCCTGGCTTCATTTAGAGAATTACATATACATATATATATATATATATAATAGTTTTATAACTAAAATATAACTTGTACTTAAATGTGTCGTTACTCTCGTGGGTATCACATTCAACATTGATAAACATCTATCTAATCAAGTGGACCTCATGCAAAACTCACGAGTCCTACTCAGAGGTGGAGCGACTCATATCGAGTAGGAATTTTCGTTTTCAGTGAAATTTTATTATTATTATTTAAATTTTATTCCTAAAAATTTTATACTTTTTTTTTATCTCGATAAAAATTTATTGTTCTTTTATTAGCTTTTCTAAAAATTTTATTATTTAATATATATTTTTACTCAAATAATAGACTGGCTCCGTTATGGATGGTGCGGAAAAGCCAATAGCCAAACTCTTTTATCTATTAAGTAAGTTAATGTTGTCCCTTGGGCCTCAATGTCTCCAAAGACCAGCAAACCCATAAAAAAGCCCAAACAGGGATGAAGCAGAACAAGGGGTCAACCCAATCTGATGTCTGGTAGGTCCATCT
The DNA here is from genome assembly GCA_038430175.1 of Ficus hirta. Classification (NCBI taxonomy): domain Eukaryota; kingdom Viridiplantae; phylum Streptophyta; class Magnoliopsida; order Rosales; family Moraceae; genus Ficus; species Ficus hirta. The sequence goes on along the minus strand of CM076589.1, from coordinate 9,058,286 downwards.
CGAAGGTGGGCCACGACCCATTTGAGTAGGGCCCACCAACTCTCTCTCTCTCTCTCTCTAAATGAACCGGACCCAATGGTTACTTTTACTTAACAAGTCTTTTATTATTAAACCATGAAAATGATCTCCATCCAAAGCAGTCAGTCAGTCAGTCAGTCAGTCAAGGACACTACAAAGGGGTGTCTGAAACTTTTGACACCCTCAAAAGAAGAGAACAGGAGACGGTCAGTGGACCAATAATTAAAAAATAAATAAATAAAAACAAAAGAAAGTGGAGAAAAAAGGACCATAATTTCCATTCTATCGCTCACGTGAGTCATTTCCTTTATTTATTTATTTATTTTTTTTTCTTTTCTTACAAGATCGAAAGAAAAATGAGAACACCCTCGGATTTCGAAATTCTCACGCAACCACTTTCCTCTTCAATCCACATATAGGAGTATTTTATATTATTTTTCTCCTTAATTACACACGGCCTTACCAAGCCATGCAACAAAATTAAAAGGGAGAGTGGAACCGTCCTGTTTTACTATTAGTGAAAACTACCCCTATGTTTAGACAATATATCCTAATACTTTCAAAAACACTACTAATATTATATTATATTTCAAACATATATATATATATGTGTTATATAACAAATATTTACACAGACATTATATTGGCTCCTCCAGCCAGAGAGGCAGACCCCAGCCATAGCTCGAACGCCTTTCCTCCCCACATGCACCGTGTCGGACTATATATATATATATATATATATATATGTGTGTGCGCCTATGTGTCCCAAATCCATTGGTCCCACCAGTGCCCTTTTTCCACGTGGCAACTCCGGTAGGTCATTTCCACATTTGACACGTGGCATGAGCTGGACTGATGCTGGAGTGGGAGAAGATCATGATTATGAAATTAGGAAAACAATCCATCTGTTTTTCATTTTAATTAATCATCATATGTTTATGTATAGATTTTTTAATCACATTTAATTCGTACAGAAAAACTCAGAAAACATTTGTCATGTGTTTTTGTATTGATTTCTGTTTTCCTTGGTTGAAGAACCTTGTAATATGATTCAAAGACAAATCTACCATGTTTCATGAAAAGAATAAAAATAAAAATATAACATAGTCTTAATCCCTAAGTGACTCTTCGTTTTAAATTCCCTTATCAAATTTTTTACCGTATTTTTTTTATACAAATTTAAAATTACTCTTTAAATTATGAATCTAAACTTATTATCAAACTGGATTCTTAAGGTCTATATTGAGTTGAGTTAGATGTACATATTAATTGTCACATTGACATAATATTAACCAAAACCTTTTTTTTTTTTTTCCCGACAAAGTCATGTTTCTAAATATAAAATTAAATTTAATTAAAGTTTCATCGAAAACAAAAAAATATGTTAAATTAGCGAAAACTTAATACGAAAACTTAGTATTTTTCAATTTTCGATTATTTTTTATTTTTTTTTGGGTTCTACAAAGCAAAAAATTAAAAGAAAAAGAAAACAAAACAAAACCGACATAGCAGCTTACCTTTGTCGGGCTTTTCAGGCTCTAACGAACATGGGGAACATTTTAATCCTCGATATTGTTCCCCCTGCTCCACTTTTCTTCTTCTTCTTCTTTTTTTCTTTTTTTTTAATTAATGGAACAACTATTAATCTCAGCCGTCGGATCGGGGCATGTCGATCGGCTGATAGTCAAAATCGTCCATAGTCGTTAATTTGAGCTTTCACAAAAACATGGATGCAGAAGAAAACACACGTCCGATCGAATCGAATATCCCACGCGTGCGTAGCTGGGTACCATTGCACGTGCGATTGCGTGTTCTTGTGTACAAATTGCGGACCTCTTTAGTTTTATCTGTGCTCTTCGCCTTTTTTTTTTTGGGACAAAAGGACAAACCAAAAGGACCCATATTCAAGGGAGATAATTTGGAGATTTTTATTGTAATTTTATATTACAAAAACTATAAATTTAAGGAGCCAGTTGGGAAGATAATTAGAGATGGAGTTTGGGATATTAGAGTTGAATTGAGTTTTTGAAATGTTCTTTTAACGGAATAAAAAAATAACAATATATATTTGATTTTATTTTTCTCAAAGTCTATGGAAATTTTTAAAAACAAGAGCTGTGTAAAATTTTTTTTAAAAAATAATTTTATTTCAACTTGATATAAGAAAGTTATGAACTTTTAAATTTTGATTTTTTTTTAAATGAGAAAGAAAAATTTAGAAAAGTGAATAATAAAATGTGTTTACGGAAAAATAAATTTTGAGAAACTTCTCCTAAACGGTCCTAAATTGTTGAATTAGGTTTTTAAAATCTATAATCAGAGTAGTATTACATTATCAAATGGTTGAAATTTTGTTTAGTAATGAAAAACTGTGTACGGCTCTGTCTGGATCGCATGTTTATTTTCGAAAATAAAAATTTTCTTGTTTTAAAGATAGAGCATTTTTATTTTGAGAATAAAATAGTGTTTGAATGTGTAAAATATATTTTTTTGAAAATAAAAAGTTGTTTGGAATGAAAAGAATAGTATATTGTGAGAAAATTTTAACAAGATTCATTTTCTTTTTTTTCAAAAATAAGATAATTTTTCATTTTTAAAATGAGAAAATAATGAAAAAAGTTCAAACAAATACTTTTTTTTATAAAAATTTTCCAATTTAAAATTATTATTTTTTCTTGTTTGCCAATTCAGCAAATTCAATGAGTGTGTGAGGCAAGGGAAGACAGGAAAAAAAGAAATATTTCCTTTTGTAAGGTGGGTCTAAAACATTAATAAAATACAATAAATGGTCGTGTATATATAGCATGAGGGCATTGTCGTTGTCCTGTTTTTTGGGTTAGGCACCCATTCTTTCTAGTTTATTTTAGTTCCTCTTTATGCCTGCACTGCACTACACCAAATATTGCCATTTTCCCCCCACCAATTATAACTAATTATTTATTTTTTGTTCTTCATTCTCCATATTCCTCTAATAACAAAATAAAAACCCTCCCCTTGTTCTAATGGATAGACTCATTTGGGATGCCATACGAAAAATGATAAAACACCATATAGATTTCAAAATCTCAACTCTATATTAAATTTTTTTCCTATTTTATTTTTAAAAAACTCAAACTTTATAAGTTCATCATTTTTTTTTTCAAATCGGAATTAGATTATTTTTATGTCAAAATGCTCATAACGACTAAAAGAACAATACAAGATCCATTTTGTATATTTTCTTCCGAACACATTTTAAATTTTTGTATTATTTTCTATATCACATAACTTTTTTCAAAAAGTTTTCTTCTAAAATATATATTTCCAATCCAAATTTCAAAACACGATCTCCAGATATTCTCCAAACGAGCCCTTAATTATTCTTAAATAAAACCAAATACATTCTCTTATGTTTTCTTTCTTTAAAATTTTCATGTGAAGGATGTTTGTGAAGAATACTAATATAGTGTGCATGAGAGTATGCCACGACAGATGACGGAGGGCAGCCATTAATTGCTCAGCAAAGCTCCAAAAAAGAGGTTGTAGATCGCGGTGACCTAAGAAAAGATTATCGTAATGGATCTGTAATCAAATGTTAGAATAATTAATAATAATATATTCAATAAACTTAAAATGATGACTTACTTATTGAGAGATAAGATCCGTTCATAAAACGAACAAGCTTGTTAGCGAATGATGAGTCTATTTTTTAACAAGGTTGAATGTGTGAATGAAGTCATGGATCTTAATACTTGGATGACTTTATTGTAGAATTTCCCATAAATACAAATATGTACAATTCACAAAACCAAACAAATTATATTAGCCGATAAGGTAACAGTGTTGACAAACGAGCAAGAGAGACAGAGAAAAGAAAAGGTATGTCGATGTGGGACTTGCTAGCTAGACCAAGAGCTGCCAAGCTGGCACGGGCCCAGCCTCCACTGCCTGGCCCCCACAAGTGTGTTTTCCGTAGAAGGAAGTAATAAGAAGGTCTAAAATCATATTTTTACGTGGTCTTGTATTGGGTAATTGAGAAAGAGGGAGAAGAAAAAGGAGGGAAAATGAAAAAAAGATATTCGTATAGGCCTGTTGGTCTGTTTGGATGCCTGCAAATTGTGATATAGGAGGGGCCATGTATTTTAATTTTAATTTTTTATTTTTTTGCATGGCATATCATATGTTGGTTTTCAAATGAAAAGATGTCCATCAAAATAAAGAGAGGGGAGAGGGAGGGTGGTAGATGTTTGGGCATGATTGGGAATTTGGGCATTACAAAAGTAGCATAAAGTTGGCCGACAGCTTATTTAGATAAGAGCCCTTTGATAATTGGGGGAACAAATTTTGGAATGGAAGCATTTAAAGTCATTTTATGCCTAAAGCAGCTTAACAAAAAAAAAAAAAAAAAAAGAGAGACAGAGAGAGAAAAAGAATTAAGTGTTTTTTTTTTTTTTTTCCTTTTTTCTTTCAATAAAAGAGTGAAATTGAAATAGCCTATTAGTCCCCTCTAATTAATGTCATAGCAAACCCCCATTTTAAGTTCTTCCATAAACAAAATGAAAAGTCAATTTCTCTACAGCCAGCAATGCAAAATCTTTATCTTTCTATCTATCTATCTATCTATTCATTTATTTATTTGGATTGTTTTTATTTATATCCCTAAATTTTAAGGTCATTTTTACTTTGTCTCTAAATTTAAAAAACTTCAACTCTTCTATCTGAACTTTGTTTGAATTAGTACCCATTTACCCTTTCCATTATAATTAAAGTTAAAAACAGACCCAAAAAAAAAAAAAAGAATTAAGTGCAGTCATATGATTTTTTTTTTAATTGTTTTAACATAAATCCTAATATACTGGATTTAATAAGACTAATTCTTATTTTTTCTGTTTTGTTTTCATAAAATTTTTAGTAAAAATAATTAAGTGAGACAAATTCAAAAATTAAGAGAGTAAGAGTGAGAATATTTAAAATTTAAATGATAAAATGTAAACGACTCTAAAGTTTAGAATTATAGTCGAAAATAATCCTATTTAGTTTGAATGAGATATATTTGTTTAGGAAAAATATCATAAATTCCACCTGAACTATGTCACTAACGTCATTATGTCCCATAAACTATGAAATATACATGTTGTACCCCTGAACTTTGATATATGTCTCAAGTTGTCCATTCAGTTAGCTTCTGTTAGTTTTTCCATTTGCTTTTATATCAAAATACCTCTCGATCTTTGCTTTTTTAATTAAAATACCCCTAATCTTTACTTTTGTCTTAAAATATCACATGATCTTTAATATTTATGTCAAACTGCCTCATATATCTTATTTTATTTATCTAACGTTATATAATTACCTAATAATTATTAACTTTTTAGAATGAGTTAAAAAAATTATTTTTTCTAATAAAATAATATATATCTTTTTTTAACACATTATTTTTTGTTTTATTTATTTTAATTTAAGTTTATTTGGGTTATGATTTACTTATACATTATCATAATTAGTAGCACTTAGAGGGAGGATTTAGATTTCGAATAAACTGTTTACTTGGCTTACATAATTTGAAAATCATTACGAATCTTATTCATACGTTTACTTAAACCTATAATGAGAATAAGGTATTGTAAATTTATTTATACACGTTCCAATTTATATTTTTAAATTTAAAATATGATTGATTTGCATATATTTATTACAGTGTTATCAATCGCAATTAAACTAAAAATTATAAAATTATGACAATAAAATAATAAATATATGCTGTGTGGTTATTTTTGTTTAAGAAATTGAAAACTAATGTAAATGTGAATTAAAATAAGTAAAATAAAAAAAATGTTAAAAAAATACATATTATTTTATTAAAAAAATAATTTTTTTACCTATTCTAATAAAAGTTGATAATTATTAAAGAATTATATAACATTAATTAAATAAAATAAGATAAATTAAATAATTTAATAGAAATATTAAAGATAAGAAAGTATTTTGATATAAAAATAAATAGAAAAACTAACGAAAATTAACTTAAATATGAACACTAACGATAAAATTGAGAGGAATTTATGATATTTTTTTCACTTTGTTTATTCTATTTGTTTTAGGGGGTGTTTGGTGTGTAAGTTTGAGTTAAGATTTTTAAGTTTAAATAGTAAATTATGTTGACTTTTCAGAAAAGAAAAAAAAAATTTTGGGAAAAAGACAAAAACTTTTTAAAAAAAAGATAAAAATAATGATGAAAAAAGTACAATTTAATTTAAACCAAACTTTTTACCAAACATCCCCTTACTCTATTACCATGTGGACGCGCACACACACACATCTATATATATATATATATAGTATGCACACACACAAACATTATTATGTCAACAAGGAGCTATCCAAATTCCAAAGCTGTCCTCTTTTTTTTAACCTCTGTAAAGATAAGCTCACATGCTCTCTCACTCTCTCTCTCTCTCTCTCTCTCCTCTCTCTCTAAGTAGAGCCTGATTATAACCAGTTTAGCATACCAACAGCAACAAAGCTTATTTGGTCATGCTGTAAGCAACGCCTTAAACCACTGACACACCTCAGACTGATATCAGTCATATATAACCACCCCCCCCCCCCTCTCTCTCTCTCTCTCTATATATGTGTGTGTATGTATATATATCATGAAGACAGGCAGAGTGCGAAAATGATGTGACCAAATTCAGATTTGAAAAGAGGAAAAAGAAGAAGAAAAGAAAAGAAAAAAGAAAAATGGTGGAAGAACAGCAGGGCTATGGGTATGGGGCGTGGCCACCCATCGGAGCGCCGCTGAACATGCTGAGGGAGGATCAAAATGGCAGAGATTTCGATAACTCGGTCAATGCGGTGTCGTTTGGGTTTGTGGCTACGGCCATTCTCATCTCCATGTTCTTGGTCATGGCCATCTTCGAGAGATTCCTCAGACCCACCTCGCCGGATTTGTCGCCGTCCGGTCGCCGGAGCCACCGAGATCTCGAGGCCCAGTTGGCCCTCAATGCCAAGCTTTCTCATCCCTCCCCAAAAGTAAGTTCTTTTCAACTACCCACTAACAAATTTCTCATTTTTTTCCCTTCAATTTCTAGTTTGTCGTCTTCGGAAATGGTGGGTAATTTTCAATTCGAGAAAAATCTATTGGGTTGATTTTTTAAATTTTTTTCCCTTTTTGACAGTTTGGGTGGTTATTTTGAACATTGCGTGATCTGAATAGAAATATGATTATTTTTCTGACAAAGTTTTTATTTTTCCCTCTTTTTTGCTCTCTCTCTATTGAATTTTCCTTTACTTTTTTGTTTTCTTGACCTTGTTTCTACATTTTGAGGCCGTTTAACTACAATCTCCAAGAGCATTAGATTAGTTGTCTTTGCTTTAAAACATTATCAAACATTTGCCAAAAATCCTTTCTTTTTGTCTTTCCTTTAGAAATCAAATTTCCTTGCAATGTGCGTCTATGTAACTTCAATATATAAATAACATTGGAGATTTTTTTTTTTTTTTTCTGGTTTACAACCAAAGTGACCGAGTAAAAGCATAGTCCAGATCAAAAGTTGAGATAAACAAAGGCATGTAAAGAGATCAAAATGGTTTTCCATTTTGTTTGATTTTTTTAATATTAATTTTCGTAGACAAACAACTTTATTATGTGTGAAGACACACTGCTTTCAAAGAAGTATCCTGTCTTTGGGGTAGTAATTATGATTTTGTTGGGGGGAAGACTGAAGGGAAGAGGTCCCATTCAAGTAGTTGTGTGTGTGAGTGGGTTGGGGGTACTTGGTCCCAGCCAAATGGGGGGGTTTTAGGTCTTGGAACTGTTCCGTACCAGTAGTTCCAATGGACCCACCACTCCTTTGTGGGTTTGTTTTTAGGCCACCGGACCAGTCACTAGCAATCTTTTATGATACCCCGCATGGCCAGACCCCTGGCCTGCAGACAGCTCGTCAACCTTCTTTGTAACCATTGTCTCTGGTCCTTTTCCCTGTCTTTTCTTTTGCTTATCCAACTGCTTCTAATCCGATTAGCTCAATTCATTCAACCCGGAAGTTGAATTTTTATTGCTTATGTTAGACGTAGTGTTACGAGGAATATCGGTTTTCTTGACTCGCAATGGGAGAGTTTCCATCGGAATTTGAGGTTTGGTATAAGAATTTGGTTTTGTCTAATGAACTTACATTGAAGACTCTAGGACCTTTTTAGCACCACCGTAATCTGATTTGGGTTGAGGAACTGCTGGTTTGTTTCATTTCATTTGGTCTTCAATCCTACTGCCGAGTTGTGTTAAAAAAAATGGAGCTGTTTAAGGACTTAATAATTATAGCAACCACGAAACAATCTTATAGAAATCACTATCTAGTTACATAGAAGTGAGAAACTTTCTTTTTTTCTACCGGCGTATAATTTCGGGCAATTTTACATTGGCTGCACCCTAATCTAGAGTTTAATAGGGTCCTTATTTGCAATCATAGTGCCGCCTGATTTAAATCATATGGGTGAGACCGTGAGGGCAATGGCCGTTTCGATAGGGTGTCCGTATTGCGAAATCTCCTTGAAAATTCAAGCCAAAATCTGTTCTATGATTTCACTTCAGCATAAAATGTGGATTCATATTCAACCATTAGGAGGAGCTCGTTGTTTCATAGACTAGTGTTGACGAGGAAATGGTTTGGCCTACTTCAACTATTTGATATCTGTTTCTTACACACACGGTGGGGCCTCTTGTTCCCACCATTTTTATGATGATAATCACTTAAGAAATCGAAAAGGTTGGAGGGAAAGAACATGCATTGCCATAAAACTCTCATGTGATTGGCTTTAATGAATTTTGCTGTTTGTTTATTCTCTGTCCTTGGTGCTTTTCATTGATTTGGATTAGTTCTCTAAATTAATCACTGTGTTTACCGAATCCCAAATTATAGAAGCATGATGGATGACTACGTTTATCCGGTTCATTTTAAAATTATTTTCTGCTGATGACTAATCATCCCACCTAACCAGCAATAACAGAAAATGAAATATTCAATTAGTAGCCGCAAGGCACAAAGAGCATTAGCAGTGGAAATCTACCAGTCTCTTAAATTATATCTTGTTCTTGTTTTATCTATTTTATTTTGATTTTTCACAAACTCACATGATTCATGACTCTTACTCTCTGTTGGATTTTGCTAATTTAAAAAGGATTATGCATAGTTGCGTGATGGTGGTGGCATGCTTATCTCAACTTTTGAAACCAAAAAAAAAAAAAAGGTTTCAGCTTTGTTACATTAGGCATTATGTCTGAGTTAGAAACTTTAGAATATAGTAAACCCTGCTATATCTAAATAGTTTTCTTTACAATTTCATTTTCAATCAATATTCTTCCAAAGTTCAATGTTTCATAGTCATGGATTGGTTCCTCTTTTTGTGCAGATGACCATTTACGCTAGTGGGGTCTCTGTTTTGATGCCCGGAGACAACATTCCAACCTTCATTGCACACCCAGCGCCCGTCCCTTGTCCACCGGATCGCGTTTCATGGCACCAACATCAACATACTCCATCGTCATCTCTACCCTCGAACTCCTTGATCTCTAACGCGAACTCGAATCCCCAAGTACAAACCTAAACTCGAAATGTCCTTGTGTTTCATGTCGGGACACGGGTTGCACATTTACGAACTCGAGCAGAAGTTTGTTTCCTAAGGAATGTGCATGGTAAGCATTTCTGGGCCACACTCAAATCTGCAAGAGCTCCTGGATTCTGTATATAACATTCATAGGTTAAAAATATCAGACCCAATGCACTTTGCTTCAGATCCCTGACCATGTTCCATGGTATTCAGATTTTCCAAAAATATGACTTGGTGATTCATATAGATGGAGGGAAAAAAAAAAAAAAGAGGGAAGAATGTAATTGTATCGAGTATGAAGGAGCTTTTGAGGCATTTATTACATACCTAGCCTGCTTACTTTATACTAGTGTAATTATGTGCTCTAATATGTGAGATGTGCTCGTGTTAGAAGTTGAATTTGTCCTACATTGCTAAGTTACTAGACTGTTATGGTGTTTATATGAAAATTGGAAACACTTCCTTTGAGCTAGTTTTTGAGATGAGTTCTGTCCAAGCCCATTTATAATCTTATCAAAGCTAGAACTTTGCACTTTGGAACGTTCTTAGCCTGTAAATGGTTTTAATGGGGGATTTTCCCAAGAATTATGGTCAATGAACAGGAGATCAGAATCTAAATTGGATTGAATATTTAAATTGGATTGAGGATTGAAGAACCCAGCGATCTACTAGACTACTAGTCGTCATCCAACGAGTGATTCCAGCTACCAGCTAGTGGTGAGCGACTCTGAGTACCTACCAATGTGGTTTCTCGACGAGTGATTCAAGCTCACGCTTCGCTGGATTCTTGCTCAACCGAATCACCTCGATTTTGTTGGTAAATGAGTGGCTGTTCACTATGAGTATGGTGTTCTTTTATGTGCCTCTGCTATTCGAATTCCTGGTAGGTTTTCTCCATGCCTATTAGCTAAAGAAGGTGCATTGCATGATTTCTAGATGTGGGTATTGAAATTGGATTCTAGAGTCGGATGCAATTAATGTGGTTCGAGGTATTCATTGTCTATCTACTGGGGCCCCTAAAGCCTCTATCTTTAGAGATGTTAGAGAAGTTGAGAGGTATGATTTGCTATGATTGCGGTCGCCCACATATTAGCTAATTTTGCTTCTTCTAAGGTTGAAGATTTTTTATGGCTTGAGGTTGTTAATCCTATTGTGTTGGCTTTGATGTTTTGCTATCTTTTGTTGGTCATGTTGTAATGGCAGACCTTGTTGATGATTAATAAATGAGTAATTGGTCTAAATAGTTCCTGAACTCTTTAAGAGGTGACATTTTGATTCATATATATATATATATATTTTTTTGGCCATGTTGATCCTAAACTCCTAAAAAGGTGACGGTCTGGTCATTTTTGTCTACATTCGTTAAATTTTTAACGGAATTTTATTGAAATGATTAATTTTTATACTAAAATGACTAAAATACCCTCCCCTCGCTCTCTCTCTGTTTTCGCCCACCACCTCCTTCCCCTCCCACTCCCCCCCCTCCCCCCCCCCCCCCCCCCCCCAACAACCCCGATTGGGTTGTCCCTTACTCCCTCTCTCGGTTTTGCCGTCCCCCTCCCACCGCCGTTCACCCCCCACCCCCGTCTTCTCTCTCTCTCTCTCTTGGTTTGGCCCCCACACCCCTGTCGCCCCTGCCGCCGCTGTTCACCCCCCCCCCCCCCCCCCCCCCCCCAATTGTCTTCACCCTTGTCGAGCTCGGCTAAAAACCCCCGCCCCAGATCTGGGCTGGGAGGGAGGGAGGGAGATTAAGTAAATTGTTAAAATACCCTCTCATTTTGTTCGAAATTAACGGATTTTGACAGAAAGGATCATAATAGTCAAAAAATAAGAGTTTTGGATCATCTTGGTCAAAAAATGAAAAAACAGAGATCAAACCGTCACATTTGCAAGAGTTCAAGGACTATCTAGGTCAATTACTCTTAATAATTCCATTTTTCCTTACAAAAATTATTGTAATTAGAGAAAAAGAAAGAGGAGGGGGCAGAAATCTGATGGTATTTCACAAGATGCATAAATATTTACACATGTCACTACAAGTGATTTACCTTTTTTTTTCCTTTTAAATATGTAGACATTGCACAAATTACACGATAAAGAAAATGAAGAATAAAAAAAAAAACAGTGAAAAACATCTTATATTCGAGAAAGAAAGAAAAAAAAAAAAGGCAGACAAAATGCAACAGGTAGTTTATTACATTTTTTTTTTAATGAATTCAAGAATACATAGCAGCTTTCTTTTTTGGATATATCCCTGATATTTTCGTGATTTGGAAAACCAAAAGAAAAAGAAAAAAAAAAAAAAAGGGTTTAGAGCCAAATATGCCGAACCACAAATAGTAGGGAGCATCAATGCTGAAAAGCCGTCACCCTCTAGTGTAGTGTAAATCACATGGCTGGCAGTCAGTCGAGCAAATAATCTGCAAGGCAACAAACCTAAAAATTAAGTCATGTCACTGACACTAAACATGCATCGGCAAATTACAACACCTCTGCAGAACATACATTCGATAAGCGGCAACAACTAGCACAACCAAGCACATGACGAACACATAAGCATTTAACAACAAGGCAAAGACAAAGGCAACACAATTTCAAATTGATGGTACCTTTTTTTTTTTAATTTTATTTTTTATTGACAAGAGCAAGGGAGAACACAATTAAACTCCTATCATCAGGGACATGTGGACTTGTTATTGTGTGGGGGCTGCAACCCCCCCTGAACTTTTGAAAAATAAAATATAACTCCGTTAAAATTTTGTGATTTTTCATTTTTACCCACAAATAGCTCGTTTATATATATGCCCCACTACAAGAAGTTATTTTGCAACACTTTTAAAGTATAATAAAATTTTATCATGAGTTGTTGTAATACATTTTATTATTCATCTTCATATACATATATATATATATATATGTATTTGGTGGTTCTTGAAAACCATTAAGAAATTATTCAATATTAATTTCTCCAAAAAAAAAAATTTGCTTCCGTCCCCACTAAAATAACAAAGCTAGCTCCATCACTGCCTTTTATAACAATGGTCAAGCCACCATAGATTCCCAACTGACCACCTCTCCTAAAGAGTTTTTTTAGTTTTTTCTCATCGTACATAAAAAGATATGAAAAACGAAAGCTTTGTTTGGTAACACATCTCATCTCAAACTAAAATGTACTTTTTTATCTCAATTTTTGTCTTTTTCTGAAAAAAAATTTTTATCTTTTTCTGAAAAAGTTTTTGTCTTTTCTGAAAAAAACAACAAAAATTTTCAACTCAAACTTAAAATTTTCAATTCAAACTCATTCACCAAATGGGCCCGAAAAGTAGGTATTGACCCTAATAAAATATTTATAAATAAAAAGAAAAATAAACCAAACAAGTTATCAAGGTTTGACTAATATCTTGCCTAGATTTGACTAAAGATCTTGAGCACACTTTTACGTAGAAAATAAGTTTAAGAGACTTTCACACAGCATATTAACCGAATAAGATTTTTTTATATTGGAGTTTTGAGTATCCAACCTACAAAATTCTAAGAATTAAAAAGCTGTGTCAACCACTTGATGTTAATTTTTTTGTTATTTACCCTTAAAACGCCCCTTTATTCTAGTCTTTGATATATACAACAAAGCTTATAAACATCAAGAAATATAGATACCAAATTTCGGACCATCCATTTGTCGATGAATATTGTCTTACTTTAATCAGAAAAGGGAACAAACCGTGCCCATTCCTTGGACAAATACGGATTTATCTACGGACCCAAAACAAAAATATATATGTGTGTATATATATATATATATATATAAAACGAAACCACCCCTACGTAGAAATAGCAGAAAATTAAACAAATCCCAAGGCCGTTGAAAAAGGCCAAAGTTCCAATCTTCTGCAGCATTATCTTTGGCCTCTTCTCTTGTCTTGGTCTCTATATTTAAACTTTGAACCATACGAGACATTCATTCTTTGTCCATTCAATATGATTATAAAACGGCCGAAGAAACAGAAGAGTCCAAAAATAACTGAAACTTGCTTTCGGCGTAAGTCATCAAGAAAAACAATCCAAATCCCCAACGGCTAGAAAGACGTCTTCCCACCTTACCTTGCCAAATTCAAATCGCTTCACTTCGTTCTTACGTTCTTCTCAAAGTTTTCTTAGCAATGACAGAATGCAACATTTATCATGACTAAAAATCAAGAAGTCGTTGCTAAATTAATAATACCTTTTAATGACAAGCGACGACTTTAATCACAATAACAAGCACTTTTTCTTACGAAATATAAAGCGACGATTATTTCATTATCAGTAAGATTATTTATCAGTAACTTGTCTTTTTTATTAGTTTATCAAGTAATAATTTTTAACGACAGTATCCAATATCTCTTTATTACAGGACTAAATGTGTTGTCGTAAAAATAAAAATAAAAATAAAAATAATTTGTGTCAAATGCAGTTTCTTAAGAGTGTCTTTGTAAGAGCTAACTAATGTTTGGCATCCCATTTTAAATCTATATTTTAAATTTTTTTCTGCAGTGTTTTCTCTCATAATTTTAAATTAACTGTTTGAATTGTTAGTTTAAACTTATGATACAAATAAACCTGCGTTTCGCCACATTATTTATGTAATTGCGGTCTCTTTATTTATACAATGTATTGGAAAGTCTGTACATTAATATTAATGTTATAAATTTCTTACTACTGCTTTGGACTCTAATAATGATAGTGGAAACCAGCCGTGATTAGCTAGCTGGGATTGAATCACGGATAACTTTTTGGTTTATCCGTGATAAGCAGAATATAACATTTCAAATCTAGATATCATGATTTTGGTCCTTTCCTTGTGGACAGGGTATGGACCAGAATGATACAATTCGCCGTGCTGTCTGGTAGGCTACAAAAGTCAAAGGACGAATTTATTTGACATAATTTTTACTTTTATTTTTATTTTTTCTTTAAATTAATAGGAAAAAAAAAAGTAAAAAATTTCATTTGGAGTTATAATTTTAAAGAAGTTTATAATGTCAACATAAACTAGTTTTTTTTAATTAGTAATAAAATTCTAAAAATGAGATTTATAATATCTAATGTAAACTTTGATATAAATTTTAAATTTTATTCAGAAGAGTTTAGTTTTTTTTTTTTTAAATCTCATTTTATTGCTGTGATAAGAGTTTTTATGGAGACAGTTGAAAGTTCTTCTAATAGATTAGCCAAACATTTTTGAAAGAACTTTTAGACTTAGAAAGTTAAAAGTAACTTATATGAAACTCTGTCAAACAAGCACGAAAAATAGAGAAAGCGGAGAAGCACTTTTTACAAATTACAATACAATACTTCTCGAAATTATTGAAATCTCTTTAAGTACTGTTATGCTGCATTTGGTAGAGTGGAAAAAAGGAAGGAAATAAAATAGATGAGGGATTTTAGGATGGAAAATGATAATTATGGGAGTTTGGTAGGAGGGAAATTTGGATTGAATGGAAAAGTAGAGGGAATATTTTGAAGGTGGGTTCCACAAAAATATATATTCCTAAATGTGGAAGGATTTTGTGATGGAAAACTTTGACGCACTTTTGACAAATGCCACAAAATCAAGGCTTGGATTGATTTTTGCCACGTAGAAAAAAACTCTTGTAATAAATGCCGTTGATTACATCAACAATATTTATTTATCTATTTATTTTAAATAAAAAACATAATTACAAGTTGGTACCCACCACCGTCAGTTGGCTGGCAACCAGTTTGTTTTTAAATGACAACCAATTGGTTACCGATCGTCAACGGAAGTAACCAGAGGTAACCATTTGATAACCAAATGGTAACCAGTTGCTTACCGACCGCCGACGGGTTTCCGATTGATAACGAAAGGTAAATAATAATGATGTTATGACTATGATAATTTTTACAAGAGTTTTTTTTTTTTTTTTTTTTGTGGCAAATATCAATCCACACCACATTTGTGTGGCAACCCCCAAATTATCCCAACTTTGAGAGCAACAAAGAGTTTTGTATTTATACAATTACCCATGTTATCCATCAAAATCCTAGCCAAAAACAAAATATGATTGACAATGTAAGGGTGTAATAATAATTGTAGTAATATTAATTTTTCCATCCCTTTGATTTTACTCTCAATACCAAACAAAAAAAAGTGAAACGATTTTTTTTCCACCTTCTCATACTAAACAATCCAAGAGAAAATCAAAATCATTTATTTCTTTACAATTTTCTTTCCATCATAATTTTTATTTCCCTCCTATTTTATTTCCTTCCGACCAATCGGAGCATTTATGTGTAAGTACCGTGTAAGTATTCTTTTTGACTAGATAGTGCAGCTTGGGAAATAATTTTTCCAAAGTAAAATGGAATTGTCTTTAATTAAAGACTCGAAACTCGGGAAGCAAGGAACCTTGTTGTCCCACAAAGCACCATGTAATTCACAAAGAGAGCCGACAATTATTAAATTAAAAAGTATATGGAATCCTAGGGGTGGTAGAGCTTTACGATAGTTAAGGAGACAGTTATTTTACAGCCCAGAGCTACAACACATTCTCACTCCTTTGCAATGTATGTATAGTCAAATCTCAGCAATTAAATACAATTTAAAAATAATAATCCCCTAATAGATTTAGCATTTTCAGAATAACCCTAGAGAAAAATCAAAATTTTTTTAAAAAGATAAATGGATAGATCATCGTTTGAATAAAGTTGTGATTACTGCAAGCTCTAAAAATAAAAAGCACTGAACTTACATTATCAAACATATCCAAATGTGCGATATATATTTTTAGATACCTCGTCGACATTAAAATCGTCTAAAGATACAAGGATATTAAACTACAAAAAATTTCCCCTCAAACTATTACATGACTGATGGATTATCATACTTCATATTTTGGAAGGCAAAGATACTTAATTATCCTTTGAAAATCGTAAAGCAAAATACTAAACGGGTCAGATTCGAGCAGTGTTGATACAATCTATAAACGTTCTATACATTATCAAAACCAAATTTTCTTTTTGGGGGAGTTACAACATTTTTCTTACCCTACCAAGATAATCTGAAATAATTATACCCGGCCAATGCCATGAATATTTCTCATTATTAACGGTCTATAAATTCCATTATTTCATAGGCAACATTTCAATTAATTTTACCTTAACACCATACCTGTCAATGTACGAGCATTTTTTATATCCTTTGTTTCCTTTAAAAAAGTAATTTTTTTTTCTAAGTACGGATTGGTAAATTGAAAGAAATACTGCAAAGCGTCACCAAACTAGTACTACAAAGAAGAGATATCAATTATGTGGTGCAGAAACAAAATCAGAATCGTCACAGCAAAACCTAAAAGGTCAATTAATGGCGTTTACGTATTCAGGTATCCAAACTGTGCAGGAAAATCTCCTTTCCCTGCCATTTTCTTTCCCATACTGACCAAAATCTTTCCCTCCAATCCCCACAAATTGACCTCTCACTTCATATAATAATTATTATTTACATTAAAAAGAAAAAAAAAAGTTATGGATATCAGATAATTAGAGACTGCAGTACTACCGGACTTCCATAAATTCCGGCGATACTTTCCGGGGACAGAGCTCAACGTTTTCTGATTCATAGAAATATGAAGCATTCCAACGAGACCAATGGGTTCTCAAGCGACTCGTCGGCGGTGTTTTTGGTGGGCCACTTCGTCGGGTCCTCGACAACTCTCCGATCACTCTCATACGGAGCCCCGTTGACCCGAATTGGAGACCTCGCGGCTCTCCTCGCCGACGGGCTCCTCCCCAAGCCGGATCTCGCGCCGCCGCTGTCGTTCCGCTTCATCGCCGGCGACCTGGACCTCCGAGCCGAGCTCTCACCGGAGTCCCGCCTGTGATTCTCCGGACCCCGCCGGATCATCGGCCGAACCGGCTCCCTGGCCTGAACCATCCTCACCGACCCGATGCCGTTTCCGTTCCTCCGGCCCGGAGACTGCTCCGATCTCCGAGACGGCGACTTTCCGGCGATCCTCTGCTCTCTTCTCCCGCCACCTCCACCGCCCAAATCCCCCGACAGTGAACAGCCCTTGGGGTGGAGCCTCATCGGAGACCTGTAAACTCTTGCGCGCCCAACCTCGTCGCAGTCGTCGTCGTCGTCTCTGGTGATATTCGTCGCCGTCGAGACGGTCTCGCTGAGGCTGCAAATCTCCGACAACTCCGAGATCTCCTCCCCCATGGCAGCGCGGCTCTTCAGCTCCGACACCTTCCTCTCGATCTTCTCCCCATCGAGCTTGAAAATAGGGAAGACCGGCTTCCCGGTCGGAGTAGTGGCAGCAGTCGTACCGTTACTCCTCTTCTCTCCGTCGTCTTCTGGGTCACTAACAATCGGCACGGATTGCGCTACTTTGGGCTTAATCAGTCTCGGAGTTTCCGAAAGAACCTCCTTAACTGTCTCCTCCTCCACTGTCGGAGGCGGTGCTCTGCTCTCGCCGGCGTCGGATCTCGGTCGCCGTGGAGAATGGGTAATGCGCCTTTTCTGCTTAGGGCCTGAGGCCGTGCTCGAACAGCAACCCATTGTGTCGTTTCTCTTCTCACTCTCACTGGGAATTTGGTTTGTGTGAATCCGGATCAGAAGGGCATTGTCGGAAAATGGTGTCGTTTGGCGGCGAGGGAGTAGATCAGTTGGAGAAGTGAGAAGAAGGGTGCGTCGTTGAGTGAAGAGGGAGGGATTAAAAGAGTGGGAATTAAGGAAGAGGAGTCGATAGAATGCATTTATTGCATTTTAGGCCTCGTTTGCTTCACCAACTCAAACTCAAAATTTTCATTTCAGTTTTTGTCTTTTTCTGAAAAAGTTTTTTGTCTTTTCTAAAAAAGTTTTTTGTCTTTTCTGAAAAGTCAACAAAAATTACTATTTAAACTTAAAATTTCCAACTCAAACCGTTTCACCAAACGGACCCTTAATAATTATTGGGGTTACAACAAACTCACAGCTTTGGAAAAAGTTCACGACACAAAAACAATGAAAGGAATGAAGATATATTTGTTCACATACATTTGGTTTTCTATTTTCGTAGAGCATTATTTGTTTGGTATTTGAGTTGAGTTGAAATTTTTAAATTTGAATAGTAATTTTTGTTGATTTTTTAGAAAAGATAAAAAAAAATTTTCAAAAAAGACAAAAATTTAAGTTTAAATCTTAAGTTTAAACTTGAGCTTCAAACAGAGCCTAAAAATTATTTCCGAAAGTGATTGAATTTTGAAATAGTTTTTATCTTCTAGTCAAACTGTAAAATATGGTTCCTTAAAAAAGCTATTCACACATTATAAAATACATTCTAATATTTTTATTATTTATTAGAAAATTTTAAAACTATTTCAGTGCATTTAAGTTCTTTTTGAAATATGATCAAAAGTAAAAGTAAAAATTAAGTCAAACATATCCAATTAAGTATTTTGCCTTATTTAGATCATTAACATTTTAGGTATTTATTTAATCGAAAATATAATAAATACCCTTATTAAAAAATATATATATATAAAATAAAAACCCACAATTTCAAAAATAAAGACCAATAATTTTGCAAGAAGTTTAGTGGACTGGGTAACATATATCAATATCGGTGCAGCTTTTCCTAGCTTTTATGAAGGAATTCCCTTTTATTGAGAACTTGCATAATAGAAAATGTACTTAGAATTTGTCATGGATTTTTTTTTTTTTTTTTTGGGGTTTAAAAACGATCTTAGACTACAGCGTGTAAAAAAATATAATATGATATTTATTTTATGTAAGATAAGTTTAAAAAGTGCCACAATGAGAATTTCTATTTTTTGACCACATATTTCAAATTCCTAGTTTTATGTGACATCAAAATCATGTTGGAAATTTAAAAAAAAATATTAATTGAGATAACAATAAAAGCTTTTTTTGGTTTTTATCAAATATCTTTCTATCAACCTGAGTGGAGTATACAGCGAGTGTCCAGTTCCCCCAAATGGTCGGGTACTAGCCTGTGTCAATTGGCTTCACCGACTTGCGCTAGCTGAGAACCCACTCATAACAATTTCTTTTATACAAGATTAAAAAGCCCTTTTCTCACAATTAATTTGGACTAAATATGACTTTTTTTTTTCTTTTTTCTTTTTTTCTAATGATGGACGAAATATGACTTAATGGCTTACATGACAATGAAAATATTCCCTCTCTCTCTTTTTTTTTTTTTTTGACCCTGTACATGTTTGATGCTATAATCCAAATCCTATCAAATATAATTTAATTTTTGTCTTTTTTTCTTTCAGTTTTACTATTTATATAATTTTATAACTTAAACTTTAAAAGTTCATAATTTTACATAGACAAATCTAAATGAGATTATTTTTTTTAAAATTATGTAGAATTTCGAGACAAACGAAATAAGCTTCATGTTGATATTTTTTTTTGAATACATTTCAAGTTTTTATATTTTTTAACTCTTGTAATTCAAATACCTCGATAAACATATAATCAATTCAAACTCAAATTCTATATCTAAACCTTAACACTAAATGCATGCTAAATATAGGTATATTTTTGTTTTTATCCTTTAATAAATGAAATCTGAAGGAATAAGATAAAAATCAATCCCAAATTATGGAGCATTACTCTATCAAAGAATTATTCTTTCTTGTGAGGGAAAATAAAAAACTATTATGAATTGTACTTACTGGTCCTAAATACGCACACCAAAACCGGCCCATATTCCATAAGTATAAGATTATTATTATTATTATTATTATTTTCTGAAGCATAAATATATGATTATAATCAAGATCCGCTTGACCCACTTGTTTGACGAAAGCATCTGAATGAAAACATTTAAAATAAAAATATTTGAATGAAAAATTTGAACAAAAACATTTGATCTGTAATTTAAATTAGTGTTTATATATTAACATTTCGAATAGAATATTTAAACAAAAATATAAAAAAAATATATTTGAAAGTAACAATTTAAAAAAGACATAAAGAGATAAGAAAATGATATTTAAATTTTTTTTAAAACTTACTATAGAATACATATCAGAATAGAAGTAAATTTTGGGATGTATTTTTGTAATTTTAAAACAAAATCCAAGTATCACTTACGTGTTCCATCTTCAATGGCTTTTAACAAACGCATATTTTGAATGGATTGCGGCAAACAGTAACTCGGTAAATTTGTTTTCACCTGATCTTATTTTCATAATTGGTCTCGTGATCTGTGCCCCTTATTTCAGAGAGGGAAGGTTAAAACTTAAAAGTGCAGCGTATGTTATAATGGAGGGCACGAAAATTTTCCCTACACAGCCGCTCGGTACACGTGAAATGTCATGTGTGTGCGACTGCAATAGTTATGAAACGCCATCTCAGTCACATAAGAAAGAGAGTGCTCTAATCTCTGATTTATCCAAGCGGTAAAAGTAGCTAGTTTTGACGCCCTTTTTGTCGTTTTCCTTTGGAGAAAATATAGAAAAAGCCCCACCACGTGTTCCACAACTCATCACAAAATTTACATAAATTATAATAAACTGGTTCAAAAACGTGCTCCACGCGTAATGTGTTCTTTTTATTTTTACTATCTTCACAGGTTGTTTATCAGTGTGATTAAAGGACTTTGAGTTGAGTTTTATTTGCATTTTTAAGTTGAGTTTTGTTTGTGTTTATTTATTTGATTTTTTAAAAATCTAGAAATTCAATTTAAAAGTTTGATAATTTGTTATTGTGAATCATGAACGTTAAAGTATTTATAAACTTATGTCTAGTAACAATGTATTGAAATTTAATCATTAAAAAAAAACAAAAACAATGACATAGTGAAACTTGATCAACTGGATGGGGGTTTTTTTTTTTTTTTTTTTTTACCGGAGAAATAAATAGCATTTTATCCTTCAAAAATTAAGAAATTTAAGGGAAAAAAAATAATCAACTACATCTTCTGATCAATTATATTAAATCATATAAATACATCAAAATGTTAGAACATCTCTAATACAATATTAAAAGGTTGTACCAATAATAAATTTTTACAATTAGGTAAAAAAGTATTATCCAATAATGTTATATTAATGTCAAATTTACCACATGTTAAATTATGTGACAAATTTAGCCCAAAGCTCCAATACTCTAATTTTGGTGAGTTGTAGTCCTTGCTCGTCGGGATTGTCTTCCTCTTCTTCTATAATCTTTATAAAATAAAATAAAATCTTTATATAAAAGAACTCTTAGTTAATCTTAAGTATAAATCAAACATTAGGGAGAGAGAGAAAAAAAAAAAGAGAGAGAGAGAGATCAACCAGAAAAAGAACCCAATGAGCAAAAAAAAAAAAAAAAACAAACAAACAAAAAGATGGACCATACACTGGAGCAAAATATATATATATATATATATATATAAAAGAAACCATGTTAAAAAATATATGTATAACAAACCATGTAAAAAAAAATAAAAAAATAAAAACAAAACAAAACAACAACAACACATAGAGTATAAAATATGATAAACATGAACTTCTCCAGCACTACTTATATTTTCCAGTAAGCTTTTTTTACTGTTATTCGTTGCCTACCATAAGTGTATCAAATTCTATGTTGATTAAAAACCCTTAAGCAAAATCCCGCAAAAACAAAATCTATATTCAAAAGATTTGGGGGCTTATGGATTAGGAATTGAAGATTTTGTATTAAAAAGACTTATGACATGTTTATTTATCAGGAGTAGGGAATGGGAGTAAATATCTTATTTGCTCATTTTTTTTCCTGAAATGGGAGTAGAAATGGTGGGTCTCACACCAATTTAGGATTGAGCAATGGATTGGCAATCCCATACCCCCCTCCGGATTGTGACTCCCATTCCTATTATTATCATTTTATCTTTAATTTATTTGCAAAAAATTGTATTAAAAAATAATAATAACCTATATTAATTCTGTTTATTAACTAAATATAATATATTTTTATTAACTTAATATTATATAACTATCCTAATTACTATTAACGTTATTAGAGTAAATAAATAATTTTTTTTATCATAATATATTATTATGTTTCTATTTTTTTATTTTTTATACTTTACTTATTTTAATTCAATTTTTTTATTCTTTTTAAATTTTTTAAACAAAAAATTACACAATTTAATTTTCCAATTATATCTTCCAAATCGTCTATACTAACAATCCACCCCTCTCCACCAAAGGGGGATTTTAGTAAATAACCAAATACAATACTTGGGCTGAGGGTCAAATTGGTAATTTTTCTCTGGATCGATCAGAAGATCTTTTCAATTAGCTAAAATCCGTTACTTGAACGAAACTAGATCTTATGAAATCATATTGAATATTTGACGATACATCCCGTACCTTGCTAAAAAACCGATCCTTTTTTAGGAGATTCTCTAAAAGAAATACGGGGTTCTGCTTCTGGCGCCAACATACTATGGGGTGGCGGTCCACCTTATGGGGTCCCCGTTTTTTGTTCCATTCTCAAGTTCTTGAACTTATGAAGTCTTGTTTCTGTAGTATACCAATTCTGGATGTTCCAACTATTCACGGAACGTGAGAAGCAGATGATAACAACGTGCTCTAATCATCTGAGTTACAGGCCCCACCGTGTCTCCACTGGATTTTGCTTTAATATGATAATGATTATTTTACTTTTGATTAATAGTGATATAATAAATAATAAAAATTAATCATTTTTTTAATTTTTGAAAACACAATAAATAAATGGGCATACAAGTAAATTTACAACAATTTATTCTGATTCTGAGTTTAAGTACATGCATGAATGAGATTCGTCTGACTCCGATTCCGAATCCTAGAACCAAATAAATAACTTATACGGATTTCGAATCCTCATTCCGAATCATGTCTACTCCAATTCATGCCCACTTCGATTATATATAAGTAAACACACCCTTACTTTGAAGAAGAAAAGGAGGGGATGAAGAGGAAGAGCAAGAGGGAAGAAATGGAAACCCAAAAAAAAAGAGAGAGAGAAAGAGAGAGAGAGAGAGGGAACGGGGAGAAGCTGGCAGAAGTCGCATAGGTAGGAGAAAAGAAGATGAAAGAAGGGGAAAAAAAAATGGAAAAATGCCACAAAAGCCATGGGCTTAGGAGAAACATAAAAGATGGAGAAAAAAAAATGAAAATTTGTCAAAAAAAACCATAGACTGACATATGACGAAAAGAGAAAAAGAGCACATTGACTCTTTTATCTATATTATAAAGATAAGATAACATGTTTACCCACATATTCCACGAGTCATCACAAAATTTACGAAAATTGTAATAAATAATTTTATAAAACTAAATAAAATAAATAACATGATTTTAAGAAATAAATAAAAATTTATTAAATTAATTATCTATTTTTTAAAAGTATTCCAATTTTTGTAAAAATTGCTATTTACTTAAATTATCACTGTAAATATGTTATTTACTTCATCCTCTTTAAAATAACTAACATTTTTTTTATTCAATTCAAATTTCAACAGGATTTAAAAAACTATTGACCTTGAACGGATCTCTAATCTCTTCTACAAATATTACTGATTGCCCTTAAAAAAAAGTAATCAATCGTGGGGTTACATAACATTTTTCAATAATTAAATTATGCACTTGATCGGTTCAGCAATTTCTGTTAGGGAAAAAAAAAAAAAAAGTATTCGTTTAGCCATTGTCCCATGGTAACAGACCAAATTAGTGGTGCATTATAAGGAATATTGCTAAAAGGTAATAATTCGCAATTATAGGGCTTGATGATATAAAGCGTCAAAAGGACAAGGAGTGCCTTAGCTTGCAAGATCAGGGGACTCGGTAAGTTTTGTGTCTATCTTTTTGCAGTATAATGTGTGTGTGTAAATATATATATATATATATATATATATAAAGTCTTGTATCTAATAGATGGATATATGCCGCAGTTGTAACTCTCTGTTGTATAGTTATGACCGATCGAATAAACAGTTGGGAAATGTATGATGTGGGTGGGGTTGCATTACATACCAGATGGTGGGGGGAGCTCGGCGTGGTCCATCATGATGGACAAGAAACTCTCATTTAAGGTTGGGAGTATCCGGTATAAAAAAACATTACACATATATATATATATACTTATATTTAATATATATATATATATATATACACACACACACATACTTGTGTGTTTGCTTTTATATATGTTTGTATGGTTTCAGTCCCAAGTCCCCACTCCATTTTAATGGAGATTTCTGACTTGTAAAGGACGTGGATCCCGCTTCACCATGCTACATCTATTATTTTGTTCAGATCTTCAACTGCACAGTAGTACTAATCAGATATTTTCATATATATAATACAATATTATATATTACCATACATCTATATGAATTTGAGAATGTGATTATTTTTTCACATTTATCAGCCAGTACGCGAATTGTAATTGTTAGAAAATTATATGTTTGTTAACTTGCTATGGAAGCTGTAAAACAGAAGAACGCCCAATCGCCCTGATGCATAATATATCACTCATACACGAGTAATATATATACTACATATTAATATTTGTTTTTATATAAACCATTTTGTTTGTTTGTATTCTATATACAATCTCTCCAGCAATTTGTATATGATATAAGAATCATGATTGCCACTTTTCATATTACAACATTTATTTTAATGTTGAAGTCTATAGTTTACATTTCCTCCTTCATAAATCATAAATGTACAATATTACAAATGTAAGGTCATTTTCACCATTCAATTCAATTAAGTCATTGGAAATGTGGTTTGGGGCCAAAAAAATGACTTCAATATTTGGATAGCCAATTCCATCCGCATGGTCAATTTAGACTGCTCATATCCATCCACCCACCCACCCACCCACACGCGCACAAAATTCGGGTCACTAGGACATTTTTGCTACGGTAAAATTGAATGGGCCATTTGTTTTACAATTATGTAACTGTTTCCAACATCAGATTGTGAATATTCAAACGCTGATTCGGATGATGATTCAAATGCTTCAATTAAGACCTTTCAATTTGAATAAAAACATCCGAATTGCAACCATAATGACTATGTTTAGAAAAAATATTTCTATCGAAATATTTAACACTGTGTAGAAACATCCAAATGACCGAAATATTGTCCTCCTAACATTTAGAATTTCACTTAAAAGTTACAAACAAAAAGATTTTGTAAAATTTCATACCATTTCAAATATTATTTTTCAAACGTTCATTTTAAAATGTCGTGAAATAAAAACATTTGAAATATTCATAAATGGTTGAAACATACAACAAACGGAAGGTTAATTTTTGTACTCCCGTCTCAAAATCCCTTTTTTTTCACATGAACAGAAATTCCGAAGGCCAAAGAAAGATGGACATCAACAATAAATAAGGATAATCGTAAAGAGTATAGAATATCTTTGGTAAATCTTACACCAACAAGACAACAAAATGATGATGCAAGGAGAGATTAAAATGGAGATGGTACTAGCCTCATTGGGGGGAATAGAAAAGAAGAGAGTCACAATATAAGACGAGTCCGAACCTGTATATTAAATTAGAATCAAGATTTGTTGTTTCATATTTTCTGTCTTATTGATTGTCTCCCTAATAATATAATGTCATATCATTCAAATTTAAAAATTTAATCACATAAAAATATTAAATAATATCAATTCTTAAATAAATTGATAATTTATCAAAAGTCTATTGAAAAGATAATTTTAAAGATAAAAAAATAAGATAATAAATATCTGACTCATTTATAATGGACATGTTGAAATGAAATACAACTAAAAGACAAAAATCTTGGGTTAAAGATACTGAAGCGGCATTATTTCTCTTTCTTCAAGGTGAGAGTGTGAAGCAAGCAGGCACATGTGAGGAAGGAGAAAAAGAGGACCTGGCTATCGCTTCATCTAATTCCGCATCAATCATTACACACCATTCATGAGAGGGAGAGGGAGTGGGAGCATTCACCTTGGGGGGCCACTTGGCGTCAATGTAATAATTTTTAAGGTCCGTTTGACAAAATGTTTGTTTTTACTTTTAATCGATAAAAGAAAAGAAATAAAGATTATAATTTATTAGTAAGTATTTAAAATTAAAAAATTTATAAGATTAAAATGATTTTTAAATTTTTTTAATGAGTAATAAAAATATTAAAATAAAATTCATAATATCAAATTTAAATTTTGTTTTAAATTTTAAAGTCTATTCAAAAGAGTTTTTACAGAACGTCATAATTTTTTGCTTTGACATGAAGTTTTTTCAAGATTAAAAGTTATTCTGATAGATCATTCAAACACTTTTATAAGTTATTTTTAGACCTAAAAAGCTAAAAACAGCTTACAAAAAGTTCTTTCACACATGTCCTTAATCTAATTAGACAATTTTGCATTAGAGTTTTTAATTCACTTTATAAAGTTTGTAGTCTAAAGAGTATAAATTTCCGTAATGATATAGTTGATTTTTAGTTAATTTTAGATTTTAAGGTTAGAATATGATTCTCTTAAAAGTCAAAACTTGGGGTGTAATTGAAACTTTCTAAACATGGTTCGTAATGGATATAATTATTTAAAAAATTAGGAGGGCATACAAATTCATGATGTTTTTCTTAGCATACTTTTTTCATACCCTACAAAGAAAAATCAAAACAATATTTGTAGCTAAACATTGCCATTTGTCCTTGGAGACCACGTATTTCTAGCTTTGGATGGCTTAGGTGGTTTTTGGATACATAATTTGAACCTATATAATCCAGTTTGAATTGGATTAACAAATTTCACTAAAAAAAAAAAAAAAAAAGTTAAGGTCTCGTTCAAAATGTTTTTCTCATTTTGCACCAAGTCAGAAAACAGAAACGAAAATAAAAAATTGTTTTCATATTTTGTTAGCAATGAGAAAACGAAATAGAGGTATTTTCCTATTTTCGTTTTCATTTTGTAAGACTTATTATTTTCAGAACTTACCCAAAAATAATTTTCCTTTTCATATACTCAAACCAATTTCTCTTAAAACAAAATTAAACATAATTTCAAACAATTTAGAGGAAAAAAAAAATACAATTTCAAACAATATCATAAAACCATTTTCAAAACATTTTCATTTTCATTTCATACAAAAAAAATATATATGTATCATTCCCAGAATGCCCATAGATGGGCCAAATTGTTTCCCAAATTCAAGATTGGGCCAAGAAGTTTCACTCTGGCCCAGCAGCCCTGCTTTCAGCCCAGAAATTACCAACACCATTCTGGATCATTTCGGGGGTACTTCAGTCTCTCTCTTTGGAGAACTTATGATTCGTTTGAATCACAAATTCTAACTCAAATACAATAATACTCATTTAATTTTTTCACATCTTGTATTTGAATATACCTCTATTTAAACAGTACACTAACTAATTTTATTATTCATCCATCCTTTTTTAAATATAATGATTAAATGAGACATCTAAACGCATATTAAAATACATCTTTTACATTGATTAGAATACAATAACAAGTGAATATGTGATCCAAACAAATCATTACACTTTTTTTTTTTTTTCTAGGGAAGGAGTACTTAACCTTAAGCATAGGATTAACATGATTTCTTTCACGTCTCATTTGTAGAAAAAGAGTTTCCAAAGTAAACTTAGAAAGTTGGTTCAGTTTCAATGCGTAAGCTTGAATTTTTCCCTTCCTAATCTGTCACTGAACAACAGGTATATAGAACTAGAAATTATTTAAAAACAAAAAAACAAAACAAAACAAAGACGTCACAGTTACAGCTCCACAGCTGGCTAATTAAGTTTATATATATATATATATATATATATATATTTAGTATCACTTTATTATAAAATAACACTTGTTGTTGTTTCTTACGAGATTTGGAATATCTGTATTGGCTTAAAGTTTTGCAAAGAGTGGTTTTTGCGTAAGAATTTCTTATGAAGTGACTGTTTAGGCATATAAGTTGATTGATTAAATAATTTGATACTTTTTGGTGATATGTTTGAGTTACCAACAAGATTCTTAAGCTAAAACAACCACCGTAACATTAGCACCCATAATCAATTTTAAATTTTAAAAAAATATATATCAATAAAAGAACTTTTTTACAAATATATATATATATATAGGGAGAAAGAAGACGGTGAAGAAATAGAGTACAAGACTTGTATTTTGATAAATGGAGCTAAGAAATTAGCTTCATTCCCACAGTGCAAAGCGATAGTTAATTATATATATAATAAAGAAATCAAACAGTTTTGTTTTATGATGGTGTTCTATTTTGAACCGTTATATTTATATTAAAAAATAAAACTGTTGATTCATATATTTTATTATTTTGATATAATTTTTGATTAAATTTAACATTTAGTATTATCAATAAAAGAGATATCTTACTACAACAAATTTGTGGATACGATAAGTATCTCTGTATATAACATCATTCATGTGCACAGTGCATGTTGCGTGTTTACAAAAGAAAGAGATATATGGATACACCATAATTTTATTTCTTTAGACACGCTAACATGCAACTGATCATTTATCTATTTAATTATTTACTTATTTATCTAAGGGGGTATTTGGTGAATGAGTTTAGTTTAAGATTTTTTAGTTTCAATAATAATTTTTTAGAAAAGACAAAAAAAATTTTCAGAAAAGATAAAAAAAATTTTCAGAAAAAGATAAAAATCATGATAAAAAAAGTACAATTTAATTCAAAATGAACTAATACCTAAACGAGCCCTAAAAATCCAGGCCATTCGTGATGTACAAGTACAATACATATCCATACTAGATTTCCTTTTTCCAAGTGCAAAAAAGGATTGACATATAATAGAAAGTGCTAACAGTTACTTTCACACACACTCTCTCTCTCTCTCTGTTTAATATATATATATTTTTTACAAGCTTCCAAAAGTAACATTATCTCAATTATTAGCATGCATGTGCCGAGTTTTATTAACTTAATTTGGGATAAGCAGATGATGAAAGTATTAAAGAGATGCTGATTAAATCAAGATGTCTTGATATATATATTGATTCACATTATCATCATTCATTTAAAAATAAAAAATAAAAAAAGCATGCATGTGCCGTTTGCCAAGTTGGCCCCTAAAGGTACGAACTAGACCCAACATCAACTAGTTAGGCGGCTAGAGAAATTCATGGCCTGAATCAAGGGGTAAGATTTTTTTTCTTCCACATATTTCATTAGATCATCATATTAATATAGCAAATTTTAATTGTAAATTATCCAAAGCATTTTTGTTTTTAATGTAATTTCATAGCTTCGTGTCAGAACATTAATCAGCCGCTGCACATGAAAAAATCTTCATGGAATGCGCTTTCAATATGCACGTAATTCAGTGTGACGTTTGCAAGTATTTTTTCCCCCCTAGTTTTTGTTTGTCATGACATTTGCAAGATTAATGCACAAAAATGTTAAAAACTGGTCCAGGGTTACATATATATCTAAATGTTGTGGCAGCGATGATAAAAAGATTATTTTCTCTCTTTCTCTCTTTTTTTCCCTATTTTTTTGAACTGACATTGCAATTTATAATATAAAAATTGCAATAATTTTTGCTGAGTTTCTATGTGTGTGTATATATATATTCTTATATGTACTCTTTGATTTTACTAATCAGAAATTCAAGAAAATAAGACATTAATTCCATGAAAAAAAAATACACACAATGAAATAGGATTCTATTAAAGTGTTTACTAATTCTATGAAAAAAAAATCAAGTTACATGAGAAATTCAATTCTTATCCTACTTATTAGAGTAAAATTTTATCTAACACTAAATGAATATTCCTAAACTAGAAAACAAGATTAAACGAACAAAATAATTAATGACGTTAAGCAAGTACACAAAGAACACAAGAGAATTTTAATAACAATATAGAAAAATCAGTGTCCGGTATGATTGTCTTAATGCTTTGTATTAAAAATTATGTATTATCTTTTTTCCCTCAATTCAAGAGAATTTACAGTACATTGGGATTTAATACATAATAACTCCGAACATTAAATATCATGAATATCAAATGTTTTTAATTGTCGACGTTTCTCCCTCGTAGATACTTAAGTTTCCTCCTCTAACCTTAGGCATGATCTCAGTTAGACTTTTACCTCATATCTAGGCAGACACCTATTTAGGTAGAATTCTATCTCATTAATAAGTAGGCTTTTACCTAGATAGACTCTTATCTCATAACTAGTTTGGCCTTTATCTTATAATTAAGTAGACTTCTACCTAAGTACAAGCTTAGATAGATTTCTATTTACACAAGATTAGGGTTTGGGTTTGGATTTAGGTTCAATCTATTACTAATAACTTTTATATGATGATAAAAATATCACACAATATTACTATTTATTTTACTAAGAAATTAGAAGGATTGAAAAAAAAAATTTATATAGTTCGAGAAATACCCTTATATAATAATGAAATGACTTAAACAAGAATGATTCAAAATTTATAAGATAAAATGAGAATAATCCAACAATCATAGATGAGATGAATTTATTTATTTATTTTGCTAGAAAAAAAAGTACTTGCATGGTAAACCTCTAGGCATTGAAATAAAACGTGCATGTCCCATCTTGTTCATATATTAATACATCTCACTTCCCTCTTTCTTTCTTATTTGTTAAGTAATAAAACAACTTCTTTAGCCTTTTTTTTTTTTTTTTAAATAAGAAACTTCTTTAGCTTAATACATACATTTAAGGGTAACATATATCCACTTTATCTTAATCCAGGCAACCACCTGTTTCTTTTACCACATGTAACCAAAATAGGTGTATAGATCGTTTTGATGTGCGCTTGCCACATTTCTTTTTTGTGGCAAGCGCATTTCTTTCGTCTTCTAACCCTTCAAATTTCAACAATAAAGACAAAAAACTTTTTTGTTTACAAAGTATGTGAATGATGAGATTTAAATACGTTTTTTTTTTAACTCAAATGATTTTTTTTTTTAAATTTATAATAAAACTAGAATGACAAATAGAAAAATATTTAAAATTATAAATGTTAATTATGTAGTTAGGTAAGTTACTCAAATTTAACAAATTTCTTAAATTCGAAGATTTTCTAATTTAACAATAATTAGAAATTAATTAGGAAATTCCCTAATTTATAAAATAAAATGTTAGCTTCCTTTTATACAAATTAAAAGGAAATGGTATAAAAGGAAATCATTCCTTTTTTGTTTTTGATTTGTTTTTATTTTTTTTTGGGAAGGATTTTCGTTTTTTTTTTCTTTAATGCATGTATATACGACATTTGGGTTTTGAGATTTCATTCTTTTGGTAAAAAATAAAATATAAAAATAAAAAATATATTAGAGGAAAAAAAAAAGCCAACATTTTCAAAAGAAATTAATAATAATGGGTCCCATTCATTGGGCATTGCAACGGTCCAAGGAAGCGGTTCAAGCCAGGCGTCGATAATGGAGAATCTGGTTCCTGGAGGACCCCATCAACCATCTTCATTCTTCCCTCTATATGTAATAAAATCATTTCAATAATGACTTTTTTTTTTTTTTGATTGAAAGGGAGACGGCCTTTTATTAATTAATTATTTAAAACAAGAATGTTAATATAATGAAATATGACTTTCTAATATAAAGAAAAAACATAAAAAAAAACCCCCAGGTTTTCAAAATCTGTAACGGACTAATTATATGCATCTCTTTCCAACAAGACCATAGACATACAGCAATACACTTTACTTACCATGTAAAGTCGGTTTATTTAGTATCATCGAGAAGTGCCCACAAAAAGAAACCCAAAAAAAAAAAAAAAAGAAAGAAAGAAAGAAAAAAAGAAGCCCCGGCTTGATTATCCCAAGTTATTTTCAGTATCTAGCTCTGGAATGGATGTTTAAGGACCACCCCAATTCATAAATTCCAGGATTTTGTTTGCCATTTTCTGTCTCTGGAGTCTGGGTCCCACACTCTTTCTCTCTCTGTGTTTTTTTGGCAGCTCGTTTTTTCTAGTCAAGTCTGTTTCACTTTCCTTCTTTTCCAGTTTGCTGAGCTCAAAAACTTCTTTTGTGTACAGTTTCACTTTGGTTTGACTGTTGGTTTCTTGGTTAAGATATTCTGAGAAAGTGGGAAGTTTCGGTTTGGATTCGAGCTCTACTGAGGCAGAGGAAAAATGGGTTACGTGAAGTGGGAGGTGTTCTTCACTGGGTTGGTCTTGATTTTCACATCGCCGTTCTCTAGTGCCTTGACTGACTCAGTAGATGGTAAAGTAGATTTATTTTATTTTATTTTATTTTTTATTTTTAACTTTTGATCTGCTCTGTTTGGTTCTTGGGAAAGTTGAAAGGAAAATGTCTTAAAGTTGCTTCCTTTACCAAGCGTTTTCCTCTCACTTGCTTCACTCTTTCCATAACAGAAGTAAAGTTAGAATTTTTATGTTACATGTCTCTCTTTTCTTTTTTTTTTTCTTTTTTTTTTTTCTAGTCATGGCGATGAATAATTTGTACGTTGCTCTGGGATACCCGCCTCTTCGAGGGTGGCTTCTTGTCGGAGGAGACCCGTGTGGGGAAAACTGGCAAGGAGTGGAATGTGTCTTCTCAAACATAACTGCCATGTAAGATTAGTTGAGTTTCTGTTTTATGTTGGAGACAATTTCTCTCTCTCTCTCTCTCTCTCTCTCTCTCTCTATAGGAATTCCTCTGAGGTACTTGGTTTGACAGAAAACTCAGCGGTGCAAATTTGGGTGGACAGCTCGGAGATGGCTTGCAATTCCTTGGATCAGTTATAATGTTGTAAGGATTAATATATTTATATATGTATATGTATGTGTGTATATATATAGATGTATGTACTTTATGATTGATTCTGCACTGACTTAGTAGTGTGAATTCTGATTGAACTTCGCCCAAACAAAATATTCTGACTTGCATTTTACTTGTGTGATTATTTATAAGCTTTGTGCAATGCTATGGTGCAGAGACTTCAGCAATAATCATATAGGAGGGAGTATTCCATCTGCTCTGCCCCCAACTCTAAGGAATTTGTAAGTTCGGACTCGGCTCTTTTTTTTTTTTTTTTTTTTTTCCCTTCCTGTTAATGTTTTGTTAAAACATCTGTATGTGGAAATATGCTGAACCAAGTATTGTGCTTTTGTTTGTGTTCTAGTTCGCTTTCGGGTAATCAGTTAACGGGAAGCATCCCGGATGCATTGTCTCCTTTGAGTCAGTTGTTGGAATTGTAAGTTAACGACATTCTGTGTAGTTTAGTTAGATCTTGTTATTCTCCTTTTTCTTGATAAAAAGTTCGGGTTATGTCCGTCAGGTCATTAGATAATAATCATCTAGTTGGAGCTATACCAGATGCGTTTCAGCAGCTTACTGTTTTGGCACGTTTGTAAGTTGTCATCTTTTAATCCAAATAACTTATGCATTTGTTCTTGGTCTTCTTGTTCCTTGTTTTTTTTTTTTTTAATGTTTTGAAACTCGCTGAAGGTTTTGAGTGTGATGGTATGTCGTGTTATAGAGACCTGTCGGGAAACAACTTAAGTGGTCAGCTTCCTCCTTCGATGGGAAATATGTTATCTTTGTCAACATTGTGAGTTAGTCTCTGAAAAAACTTGCCAACCGATGCCGTATATGCATGATATCTGTTGATTGAATATTGTTTGTGGAATGTTGCAGGCACTTGCAGAACAATCGCCTTGTTGGTTTTCTTGATGTCTTACAGGATTTACCGCTACAGGATCTGTACTCTCCTTTCATCCTTTTCAAAAAATCCTTTGACTTGAGATATTTTTTTAACATATGGGATACTGGTTAGAAAGTAATTTCATCATTCGACAACTCAGAGATTCTTTCTGTTTTTTAATCTTTTCTTGACAGAAACATAGAGAACAATCTCTTCTCTGGCCCGATTCCCCCAAAGTTGCTGATGGTTCCAAATTTCAGGTGAAACCAAAATTTTTCTTCTTGCTACTTTTGTAAAGCAGTTTTTTATTTGAAGATAAAAAGTTGGTTGGCCCCTGTTAGAAATTATCATTAGGTATTATTCATACCTGATCATTAAGTAAACCAAAGAAGCATGGAAATCATTTATTTGGGCATAAATGAAATAGAGGAGACTTCTTTTTTTTCTTTATTGAATTAGATAATTATACCCATATCAATTTTACGAATTGCTCCCATATTGCACAAACAAAGCACAATTCGCCATTTTTGTTTGCTCGGATGATTTATTTACGTGATATAGTATTTTTCTGAAAATGATCTACTTCTCTTTTCTTCATCGACTCTGGTGGCATTTGCTTTGCAGGAAAGATGGAAATCCATTCAATACTACCATAATTCCAGCACCTCAGGCTGCACCTCCTTTGTCACTGGCCCCAGCCCTGGCTCCGTCTTCTCCTAAAGAACCAATTTGGAATCATGTGATTGGACCTTCTTCTTCCCCAATAATACTGACATCTGGTGAATCTAATAAGAAATTCTTGACTGCTAAGGCAATCGCTTGGATTGCCGTTGCAGGGATTTCAATAGTTGTCGCATTTCTATTGTGTCTTCTATTGCCAAAATGGTTAAAAGCAAAACAAAGGGACAAAATTGCTAAGGAACCATATTTCAACGCTAATAAGGGTTCTACTGAGAAGCTTAAATATGACGGATCTACATTTCAACGAAGTAATCAAACAGATACGGGTAATTCGTTGTCATTATACCTCTTCTCAAGAAATAAGTTTCTTTGTGTTTTGTATAGTTTTACCTGAAATTTGTTTTTTTTCAATTTTTGTATGACTTGTTTAGAAGCTGCAAAAGAGGCTGTTGTAAGACCACAAGAAAGTATCGGAGTGGACAACAGAAGAGCAGGTTTTCCACCAAAACTACAGCATAAACAGGTCATGAATGTGAAAAGTAATACGCAAAGTTCAATTTATACAAAGGATAATGAGATCGACATGACAGACACGGATGATGATATTTTGCCACCGCCACCTCCTCCTCCGCCTTTCCCAATCGACAGTGACATAGAAAACCCAGTTGTACCTACCATTGTCTCTACAACTAGACACCCTGTGAAGAGTCAAAACTTGAGTTCGGTGAGGGTGTTTACCGTTGCAGCACTTCAGCAGTATACAAACAGTTTTGCCCGAGAAAATTGTCTTGGAGCAGGAAATCTTGGCAGTGTGTATAGGGCTGAACTTCCTGATGGACTGGTATGATTCTTTTGAAAAAATATTTTAATCCTTGATTTAAACAGTTTTTACATGTTTCTCTAGAGAGTACTTTAGAGTTACTTTTTTTTTTTATCGTTTATTGTGTGATGCCTAAACTTCTGCTCCTCGATTCTTTTCGTAGCTTCTGGCTGTCAAGAAACTGGACAATGCTACTGCTAGGCAGCAGAATGATGAGGAATTTCTTGAACTGGTGTCTAACATCTCTAAACTCCGCCATGCAAATATTGTAGAGCTGATTGGTTACTGTGCAGAACATGGTCAGCGCTTGTTCGTGTACGAGTACTGCAGACATGGGACTCTTCATGATGCACTGCAAATGGATGACGAAATCCATCAGAAACTTTCGTGGAATCGGCGGATCCAGGTCGCAGTTGGAGCTGCAAGAGCCTTAGAGTATGTGTAGAGAATATGACGAAAAAGTTTACCATCTTGGAAAATTTACTAATTGAGTTATAAATTCTGGATTTTTTTTGGGTTGTGCTTGTTGTGGTGCTTTTTATTGGTCCTTGGAGGGATTGCCTAGAGGGGACAAAATATCTTAAGCTGTAAATGTTCATTTGTAAGGGTTTTGCTTCTAGAAAGTTCCTGAGTAAAGGAATTTTTGTTTTTTGTGGTAAAGGTACTTGCATGAGGTTTGCCGACCACCTGTTGTGCACCAGAATTTCACGTCGACCAATCTTCTCCTTGATGACAAGCTTGAAGTACATGTTTCCGACTGTGGTTTGGCTTCTTTGTTATCATCTACTTCAGTGAGTCAGGTAGTTATCTCTCTCTGTGTGCAGGGTTGAGAGAGAGTGTTTTTCAAAAATCGCACCACGAAATTTACTTGAACTTTTTAATCTGATTTTGTCTGGTGCACCAACGTTGTGAGAGAAGTTTTGATAGTAATGAGAAACATGAAATATGCTTTAAATGGGGTAAGCTGAGCAAAGATGTTTATCTATATCTATTTGGCAAGCTTACCAGATTACTTTTAGAGACACGAAAAACTTGGAAGATCGCAGATATCAAAGTTCTGCCAATTTTTTTTTTACTGAAAGATTAAATTTAGTTCTGAAATTCTACTCCTGCTTTGTTTTAGTTGGTATTGATAGATCAATTCTCACTATTGCATTGACTAGCAGATATCTGGACGTCTTAATGCACAGGGTTACGGTGCTCCAGAATTCGAGTCAGGGAGTTATACTTACCAGAGCGATGTCTATAGCTTCGGAGTCGTGTTGTTAGAGCTCCTCACCGGACGGAAAGCCTATGACAGGTAGCTGCTCATTTAGTAAAAATTACACGATTGCGTTTTTTCTTCGTTGGTACATAAGGGAAAATTGACACATCTCTAGTTTATTTACCTACTTGGGTTCAACTAAGACTTGTTTTCTCGTTGTCGTAAAAATAAAATAAAAATAAAATAAAAAAAATCCTAGGTCGAGGCCTCGTGGGGAGCAGTTTCTGGTTAGATGGGCGATCCCGAAGCTTCATGATATTGATGCATTGTCAAGGATGGTTGATCCGTCTTTATATGGAGCTTATTCTATGAAGTCTTTGTCACGCTTTGCTGATATTATTTCCTCGTGCATACAGGTAAGCAAAAGGAAAAAGAAAAGTCACCCTTGTTTATAAAGAAAAGACTTTTTCAATGCAAAAATATTGAGTTAGTATTATTTCCACACTTTGCTTTCAGCGGGAGCCCGAATTTAGGCCTCCGATTTCGGAAATCGTACAGGAACTGTTGCAAATGATTTAGAAGAGGCCTCAAGCAATCAGTCAATGAAGGATTAACTCTAATTAGGAGAATTAATATGATATTTTATGTGCCAGCTGACTCTAGATCATGTGCATTGGAAGGGTTGACTATCTGATTTTGACATGATCTCAAGAGAGAAATTATTTCAAGAACATATTAATATGACCAATCCAGTATTCTTTAGCCAAAGTTTTCATCTCTTCTCTGGTGTAAAAAAGAAAAAGAGAAAAAAAAAAAAAAAAGAATGTGGTAATTTTTCTCTGTTTTTTTAATTTTGCCTGCATTGTATTGCAGTTATGTAATTTATTTTTTTTTTTGAATTTGGGATGGGAGGAATTAAAAATATACACATTGTGGTGGAGTTACTGTTAGACTATATTTGTAATCATATTTTGCAATTATAAATTGGCTTGTCGATGCTGAACATTATAATGTGCGACAAAGTATATTATTGAGCATGCTGAGCAAACAAAGGTGAACATGAACCAAATTTTGTTCTATAAATCATGTTTTCCTGCCTAGGATTCCCGAACAAGCTATTGTTTCATCTGTAAACGTAAATACTATGGGATTATTCTCCATGCCCCACACTCCCTTGAGGTTTCTCGGAGATGAACCCACAAATCTTTTTTCTATCAATAAGGACAAGCTGTCAGCACTCTCCAAATAGATTCTCAAGTGTATTCTTTTTACGGGAATTTTATTTCAACCCTACGATCACATCAAAATAAATAAAGTAATACGATAAGTTAATAGAATTTGACATGGTTATGTTTGGTAAATCAATTTAAATTTAAAATTTTCATCTTAATTTTATTTTTTTCTGAAAAGTTAATAAAAATTATAACTAATTTTTAAAAAGTCAACCAACTCTAACTTAAAAATTTCAACTCCAACCGTAATACCAAACGGAGGCGCAGATTTTAATTAAAAGCTGTGTTTTGTGTCTGGGTCATTAGTTTTGTAGTCAATGCTCATGTTAAAAGAATACTACTATTTGATTAAGATATGAATATTGTGGAGGTAGGATGGGTCATGATGGGAGTGGGAGATCTGGTAAAGAGAAGCTTTGAAAGGAGCAACAAAAGAAAAGGTTAGGGACACAAATTATTGGTTGCCATGATGCCTCTGTGCTATGTCGGATGACTCCCTGCAGTTAATTACTTCTTTTTTTTGACCTTTTTTGTTTTTTTAGATTAAATATTATGATCTTTTTATATGTTGATGTATGTTTTCAATCATAAAAAAATATCAAAATCACATTAAAATAAAAAATATATAAAAAAAGTTCCTTATACATATTTTACGAGGATGTAATTTTTTTCTTTCACATCTTACGGTATAAAAAAATACCTCGTGAATTGTTAAATTTTAATCCCATTATGTCAGTTTTGTTTATATATATATATATGTGTGTGTATATATATATATATATATATATTCAACTTTGATATATTCAAAAGCACGCGCCATCTGTAGAAACGACTCGTCGAAGAAAAATTCGAAATTAAACAGATGAGTCCAAAACCAAGGACTAAAGTCAGGACAAGAGCAAGCTTGAATCTCGCACGTGAAACCCTCAGAGAATGAAGCATGACATTGCCTTTTCAGTTGTATATATAAATATAAACCTAATTTCCCACTTTCTCTCTGACTACATATAAAAAATTTTCCATTATTATTATTATTATTCATTATTGTTTGAGGTTGTATAACAAAACAAACTCATCAATTGTGTCGTCCATTTAATCTAACCTTAATACCCAAACAGTTATTAGAACACATGTTTGGCTTTAATCTTTGTTTCGTTTGGTACATAGAAAACGACATCTACTGGTACTAGAAAGATTAATTTAAAAAAAAGAATATATATATATATATATCCAAATATATTTTGCAAGACTAATAAAGAGGTTATGTCATAAGTCAATCTGGATATTTTTGGGGTTATATACTTTCTTAGTTGTTGTTTGGATGGAACCCTCAAAACAGTCAAACCGCGTTTTTTTTACAGATTAGCTGCATTTCACATGTCTAACTATAATAAAC
This sequence comes from Ficus hirta, assembly GCA_038430175.1. Lineage (NCBI taxonomy): Eukaryota > Viridiplantae > Streptophyta > Magnoliopsida > Rosales > Moraceae > Ficus > Ficus hirta. The sequence continues at coordinate 9,018,683 of CM076589.1, read as the reverse complement.
AAAAAGATACCGACCAAACTTAGAAATTATAATGCCTTAACTTTTTTATTATTATTATTATTAAATATAAAATATATTCATATATTTAATAGGTTGAGAAAACGTTGCACATCCAAAATTGTATTTAATGAGCTCTTTAAATTCTATGCTTATTAATTATTATAATTTTTTTTTTACTAATACCAATTCGTTAAGACCGTCTGATTTGTATCATAAAGCTCAAACAACAATATCTATCTGGTATTACATAATTTTACCCTTTTCATTTTGTTATTAACCAATTTGATTTCTATACAAGAGTGATACTTAACTAACCTAGCATTAATTACGGAATATGAATGGTGTAAAACATAGATGTTTCCATTGGAAATCTTTTTTTCTCTATTATATTTTCAGAGCTTTTTAAAGTAGGGTATTGCTATCGACAGTACATGTTTATAAATATTTGTCTAGTTAAAATCAGATCAAAATGAAAATGTATATTAAGTTGATAAAATCACATAAAAAAAATTAGTTTAAAACATACCCCACCAATAGGGCAATTTTTTTTTCATACCTTGCCCAAAATTTTCATATATGTTTTCATCTTTTTTTTTTTTTTTTACTTTGTTTCATTAGGAAAGCTAGCTTAACGTAAACATGTTACCAAATTCTTACGACTTTTTTTGTTTTGTTTTTAAGTTACACTTTTTGGGGAAAGAAAAGGAAAAGGAAAAAAGAAAAAGAAAAAGAAAAAGAAAAATTTGAAGAACGTTGCAATCTCTGGACTTGAAGTAGAAAGAAAGTGTACATCAACAAGGAACTAGGTTTAAAAACCCAACTTAATGTTCAACCCATATACTAATCATGAACGACATTTATTAAATTATGAACAAGGGGGAGTTTGACATTTTAACTCAAACTCAAATTTTTCAATTCAGTTTTTGTTTTTTTCTGAAAAAGTTTTTTATCTTTTCTAAAAATTCAAAAAAAGTTACTATTAAAACTTAAAAATTTCAACTCAAACTCATTCACCAAACAAACCCTAGTCAAACTTTCTAATTAAAATAGTGACCCGTACAAACCAATATTTCCAGTTGATAAGCAAAACTTTCGAATCGTAGGACCATACAAAGGAAGAAGGGGACGAAAAAAAGAACAAATTTTTTTTGTTTAAATTTAAAAATGAGATGATTCAAATTATTCACCTTAAAAATAAATGTGATATTATCGCTATACAATTTAATTTTGAATTGGTTCATTTTGTAACAAGTTTGAGATTCTCTCTCTTTGTTTTTTTTTTTTTTTGGGTTATTTGTTTTTTTAACCCCTCTCTCTCTCTCTGTGTTGTTTCCTTGCATGTGACGTTATTATCAGTACTAGTAAAAACCATAAATATCATTTTCTCTAATGGGTCCAAGTTAGTTGTAATCACATGAGTAAATTTGAATGTTTTCAAAATCAAAATTATTGAATTTGCACATGCAAACTTTGTTTGATTTGACTGAAGTTGCATTCCAACGACACATCAGTTAGTGTAAATGCGACATCAATATCATTATTTATGACCATTAAATTTTTAACTTCTTGGTTCTACCCAAAAAAAAAAAAAAAAAAAGAAAACTTATTGGCTCAGCACAATGTAAGGCAGAAAATATAATTTGTTTAGTGAACAACTTGTGTTCAATCTCTAATTATAAGGGCTGTACTTGAATTACATATATATATATATATATATGTGTTTTAAATGAAAATTTTCCTAATGTTTCACTAAACACACCATGATATTAAGGACAATTCAATGTAATTTTTAGTAATAGTGTTATGAGAGAATAACAGAAAATCGCCCCTACATGTTTAATCGTGATTAGAAATGTGAGAATCTACCTTTTATTTTTTATTTTAAAAATGATGATATCATCACATTCAACATTGATGTCAAAGATTGCCAAAATTAGCTATATGAAAGAAAAAAAAAACATTAATCAAAAGAAATTACCATAATCTCAAGAGATAGATTAATTTTTTTTTTATAAAAAATTAACCTTTGTCCGTACTTGACAAAATTATTGTTATGATTAAAAAAATAAAAATATTAGAGAGGTTTTGTATTTTAAAAAACACAAAAATAGTTTTTTGTGTTTTGATTAAACACATACAACATATCTGTTAATCAAAATGGATAATAAAAATTTTATGCGTCTCATTTAATATAAATAATGAGAAACACGCATATGAAAATCCTTTCGTCATCCTTGATTTTATTTTTTGTCAAAAGAAACCTTACATACCCTTAACAAATTCTCATGTGTAGCTAATCATTTAATATCCTCATTCTTATTCATTTACTTTCATTTTAATTTTCAATCCAATTGTTTTTCTCAATATATTCTTTTACGACATGTCCTAAATAATTTTGTATGTATTTGATAAGTTTCAAAATAAACACATTAAGTTATGATTTGATCCCAACTTTTTTGTATTTAAAATGTTCTTAAACTCTTTGAAAGGGTGCAAAATGGTCATTTTTGTTTATGGATGCTAAAATTAAAAAAAAATATATTATGCTAATTACACACGATTTACTATTTGAGGGTAATTAAGAAAAGATTTATATGATGTAACTTATATATTACACACGTGATTTATTTCATCTAATTTTTAACAATCGTTAGTAAAAAGGACCAAATTACACTAGTTTAAAAAAAATTAATAGTTTATGGGCCTTTAAAAAAAAAAAAAAAAAGAAGACCAAATGATAATTTTGTAGAAAGATTACGATATATTTATATAAATTATCCATATACGTATACACAAAAGTTAACGTGTACAAATGTTAACAAGAAAATTCTAATTAATTTGCAAGTGACAAGTCGTAATCAAAATCAAGACATGCTTTTTACCACCTCTTAAAGGAAACAATTACTTTAAGAAACATATCTAGTTGGCAATTAGGAAAGTTTCCCATATGCTTTTGTTTGACAGAGGTCACTTTCCAAATTTAATTTTTCATTACTCTTCTTTTTTTTTTTTTTTTTTGTCCAATTAAATAAACACACCCACCCAACGTGCTGAACGGTATAAATAATAATTTTTTTTAAATAATAATTTTTTAAAAAATAAATATTATTTATGGGTTGGGTTTATTTGGTCTCCAGTTCCACCACAAATGAAGCAATAACCGACCACTGGTTTTGAAGACATTTCACTGTCCGTGTGACTGAGGAGGGAAGGGTATTTTGGTAAAATCAAGGAAGCTGACGAAACAGAGAACTTGGCTCGTCTTTTGCTTGGTCTGAAATCTGATTTCCATACAGTTTCTTGTCTCATATCATTATCGTTTTCGCTTCTCTTTTTCCTCAGCTGTAAAATTTTTCTTTCCCAGTACTGGCAAAATTTTTCCCGGAATCTAATCTCTAACTTTCTCGGCGGATTTCCGTTCCGATCCAGGAGAAGAACTCAAGAAAGAAGAAGAAAAAAGCGCTGGGTTGAATCTTCTTTTCTTTTGTTTGTTATTAAAGCAGAGTTCGTGTCGAAGCCAAAGTCTCTCTCTCTGTTTTCCGATTGCTCTCAAGCTTTTTCCGTCGCCGGAAAGATTTTGTTCTCTGTTGCGAAATGGCGAAGCGTGGATATAAGCTGCGTATCTTTTTTTTTTTTTTTTTTTTTGGGCTTTTTCTTGAAGTGTTCTTAGCTGAAATTGAGTTATTATGCTCTAATGTCTTGATCAGATTCTAGGGCTTTATGTCGGTGATTTGATTTTGTAACGGCCTTTTTCGGTGCTTCTCTCTCTCTCTTTCTGTGTTTATCTGTTTTCGGAATATGGCAAATTCCATGTCTTGTTTGGTTACTGAGAAATGCTGCAAAACGAAGAAAGTTCAAGACTTTAATTTTACTCACTGTGGCTGGAGTCATTTTCTTGCTTAAGATGACGATAAACAATTTTTTTTAGCTTTGTTGTAGTCTTAATAATTATAAGACTTGAAAATCTTAATCTACATGGATTGGGCAGTTAGATATTCCACGTTATTGTGGAAAAAAAGAAGACCAAAAATAGCATCAGACCAAGTTTATTTACTAATTTGTTGTAGTTGGGTTTGGATTGTAATTGTAGTTATGTCGTTTTGTTTGATAATTGTTGATTTTCCTTGACCCTTTTTAATGGAAAAAATAGAGGAATTTTTGGCTCATTCAGGCAACGTCAATTGCCTAAATATCGGAAAAAAGGGTTGCCGACTTTTTGTTACCGGCGGGGATGATCACAGAGTCAATGTTTGGGAAATTGGCAAACCGACATCGTTAAAGGCAAGTAAATTGTTGAATAGTTCTATATATGTTTAATCATATTATATATATATATATATATATTTTTTTCTGAGATAGGTTGTCTTTGGTTTCTATGTTGGCCAACGTCTTTCTCTCTTTTGAGTTCCCTAATTTTGGGGATCAACTACGTTACCTGTAACAAATATTGTAGCCGATGTTTTCTATACAGGGTATTTTAACTGCCACTTTCAATGAAAAGTCAATTCGGTGGGCATATAAGTGGTTGTAGACATAGCCTAGTGGTAATTTCATGGGACTTCACCTTGAGGTGAAGAGTTCGATTCCCTCTAAACCGCAAGTTAGAAGCAATATATAGTAAAACTTCGATTAAAATGTTGTCGTAAAAGGTAACGGGCGACTTTATGAAATAGCGGATAGTATAAATATAGAAACACTTTTTCCCCAAGATTTGTTGCCAATTATATTCTTTATGGAAATGACAAACCAATTTTGGGAATTTCCAGACCCAGTATTTATTTGGAATTGCGAATTCCCAATTTGTAGGAATTGCGAATCTCGGGATTCCATGTACAAATGCAAAGTTTATGGCTGACCGATATTGCTCATCGTCATTTAAGCTATTGTATTTATTTTTCTTATTGCAGGTCATATGCATAGAACTAATTTCGGGTTATCAAATGATACGTAATACAATACAGTTAAAATAAGTTATGTATCAACAAACCGTCACCCATTAATACAACACTAACGATATTTGATTAGGGAGGGAAAAAAAAACTGTGGACTATGCCATATTTTTATAGTAAAGAGGTTTTTCTGGGAATGAAGTATGAATTTTGTGTGGTTATAGCATACAACAGGGATGGAAGGTATATCTTATTTTTCTCTCTCAAAATTTCCTTGTTTGTTTTCTCGCTAAATAAATTCAGACCGTAAACGTCAACTTGTTTCACTTTATTTTAAGCCAATGTGTCCTTTTTACCTTTGCATGGTACTTGAAATCTATAGAGTGATGGATCTTTTTCTTGGCTGTGGCTTTATTTTTAAAGACTGAATGTGCCTGTTTTTTGTATTTCTTTCCTTCTCTGCAGAGCCTTTCTGGTCATATAAGTCCAGTTGAGTCTGTAGCTTTTGATTCAGCGGAAGTATTAATCCTTGCCGGAGCTTCTAGCGGCGTTATAAAGCAATGGGATTTACAAGAAGCAAAAAGTAAGCTGTCTGCTACATTAAAGGACTTGCACAGTTAATATAATTTGGAGTAGTTATGGAGATTAAGACTTCAATGGTTCTGGACCTTCAGGTCACCTGCCAAGTGGGCTTTGATTTAGTCCTTCAATTCTCAGTCCAAAATTGTAGCTTTTGCAGGTCAAAACGTATAGGCTAGAAGCCTTTTTTCATAGTAGGAGATGTAAGATTAGTTTGTTAGTGTTTTTTTTTTTAACATATTTGTTATTGTTATTGAAGTGTAGTGGTTCGCACGCTTTCTGGACATAGATCCAACTGCACTGCTCTTGAATTTCATCCATTTGGTGAGTTCTTTGCATCGGGTTCCATGGATACTAATCTGAGGATATGGGACATTAGAAAGAAAGGATGTATTCACACATACAAGGGTCATACTCAAGGCATCAGCACTATTAAATTCACCCCTGATGGTCGCTGGGTAGTTTCTGGTGGGTTTGATAGCGTCGTAAAGGTAATATTAGGTCAATACCTTTACTAGGTCAAGCTCTATCAATTGCAGTAAGAGTTTCAACCACATGCTTATTTTGAATAAAATCTTGCTGCTGCGGCTTAGGTGTGGGATTTAACGGCTGGAAAGCTCTTGCACGATTTTAAGTTTCATGGAGGACATATTCGGTCCCTAGATTTCCATCCTCTCGAATTTCTCCTTGCCACAGGTGAGTAAATGACTCAATTCTTTTTTAATGTGGTCTTAAACAGATATTGGCTCTCCACTGCTGTAAGTTCAGTGAACTTAAAGACTGAGTTAGCCAGCCTGTTAGTGCAACTCATTTGCTTATTCTTGTCAACCTTTTTGAGAAATATCAATCATAATGACAATTGTATACAAAAAGGATATTTATTTCAAGAAGAGAAAAAACAATGGACTGTGATACGAATTGCCTTCATTGTTTTTGGTAATATCATAAGTGAGAACTAATGTAAAACTTGAGGAAAGCAAATATTTACTCTTTTTTTTTTTTTTTTCCAAGCGAACATAGTTTTCTATCACAATGGTCGTTTGAGCCTGGTAGTTCCCTTATTGAGACTCTGGTCTCGACTATCGATCCGTGGAAAACCTGTTATTGGTTTGTTAGTTGTTGTTCGTGTAGGTTTACTGACTATCCTTTGGTATTTCTACCTTGAGCCTGTTTGTATAGCTTCCTAGAAGGTGTTTTAAAGTGTTTGGACGATCCATTAAAAGAGCTTTTGCTTTCCAAAAGCTCATAGTCAAAGCCATTAGATGTGGCTTCTAAATATAGCTTATCTGATTAGAGTTATTAGTCTATCAAACTTGTATAAGAGTCTTAGTAAGACATTAAAAACTTCATTCTAGCATGTTCATTGCATATTGGAAAAGTTTGAAATCATTTTGACCTATAAAAAGCTGTTTTGAAAATGTGGTTTCAAACACTTACTGAAAAGCCACATCTTTTGCTTCGTTTTTTCTATTAACTAAGAGTAAAGCAAAAGTTCTGCCAAACAAGCCCTGTATCTTCTGCTAACATTATAATCTCACTTGAACTTATTTTTTGAAAGGCGCTTGAATGTTTTAAATAAACTAATAGGTTACAATAATACAACTTGTTTTCCAGGTTCAGCAGACAGAACTGTGAAATTCTGGGATTTGGAAACCTTTGAACTGATTGGATCTACCAGACCTGAGGTACCTTAGTTTCTTTGTTTTTGAATTGTAGTACTTTGTTTGTGCAGTCTATGTCTAGTCCTATTACGGATAAAATTTGGGAGGCTATTGATTGTTTATCTCAGTATTCAACGAAAGGCTATTTATTCGTATTTTTTTCGTGTCATTTCTGATCTCCATGTAATGAATAATACATAATTGATGTGCCTCTTAGTGAAGAAGTAGAAGTCATTAACAGACATCACGCACACACATATGTTACAAACTGCTTTGTTAATCTACTATATTTTCTTAATTCTGTTTCAAAAAGGACAGTTAAATGAACAAATAGTGTGGATGGTGAAGGGAGGCGTCATCTTATCAGAATTGCATGCACACAACCATAGTGAATTTTTTATCATCCATTAAAGATAATCGTAATATGATCCATAAGCTTGTCCTTGTCGTGTGTAGAAATTGTTTGGTGTGAGAATCTACGATTCCCGAATTCAGATTGTTCTTGAACATGCAGTAGGAAAGATAAAATATATATGAACTGCTGTAATAGATATATCCTTCTCTCCAGGCTACAGGAGTACGTGCTATCGCTTTTCATCCTGATGGGAGGACCCTGTTTTCTGGACTAGAAGATAGTTTGAAGGTTTGAATTTGCTTCTTATCTTAAAACCTTATGGAGCCTCCGAAGGGAAAACAAAGTTCAGTGCTTTCATTTTGCAGGTTTATTCGTGGGAGCCTGTTATCTGTCACGATGCTGTTGATATGGGGTGGTCAACCCTCGGTGACCTGTGCATTCAGGAAGGGAAACTGTTGGGATGCTCGTACTATCGAAATTCTGTTGGAGTTTGGGTCGCAGATATATCAGTATCTATCTTAACTTGTTTCCTGCATTTTCTCTTTGCTCATTATCTATAACTTTTTTTTAACCACATTTTTAAACATATAAAGTTCTTTTCAACCGCGGACTTCTAACTTGTCAAAGCTTATTATATTCTCTACGTGCGTCAGCTTATTGAACCATATGGAGATGCTTCACAAATTGACCGCACAGAGCAGAAGTTTAATAATCTTAAACTTCAAAGAAGCTCCGAGGTACCAGGATCCGTTGCAAGGACTTCAAGTTTGCGAAGTACGTCTCCTGATTATGAGACAAAGGAGATAAAGAACATATATGTGGACTGTGAGTTTTGTCTCTCTTTTTATTTTTTAAATTTCTCGTAAAATGCACCAGATGTAAAATATGAAGATTGTTTCAAGTAACACCTGTCTTTTGCTGCACTGAACTCCATCTGCCTGTCCCCACCTTCTGCTTTTTTTTTTTTTTTTTCATGTTTTTTCATTGTATTCTTTTGCTTATTGCTATTATTTTTCTTGAGTAGCTGCCGGAGGAAAGCCTGTTACTCAACAAAAAATCGAGTCTTTAACTTCTTCGAAAGTGACACCCCATTTGGAAACAAAGGAAATCAACGATCAGGTGACAAAGAAGCAGAGTCATTCAGCAGAAGTTCCACCAAAATCAAATGAGCATGCCATTAATACATCTTTGGTTGTGCCTAGCATTGTACCTCGTGACAGCCCTGAGGGAAAAGATTCAGCCAAGTCCACAAGTGAATCTATTACCTTTTCACGGACAAAACGTGGTATGTTGCTCAGACCAGCCCATATAAGGAGGCCATCGAATAGTAAAAATGATGTGGAAAGGCTGCCGTCTGCTGTGGATGTGGGACCACCTGTGGCTGTTGAATCTGGAACTTTTGGCAATTTGATGAGCAACTTCGATGGCACAACTGATTCAAACTGCCAAACAAAAACTGTATCGGAAGACGGAAAGGGAGAACGTTTTGAGGAAAAGGATTCTGGTATCAAGTGCTCATCAGAAAGGTTTGACAAAGTTTTATCTCCCCAGACACCCGCTAGTAAAGAAACAAGTAAGTTCTTAGCATTATAACATCACCTTTCAGATCACAAGTCTTTCTCCTATTTCTCTTATTTTTTATTTTCCTGCTCTCCCTCTCCAGCCCCATCATTTATCTCGAATGAGCCAAACCGTGATTGTTAATGTGCCATTGTTTCTCTTATTTAAGTAGCCGTCATTGCGTATGTGATTTTTCAGGCAGTAAAGCCCTCGATAGCAGCAAAGACAGCAACTCTGTTAAATTTGTCAATGGAGGTGTGGCAGTTCTTACCAAATTTATAGTTTTCTGGAATTTTGCAACTTATAATGGATGAAAGTTGATTGTTTAAAATTCCAATTTGGCAGTTGCAGTAGTACAGGGAAGGACTCGAACCCTGGTTGAGAGGTTTGAAAGACAAGAAAAATCATACACCAATGAAGATCAAGTCACTATGACTTCTAGTATATCCAATCGTGTAATTCCTGAAAGAAGAGAGAGATTAAATAGCAATGAAGATCAAGGTACTACTATTAGCATATCCAGTCGTGTGACTCTTGAAAGAGGAGAAGATCAAAGTACTACTATTAGCATGTTCGGCCGTGCGGCTCCTGAAAGAAGAGAGAGATTAAATAGCAGTGAAGATCAAGCTACTACTGTCGTTACTTGTGTGATTCCTGAAACAGATAGAAGAGTACCTCCCTCACGGGTAAATATTTATTTCCGTTGAAGATTTTGTAGTCTTTAACCATCACTTGCGAGATCATTTGACTGAAATTTTTTAAACATCAAAAACAGAAAGAAATTTCTATTATGCAGGTCTACTTTAGTCTTGAACATAAAAGAAGCTCTGAAATATAATTTCGTGCTTCTTAAAATTGTGATTCACTTGTTTGAAAATATTTCGTAACTGGAAAGTCAAATCAGAAGTTTAAGATTGAAAACTTGTATTTTCTTTGTTATTATTTTTTAAACCTTAAATAAACTGGATAGAACATTCTAATTTTATAGAAGCGTTCATGATAGGAAACTTATTTGGTGTTAATTCACACGTATAAACATTTCTTGTCAAACAAAACTTAAGTTGTTTTTTGCTATCAGAGAGAAGAACCTCAAATTCCTACAAGGGACTCGCCGCCGACAAATCATTGGGATCCTGCCGAAGAACTGATGCAAACTCATGATGTCTTCTTAAGTACACTTCGATCCCGCTTGACAAAATTACAGGTAACTCTTCTAGTTTTGAAATTTTTTTTTTTTTCTTTCTTTGGGTGACAAAATTACAGCAAATGGTGTGCGCACTATTTTTCGGTAATAGCAACTTTGCAACATGATATAGGCAAATCCACTCAAGTTAGTAATAGAAGTGACTAAAGGCTGAGCGATATTGTAGCGTGCATGGGTTCATCCAATGTAGAATTTTGTCAAAAGATGGAAGAAAAGCAATAAAAAATTGTATAATGCTATAACTAGAGTCAATTATAACATTTGAGGTACATGTGATGATAGGAAACTTTTGCTTCGGGTGAAAAGAAAAGCGAAGAAAGGCATGTGTTAGGGTTTCGGTTGCTTTTCTATATTTGAGTAATGGTCCCTCATATGAAGATTCTTTCATGAACAATCTTCTTCTAGAAGGAAATCAATTACTCTTCTGTCTAATTATAGGTGGTGCGGCATTTTTGGGAACGAAATGATCTTAAAGGTGCTATTAATGCCATGAGGAAGCTTCCGGATCATTCTGTGAGTATCATTGGAAAAGTTATCTCTGGTTGCTTATTCAGATCGTAGTAGTAGTGATTTCTTTGCACGTTTTAGAATTGTCTAACCATCATTTGAACCTGGTACAGGTGCAAGCAGATGTAGTCAGTGTTCTCAAAGAGAAAATGGATATTCTTAACCTAGATCTATTTTCTTGCTTGCTTCCTGTGCTTCTTGGCTTACTTGATAGCAAGACAGAAAGGTATTTATTTCATTCGTCGATGGTCATCAATTTATGAGTTTTATTATTATTATTATTATTATTTTTTTACTAAAGATCAATTTATGAGTTATGAGCTGTCAAACAAACCTTTTGAATAACTTTTATGTAAAAATAATATAATAAACGTGAAACAAACTGATGTTTGTTTTATCATTTATGTAGAGCGTCTTCTCGCTGCATGTTATGCATATCCTTTCACATTTGGTAATTTGACACTGTTCTAGGGCTTAGTTGTACTATAGGAGAGGATGGAAAATATAGCATTTATTGGGTCGACAAGTAAATCCTTATAGGGAAGTTAATTCTTGAAAATTCACAGGCACGCGACAGTATCTTTGGAGATACTATTGAAGCTTGTAGCAGTCTTTGGCCCGGTGATACACTCAGCCGTTTCAGCACGTCGAGGTGTTGGAGTGGATCTTCATGCAGAGCAAAGGTGCTGTCTTACTGCGTTTGGTTTTCGGTTTCTTTGTTATTTTGGTTAAACAAGACTCTCAATAAGTACGTGCCCTTTAATTTGAAAATTTTTCATGTTCAGGCGGGAATGCTGTAATCAGTGCTCGATTCATCTGCAACAAATCCAGAAGCTTCTTCCATCACTTGTGAGGTTAGGGCGTCATCTTGAGTAATGCTTTTCGTGTCTAAAAAATATTTGTTCTGCTTTATAATCTGTGGTAGTCAACTGGCCTGTTCACATTTTCATTTAAAAAAAAAAAAAAGCCTATACACGTCTTTGGGGCACTGCATTTGGCATGTAATGTATATTTCTTTTAGTTGAACGTCTGTGTATAATCTGGTCTTGTGTTATACAGGAAGGGTGGTTTGGTAGCGAAAAGCGCTCTTGAATTGAGTATAGTTCTTCAAGAATCGTAACCAACTAGATTGCCAGAAACACACACACACACAAAATGTGGCTTGGCTGACGTATAATGACAAAGGTTGTATGGACTACAACTTCTGATCGAGTAAAAGTTGCTCATATCACACACAATTTTGGTATTAATTCTCCATATGTTACAGTCGTCATCATTGTCTTCGGCTTCTATTATTATCATCTGAGAGTTACAGCTTTGAAGTTGCACTGCGTGGGCAGAAGCTTAAACACCACTACTTTTGGCGTTAAAGCTCTTGAAGAAGAAGAGTGCCGTCGCGCAGTTCGTAAAGGTCTCCTAATTTTTGAGATTCTTTGATTCTGGAGATTGTTGATTGTATGTAATGTTGTTCGGGTACATATGTATAATGCATTGCTTCTTTTAATGGTATATATATATAAATTAAATATACATTTGGCTATTTTTTTTCCTTCATATTCAAATGTTTTTGCTTGCATTGCCCTTTGGTAAATGGTACTGATTGCCATTCTCAATTACAACAGTGAAACTTTAGAATTTTGGAACATAGATAGTTAGATCAGTACACATCATGCACATCCAAAATCGGATTCGGTTCATTTGTCCCATTTGTCCCTTTTTTCATGTCCTTGGTGTTTTTCAATCACTTTTTTTTTTTTGTTAGGTCAATTAAAATAAATAGAATTTAATCTGTTAGTAGTGCTAAAGTAATCATATAGTAACCCTTTTCAATTAAAAGAAAAAGGCATTGTTTTTAGTTCTGTAAATGTTTGACATTTGAGCGATGTAAGGGTCAATTCATGTATTATAAACTTCGGCCAGAAGGATTTTTTTCTCTCGTTCATTTTTCTTTTTTCTTTTTAAACTTTGTTGCTAAATCTGGCCCACTACCACGTAGGATGCACGCATTGTGGACTATCGCAGCAAACACATGTGGCATGCCAACTTCCACGTGGCATTAATAGGGCTTGCTGACTTTGTCAATTTCTTTCTTTTCTTTTCTTTTGTTTATTTATTTTATTTATAGGTGTATTGTCATTCTCAATTCTTATGTGCCACGTCTTTGTGATTATGATAGGTTAAGCCATAAACGTGTCATGCAACTAATGGGGCAATGTTCCAGCCCCAAAAAAAAAAAAAAGAAAAAACATAAAAGCTTCTAATGGGGCAATGCATTAAAGGTTTTTCGTTCTTTCCCTTTTTTTTTTCCTGGTAGGAATGAGGATGTTGTTTGATTTTTGTAAGAAATCTAACAGTGTTAAAATGAGACTAGTATATTTATCCACAGAGAGAGAGAGAGAGATGTTGTTTTACTATGCCTTTTATAATTTCAAATTGAATGTCTCAACTCTCATGCTTGCTTTAAGTAAAAATTTTGATACTTTTACTCTTAAAATGTAAATTTATTGGCTCGATTATAATCACATAGGTGTGTTCTAAGAAGTGAAAATTAGATTTAGATTTCGAGTTTGATTAATATTCAAATAATTTCATTTCACTAGTAGCCTAATTAATGATTATAATATTTGAGTATAATAATAACTATTTTAATAGTTCATCTAAACGGTCACTAATTGTTACATAAAAACACTATTCTTTAATTGAAAAAATAAAAATATACGTGTCTTTGAGTAAACAAGAAATTTATCAAGTCGATCTACGGTGACCACCACTCTACAAATCTTTACATAAAAATAAAAAATAAGAGAGAGAGAGAGAGCCATGTAGTATACCGTTTATTGTGGGAGTCCAAGTTTATTTTTCTAAGGTCAATGTATATGTGTGTGTATATATATGTATACCTAAACCAAATATGACCAAGACCAGACTTGTTGATTTTTTAGGCATAAATAATAAGTGCTTAATATAATTACACAACAAAGTAAATAAATTCCATGGACAGTTACAGGTTGCTTCTTAGAAACTTTCTAAGTTTACTTTCATGCCAAGTCTCCTTTTTCGCTTTCTTAATAATATCAAAAGTTATAATTTGATTTTCAATTAAAAAAAAAAAAAAGGTTCTAGTATGTTGCAAGAAATACAAAAATGCACCATTTTTTGTTCATCATTCTTTGCTCAATCCTCTTGCTAAAAGCTGTGGGATTTCTTTTTCAATTTTTATATTTCGTTTTTTTTTTTTATGAAAAAGAAAATTCACACGCTACTTTTGCACCATCCATAAAATACAAGATACAAATAAGTAATGTGTGAAAAAAGGACATGCCCTACAATGTTCTAACTAGCATGATTTTAGATACTCTATATCGTAAACAAACCTTCATCTTAGTTTTTTTTTTTTTTTAATCATTCAACATTGAAACATTTGATTACGGATAATCTTTTACCGTTAGATCACTGCATTTGTGATAATTATTTAGAGATACTTGTAATTTAAAAATCATGAAAAATTAGGTAAATAGATAATTTTTAAATACTTATTCAAATAAATAACTGAAATTTTTATTTTCCAAAAAATGATCGTCAATTTACTGATCAATTTACTATAATTAATCAATCATCAATCAAATTATAATTAATTATCAATCAATAAAAAATACATATTAATATTGACCAATAATTAATTAACCTTAATCAGTCAGGTTATTTTCTTAATATTATAAAATTTCGACAACTAATTAAAAAACTTCTTTACAAAAAAAAAAATACCATTTAACTATAAATATTAAATCATCAAACACAAAAGGGATAACAAAAGGAAAACCATCAATGGTAGAGAATCAAAGAGCCACTCTATGTTTAGGAAGATTAAGCCCATTTATTTATATTTTCAATTAATTAATTTCAATATTATTTTCTTATTTTGTCCCCTTTTTTTTTTGTTTTTTTTTTTGGGTCTTTTATAAACACACACTTATAAAAAGTCACAAAAAGTATGTATGTGTGTCTGTTTCGGTGTTCGACCTGAAAATCGAGAATCCGTCAACCTCTTGTCTCACGCATTCTATTATTAGATTTCCAACCATAAAACCTCCCCCAAAATTAAGTTAACAAAAAAAATCAAAAAAAGCAAAAACCACCAAACTCTCCAATACCACTTTAATTTATCGTTTCATCAAAAAACCATTTTCATTTCTCATCCCAAAACCACCTTTAATTCCAAGCCCACAGCCATCTGAAAAAATATATATATATATTTTTTCTTTGCAATAAGGTTTTCCTTTTCGCCGTTGGATTTCGCCGGTGTTTGGAAGAGGAGGAGGAGGAGGAGGAGGAGGGTCCGGTCGATCAGGAGCGTGCACGTGTAGGGTGGTGGGGCGGAGATGGAGACGGAGGTGGTGGGAGACACGTGGGGCACGTGGGAAGAGCTCCTCCTCGGCGGCGCGGTACTCCGGCACGGCACCCAAGACTGGGACACCGTCGCCGCCGAGCTCCGAGTTCGAGCCCTTTGTCCGTACCCTTTTACCCCCGAGGTAAAACTAAAAAAAAAATGAAATGAAATTTCCATGCAGTAAAGATTACATTTTTTTTAAACTAATTTTTTTATTATTTTTAGAACTTTTTTCACATAAATTCTAATTTCTGATATTGTTGATATTTATTTTGCTTGCATTTGGTTTATTAATTATAGATAAAATTTTTAACTTAGAATTTGTTTAATTTTAAAAAATTAATTATAATTTTTATTTATTTAAAAAAAGATAAAAATTAAAATGAAAAAAATATAATTTAATGAAATTTAAATGAAAATATCAAACGAAATATTTATTTATTTTTTATTTATATATTATTTGTTTGTTGTTGCTGTGATTTTTGGGATGTTTTTAATTTTAATTTTCAACTTTTACCCATAACAATAAATAAATAAATGAAGCTTACTATTGACTTTTTATTTTTACGAGGAATTTGTCGTTTATTGTTTGGTAATCTTATCTTATCATACTCAGGAAATTTGAAAAAACAAAAAAACAAGAGAGAGACACAGAGAGAGAGAGTGAAAAATGGTTAATGTTATTGGCTATCGCACACAAGAATATGAATGTGAATAAATAATGGCGTGGTCTTTGGAATAAAGTTGGTAAATTTTCAATTTTGTGGTCAGAGAATATATACTTGAATTTTCAACAACTGGGAAGAAAATAAAAATCTACATAATATTGTCCCGCTCAATTTTTGCTTAATTCGCTTTTTAATTCGTTCAATTCCCATTATGCACGGCAAAGACGTTGACTAACTCTGTTTTCAGTACATGTTTGACTTAGAAAACGGGAATGAGACCATTATATCAATGATATTGAACATCACAATTAATAAAAAAATAACGCACTCTATGTGATGATGTTTATTAGCATTTTTTGTCATTTTTTGTCCTAATTAGGCTATAACTTTGAGCATTGTTACGGCATTGCAAGCTCGGATTCCACATAGAGATAAAGATGGGACCCACCCTTTATTTATTGTGGAGCCGGGGGCGCGGAACCCTTCAGCTTTTTTTTGGATAATTTTGTCTTGAATTATAAACAAGCACCCTTGATTTATCTGATAACTTTATAATTTCCATATTTTAAAATTTATTGGATAATTAACTTCCACAATGGGATTTATCTGATTATTTCTCATATTATTATTATTATTATTATTTTCCGTATTACTACAAAAACTCATTTTTTTCGGTTTCTAAAATTGCGCTTTGTTTGCAGGTGTGTAAGGCCAAGTATGAGGATTTGCAGGATCGTTATTCTGGATGCAAGTAAGGGCTTGCATTGTATTGTTTGGTAGTGCATGGCATTTTGCTTTGTTTAAAATCACAGTGATTGTTCGGTTTCGTTTGGATTATAGGTTTGAACTCAGAGATCAAACTTTTTTTCTACAGTGTTTTATCTAATAAAAATTTGAATTTTGTTGGTTTAAACATACTATTCAAACCTATAAACCAAACGGGTCAATCATGTGTTCATTTTAAGACACATTTTTGTATGGTTATTTTTTCGTTGGAAACTTAGAATGGCTCATTTCATATGTTACAATTTGATACTATTTTATTCTTTTAGGGCTTGGTTTGAGGAGCTAAGAAAGAAACGAATGGCGGAGCTGAGGCATGCTTTAGAGCTCTCTGAAGGCTCAATAGGGTTCGTCTTTTTTCGTTTTCTTTTCATTGAAATTCCTATTTCAACCTTCATAACCTCAATGCAATAATGAAAAGTAGTAGAACATGTCTTAAGATGTTTTTGAGGCTAGAGTTGCATTTGTTTCACATTCTTTTTAATCATGTTAAAGTCTTCGGTTGCTAGAATTTTTTGTGTTCTCGCTTATGTTAGAACTTCTTTCTCGTGTCCTGCTGCAGATCTCTTGAATCAAAACTCGAAACGCTCAAGGCTGAGAAAGGAGGTGAATCGCATGTTAACTACACCTCCAGCCAGACAGAATCAGCTGCGGCTTCTCAAAAATCGGAAGGATCTGAATCCTTTCGCAAAGAGGCATCCAAGGATGGGCTATCAGCTGGAAGTTTTACTCTGGAAACCAGAACAAGCTCCTCGGCTGAATGTCAAAATGCATGCACTGTCTCGGTCGAAGAGATGGAGACAAAGCCTGAAGTATTGTCCTCGCCCGATCAGGGGAAAGTTTGGTTGGCCGGGAATTTGACTGACAATCTTTATGGAAGACAAGGAGGGATGTTAAAGAAGAGGAGAGGGAAAAGGAAGAGGAAGGACTGTAGTAGCAAGGAATTCAAGGAAAGTAGTGTTGGAGAAAGTGGAAATTTGGATTCAGCTGATGCTGTAACCGCCTTCTGGTCTAAAGAAAACTCAGCCAGCGACTGCGCTGAGGTTTCGAGATCTTCCATTTTGGATAACCAAGTTAGTGTTGCAAAGAAGGACGGGATTGATGATCTTTTAAATGTCTTCAACTCCATTGTGGAGCACAAATGTGCCTCTACCTTTCGCCACCGGCTTGACAGCCAGGTATTAGACAAATTTAAAAAAATAGAACGTATATCTATCTATATATCTATCTTGCTCGTTATTGCTGCTTTCTAGTGCACCAAGTGAGCTCACTTGAAATCTACTATATTGATATCGCAGAAGAGAGGAAGATACAAGAAAATGATCAGGAAGCATGTAGATTTTGACACTTTAAGATCAAGAATTATCAGCCATTCGATCATTTCAGTGAAGGAACTCTTCAGAGATCTTCTGCAGTTAGCCAACAATGCCTTGGTTTTCTACTCCAAGATCACGCGTGAATACAAGTCTGCTTTGCTTCTTAGAGAACTCACCACCAAAACATTGCACCAGCATTTCAGTGGCTCTCGGCCTAGCAGCCTCAGCAGCAGCAAGGCTGCCTCTGCCAAACTATCACCCCTGAAAACAACAAACCGCGGTTCTCCAGTTAAGCCCCGGAGTGTTCACCCTGGTGACAAAAACTCATCGCGAAAGACAGCTAATTCGGAGGCCAAGGGTGTCGCCGACACTCCCAAAAAGGGAAGAGTTGGACGTAAGAATAACAATCGACAACGAAGTGTTTCTCCTGTGAAAGGAAGGAAGAAGGGTCGGACAAGGTAGAATGAAATGATTGGTTCTGTTTTTCGTTTTCGATGCCGGGTATAGATTTATGAAGGGTGCTGCTGAGACCAAAATCTGTCTTTAAAGGTCTTTCTTGTACAAAATTTTCCCCATTTTATTTTTGTTCTTGTTCTTGTTGCTTTATAAAACCAACATTTAGCTTGGACTACCAACATCAGTAGAAATCAGTTAGAGAAACAAGAATATGTAGAGTAGTTGATCCTCTCAATGAATAAAGAACTTAATGATGGTTCTTACAATCTCAACTTAAAAACAAATGATTCCCAAACTATTTAATCTTTTGATTTTTGACAAATTACATGTCCAGACTTTTTGTTTATTTATTTATTTATAAATGAGTCCCACGAGTATCATTTTGTTAATTTCAAAGAAAATCTTTCATGTTTCGAACTTGTGATCTAAGATTCTAAACCTTCTTTTATATCGATTGAACTAGCTCTAGCAAAATTATTGGTGGCCGAAACTCTTAAATTGCTTGGAATGACACCAAACGTGACGTCGTTTTTTGGAAGTGCATAGTGGGCTCGCGAAAGATATGTTATTTGCCTCTTCTCCTGGGGAAAATTGTTGTCACCATTATAGGGTTGGCAATTCGTGTTCGAAGGTCATGTTTGGGCCGACACGATTACAGCACGACACGATTAGAGTAAACACAAATGCGACACAATTAATAAACGTGTTGAGAATCTAAACACGAACATGAAACGCTTAAAACATGACTAACACGACACAATATGGAATACGATAATTAAACGGTCCGTGACGAGTTTCGCACAAATATGACCCGTTTATAACCCAATTAACCAACAAATTTTTTTAAAAAAATTAAACACATGGTAACAAAAAAAAAATTATTAAGTTTCAATCTTCATAATAATAAACACACACATAGACATAAACACAAGTCGATTTGGTATTTTTGATTCACAAACACAAATATAATATTTCACAAACACCCAACTAAAGGGACAAAACATAGTCAAGATTTAAATATATCAGACAATTCGTATAATTAAACTTGTTAAACGTAACGAGTTAAAAGGGCTAGCATATTTTTGACCCGTTTAGATTCGTGTTATACGTGCCAACTCAATTATGATCCAAATACTAAACGTGCAATCCCAACTTATTTAGTTTGTATCGTGTCATTGTGCCGTATCCAAAATTGCTAGCACTAGTCACCAATAAACATATCGTTAATGTAAGAAAAACGACAAGTGGTTTTGGATATTAGAAACTTTTGTTGACGTTAAGTTATATAAACGACGTGCCGTTTATCATGATACTGTCATTTATAGCATTGTTTCATTGACCCTTATTTTCAGACGACATGGCATTTCGTAAGTAGAATCTGCCGCCGCTTGTCATGAAAAATACATGCAAGAGTCCTCCGTGGACATTCTGGTGTCCTATTGCAATTTTTTTTTTCTTTTTTTTTTCAATGACACCAAAGGCTACATGTCGTCTTTTTAAAATTTTTCATGTCGTTTGCACTCTAGATTTTGTGGTCGTCGTTTTTATCTTTTTCATTGAATAAAGCCCGATGTTCGTTGTTGGAGGACATGAACACATCGTTTATATTATCCATTGCACTATGTTTCTAAGTACGTGCCCTTTAATAGTATAATAAAAATTTGCGTGTCGATTACATGAATGCTTATGCACCAAAAAAAAAGGTGTCGTTTATTTCAGAATCTATGTCATTTGCTTGACTTAACGACATACAGTAATTTTTAACTCTTGTATCTTCGTTTCTCAAACGACACGTACTTTAATAATTAAAGTGTTTGTTTACCTTTATGCAGAATCTCTCATTCATCCTAGTACAAATAGTTTTTATTTAGTCCAACAAAAAAACACTTTAATTTTGTCCTTGTTCATGGAAAAATAAAATTGTAAGTCTGATATTTTGATACACATGAAGCTCCTTAAAAAAAAAAAAAAAAAAAGGGTGAAGACAACCCCCAACAATTTTATTACAAAGAGTTATGGATATCAACCTTTTAATACTAATTTGCATGGCAATGAATTTTCATTTTTTTTCATTAATGTGGCCAGATTTTTAATATGAATAGAAGTTGAAATTTTGAAACACTATCGGTAAAATAATAATGGCATTAAAAAGTTGAGATTTATAGGAAATTGACTTTTTTTTTTTTTCCCCATTCTTGCAATTGAATTGAAGCTAAGCTGGGCTTTTGTACTTCAAAAAGGGCTTGGGTCCACAAGATGGGCCCAGAAAACGATACCCAACAACATGCACTCCCTACTATTTTTCGCGCCTTCACTCGACCATTATTTGAACTGTTTTGTTTTCCTTGTGGTTTGTTTCGCATTCAAATTTAACTCCAATTAAATTATATTTTTTCATCCTAATTTTTATCTTTTACTGAAACGTCAATAAAATTTATAACTAGTTTTTCAAAAGTCAACCAAATCTAATTTAAAAATTTCATTTCCAATCGGCGAACCAAACGCAAACGTAGTTTTCTTACAAATCTACCTATTATTCTCTTTTTATCACTACGTGGCAGGCCCACCACCCATCACATAACGGGTCATCAATTAAATGTGACTTTTTTTTCCTTGCTTGTCTATCTGATACGCACGAATCAACATGTACTTGCCAATTAATTTAAGGTGAAAAAAAAAGGGAAAGAGACTAAAAAATAGTTATAATAATTAGTATAACAATTATAATAACGAATTAAGAGCTTGTTTGGGGTGTAAGTTTAAACTTACATCCATTAACTCAATTTTTGTCTTTTTCTAAAAAAGTTTTTTGTCTTTTCTGAAAAATTCAACAAAAATTACTATTTAAACTTATCAATTTCAACTCAAACTTACACACCAAACACCCCCTAAGTATTGCCGAACTGCAAAAGTGCTCTATGTTTTTGATAAGAAATGTGAACCAATCACATAATCACACTATTGCATGTTGTTCTTGTGAAAAAATCTCTTGGACGTGGTCACGTGGCTATAAGTTATTGAAAAGTCTTTTTGAACGTAACAACTTTTCATGTTCTTCTTACGCAGGCAAATAGATTGAGGGTGACATTTTTGAATAAAAAAACAAATCAAAGTTTCTTAAACTCGTTTTGGTCTAACTAATCATCAAATATAAGCATTTCCTAATCAAATTATTTAATTGATCCTATGCCTGCCTCCATTTAAAACTTGCTTAGATTTCCTTCAGCCAATCTCAATCAGAAGTCGTAAACTGTTTAACCACTTTTCTAGTGTTCAAAGCAAAATAAAATAAAATAAAAACACTTGGCGAACAAACAAAATAATGGTCATATTAACCTTAACTTACAAGTTTAACAACCGCAAGAGGTGTTACAAAGAATAATGATTGCTATTTGAATAGGTAGCCAAAAAGTGAAATGATGAAAGGAAAAATACAGCCCTCTTGCTCTCCGCAGCTATTCATATTTGTTATCAGTTTTATTTTATATTATTTTCGTTTTTTTTTCAAGAAAAAATTAAGACAGTGGATTCAAATTTTATATTTTATAATATTATTAAATATGAAAATACAATAGACTTTACTTGTAATTACTATTTTAGACTTATATTTAACGTATAAGAAAAATAATCAAACATGTGATTGTCAGTATGAGTTTTCTTTAAATTTTGTACACATATAAATTAAAGCGAATTTTAGTTCCAAAAAAAAAATTTTAAGCGAATATATTATATACTAGAAATTTATTATATCTCGATTTTGTTTGAATTAGCACCGCCGACTTTTAAGCTTAGAACCAGAATTTCCATCAACATTTATGGAAACGAAAATAAGATTCCCCTAAAGAATTTTTTTTTAATATATTTTTTTTACCTGTGATTCCCATGAACTGTTTGCTAGAGCATTATTACTCTCTGTAAATATATATCTTATTTAGGTTGTTAATTTGCTCCTATCTGCAGATTCGGCTTTAATAAACCAAATCCGTAAAAGGATGTGACCACACATGACACATACAGATATTATATATAACATTTACATATACATATGCATATACATGTGCATATACATATATATATACATATATGTATATATGTACTCGACCCTAGAAAAGATGGCAAAGAAACATTAAGCCCCATAATATATATGTACTAATCTTGTGTGTTTAATTAGCTTACGTTTAATTTGTTGGTTAGAGATTAAATTTTTAAATTGGAATTTGTACATTTTTTAAAAATTAGTTATAAATTATATTGATTTTTCAGAAAAAAAATAAATATTAAGATAAAATAATTTAATTTAATTAGAATTAAATTAAAATGTTAAATGAAATCTTAATGTAGTTAAAAGCAGCTGAAACATTGATGACTGATGAGATGCTTTAGCCTTTTTCACTTTTCGGCTCAAGCAATATGTCGGCTCATCAAAGCCATATCCTTCATTATTCTTTTGCTAATATTGGTGACCTAATCTTAAAAATACATGGGGTCAGCCATAAATGCCGCTGCGTGCTATTACTTTTGAATTGAAGTTAGGATAAATTATTAGATTGATTTCTAAATTTTTAATTTTGTATAATTTTAGTTTTTGAATTTTTTTTTTATAGTTAGAATGTCTCTAAATTATTAAAATATTACTATAATAGTCTTTTTATGTTAATTTTTAGACGGAATCTGTTAGTTAATATCACTTTTTGATCAAATTACTAACAGACTCCGTTTAAAAATTAATAGAAATGATAAATGTAACAATATTTTAATAGTTAAAGGACATTTTGTGTTATTTATTTCGTAGCTGTAATGACCATAAACTTTTAAAAATACTGTTACAATAGTTCTTTCCGTTAAATTTCGAATGTAATCCATAATTAGTACCATTTTTTAATCAAATTACTATCATATTCTTCCAAAATTGACAGAAAGGACTATTGTAGCAATATTTTAAAAGTTTAAGTGCATTCCAGTTACGAAAAAAAATTCAGGGACCAAAGTTGTAAGGTTAAAAGTTTAGGGACTAAATGAACAATTTACCCTAAAAGTTATGTGAAAGTCAGTATGACATATAGGGTTTATTTGGCAGAGCATTTTAGAAGCTGTTTTTGACTTCCTAGGTTCAAAAGCAACTTCTAGAAGTGTTTGGATAATCTGTTATAAGAGTTTAGTCTCCATAAGTGTTTCCTGTCAAAGCCAAAAAAATACGGCTTCTAGCAAAAATTCTTTTGAGTAAACTTTAAAACTTACAAGAAAATTTAAACTAGACATTATAAACTTCATTTAATATTTTTAGTACTTATCATAATATTTTAGAAATCATTTTAACCTCAAAAGCTCTTTGGTTTCAAACACATACTGAGAAGCCACAGCTTTAACTTCTCTTCTTCTACTGGCTAGAATAAAAGGCAAAAACTCTGTCAAACAGGCCCATAATGAATTTGTTTCGTAGATCTTTTTAAAAGTTATTTTTGGTTTTTTAAGTTTAAAAAAACGGTTTCAGAAAGTGTTATAATGATTTGTCATAAGAGTTTATTGTCAAAGCCAAAAAATAAAAAATAAAAGACTTATGGTAAAAATTCTTCTGAATAGTCTTTAAAATTTGTAATGAAAGATTTCATATTTTCATTACTTGTTGGAAAACTTTAAAAATCATTTTGACCACGTAAACTCTTTGATTCCAAAATGAAAAATCATAACTTTTGCTAGAACTTTCTACAAGTTATTTTTAACTTCTTAAGTTCAAAAAATAGTTTATGAAATTATTTGAATGATTTGCCATATATAACTTCCTGTCAAAGTCAAAATATATAACTTCTAGTAAAAACTATTTTGGATGGATTTTAAAATTTTATTAGAAAATTTTTAAAAATTATTTTAACCAAATAAACTCTTTGATTCCAAAATGAGAAATCAAGTTTTTACTTTTCTTTTTTACTAACTAAAAATAAAAGTGAAAACTTTACCAAACTAGTCCATAGTAGCTTTTATGAACTCTTATCTTATTGCTAAGCAAACAGTATAAGAATCATTAAAAAATAAAAATAAAAGTGGTGCATCCACACACACATGAGGCTTCGAGGTTCATTTGAAAATAGAAGAGAAGTAGTCTCGCACGGCCACATTGGACCAAATCTCTCACTCAAAGGTCCCAACAACCCCTGTATAGATCAAACAATATTAGGAAATATCAGTGATATTTTAACATCATTCATTAATTAATAAAAAATATGTCTCACAATATAGGATCCATCCACCAATAGATTGTGGATCGTACTTTTTTATTTGTGTGATGTTCAATATTTTTCACTTGGATCACACGTATCTTTTTGGGGGGGGGGGACAAAAACCAAACACCACCCACATGATGACCCGTGCATTTCAAAACTAACCTTTGAACATAAATATGTTTTTTCTTCACACCCATCTCAATCTATACGTCTATATATTACATGTGTCATCTCGAGTTTGGACCATATATACCTAAGACGCAGTACGCACAACTATGTTATACATACATACATATAAAATAAATTCTAATGAATATCATTATTTAAGTAGTGAAGTTGAAAAATATAACAAAAAATTTAAGATAATTTAGAAGCGAATTTTCGAATTTATGATCAATTTTACTCTTTAGTTAACCTTTCTTTATATTAAATCATATCTCTTATTATTCCCGTTTTTAATTTACGGTTTAAATTTATATTTCATTGCCTTAGTTAAAATCATTCTTTTAATAATCGTATCTTGATTTAGAACACATAAATAATATACACATGGAAAATATTTATAATATAAAAATAATGAGAAAAATCAGCGTAATAAGTTTAGTATGGTACAATATCATATAGAAATATAATGATATGTGTATGTGACGATAATAGTATATCTATCATTATAAAATGAAATATGTAGCAAGATAATGATATGAATACAATGAGAAAAACTATTATAAATATATATCATTATATAGTGATATATATACATACACAATGTTGTATATAAATCCACAACGACATATGTAACTTTATATCATTATGATTTTGGTGCATAGTGTAATTAAAATACAAAAAAAAAAAAAACTGAATATAAGGATAATAATATCATTATAACTTAAGATTTTGTTATTTCTAAAATATATTTTTTAATCTTCTACTAAATTCCAATGGTTACATTTTGCCATTTGTCTTGAAAGAAAAACACATTGTACATTAAGAAACAATTAAAATAAGGATGAAAATTTCTATGATAGATATCTTTAATAGTATCTTTTTAGGATAAAAACGATCAAAATTATAAGAAAATGTAATATAAAATTGATAAAATTATCTTTTATGAATTTCATAGTTCAAGACTGAATCTTATCCCAACTGCATTAATTTTTCCAGAAGAAAAAGGAAGAAAGATGAAGAAAAAAAAGAAAAAAAGGCTTTGAAACCACTCCAAACCTTCCCCAATCCACCAACCTCACCTATACCTAGCAATGCTACTCGAACCTTTTAGGAACAAGTTCTTCTTCTTTTTTTTTTTTTTTTTTTTTGGGTGCTAGAAAGTAACGAGTTCATTTATTTATTGAAGTTTGCAGCCTAAGTTGTCGTTTTGATGGCCCAGAATTCCAATTGATTAATCAATTCCCTTATAATAATTATTATTATTTTATTTTGTTGGTTGAATAAGCAATTCCATTATTGATATATATGTCTTAGTGTTTAGCGCAACAACCGCACCGAGATTTGGTCACCGAAATATATTAGTTTATTAGCTACTTCGAAACACGATTTGGTATAGTGCTTGGCGTTTCCCACGTTATTAAGCCATCTGTCTTCCACCTGCATTCTCTAATGATTATAAATTATTAACAATGTTATTATAGTATTTTTTTTATTAATTTTTTTACGAAATCCAAAATTAACGTCATTTTTATCAAATTATTTACATATTTCATTCAAAATTTAACAAAAATAACTACTGTACCAAAATTTTAAAAGTTAGAGGTATTTCAGCTACAAAAAAAAAAAAAAAAAATTCATGGACCAAAGTTACACAATATTAAGAGTTTAGGGACTAAATGAGCAATTTATCAAATTATTTATACATCCACATAATTTCCATCTGAGGATGAAGTTTTCTCGGACGTGTATTTTCTGCCAATGATTTTGCTTAACTATAACTCCTAGGTTTGCACTGTTTTTTAAGTATTTGTCTTTGACTGATGAATACTAGGAGCTTAATTCCTTCATATTTTGTTGTTTTTGTGAATTTATAACTTTCATGTATTGCATAAGTTGTTGATAAATATTCGTCCACACCCTATACAAAATAATAGAGGTGTTCACATATTAGATTATATTGATTAGGATATTGATCTGATTTATAATATTCAGATTAAAAAAAAGTCACAAACTGTTGTCAATTTGTTAAACCATCAATCCAATTTAATCCAGACTATAAACGTTGAATTTTCATGAATTGGATTTACAAATTCAATCCGTATAATCTAAAAATTAAAATAAACATACTAATATTGAAGTATAAATTAAACAATTTAATGAAATACAATTTGTTACAACATAATCAATTTAGATCTTCGATTCAAATTTTCGATAATAAACCAAATTATCGCATTACAAATTTACAATTCATTAACAAATATCCATTATAAACTCGAAATAAAGTGTTCATCACTTTTCAATATTACTTTCAATTAAAATCATATATTTAGATACATGTAAAGTTCAGATTTGCAAATTTGACGAACTAAAAAATCCCCAATCCATAATTCAAACCCTAACTTTCGGAGATTGAGAAAATCGGAATTTATTATCAATCTGTTAGTCCCCAATTTGTTATCATTCGGTGAACATCCTTACAGATCTATGTTATATATATTAAGCAATATTAGTATTTATGAAATAAACTATTATTTTTTAAATAATTTGAAACTAAAAATATAATTATAATAAAATGAGAAAGTGCAAGGTGTATAACATATACTAAATTTAACACTAAAAATATCGCTCTATTGGAGTCTGATTTTCCTACTTAAATATTATATTGACATGGACGTTTTGATTGGCATTGTTTTGGATATGTTCATGACTGTACCCAAAATATGGATTATTCTAAAGGGATGATTGGATGCACAATTTAAATCTTAAAATTACAATCTAATTTTTGTTTTTTTTCTTTGGCTTTATTATTCACATAGTTTTGTAACTCAAACTTTAAAAGTCCATAATTTTACATAAACAAGTCCAAATGAGCTAATTTTTTTTAATTGTATAGAATTTCGAGACGAACGAAACAAGTTCTATATTGATATTTTTTTTCCGAACACATTTCAAGTTTTTATACTTTTTAACTTCAGTAATTTAAACGTCTTAATAAATGCACAATCAATTCAAACCCAAATTTTATGATCCAAATTTTAACACCAAACATATACTAAGTATTTTAAATTTTTTTTATCATTTACTGGCATTAAAGATGATCTGGTAGATATTAAATTTGTGCAAGTATAACTTTCTTAAATATTTAATTCGAAACCATTTAATGAGCCATTAACTTGATCATAACCTTCATTAATACTAATCCCTAATTCGGGATTAGATATAAACTTCCCGCTAATCAACAAAAAAACGTATCAATCAGTGACTTCAGTTAATTATACAAGGAATTAAGATTAATAGACAATAGATAGTAGACATGACTTCTTCTAACCGTGCACGTGAAATGGGATGTAGTGAATGATGTACACATGCATGGATATGGGGCCGCCTAATAAAGTCACGTTTACGTCAAGATCTCATCAAATGATAAACGTGATCATCATCAATCTGTAAATTGACACCACCATTTTACTAATTGTTGGTATTTTTGGAAATTCATAAAAGCTTTTTTGGGGTTGCCAAATCCAATTGATAACTTCCTTGGATGATTTTGTTAATTTTCTTGATCTCGTGCCTTGAAAAAGACAGATTGTCCAACTCCATTAATCCTTTTGAAAATAAAATTTCTATGATAGGTTTAGCAAATAAATAAATAAAATATTTCAGATTAATCCTTATCTGCCGAGTTTCCTTGACTAAGGATTTGAGTCTTATCCGGATATATATATATATATATATATATATATTTCTTTTCTCTTCTTATTATAGAGTTCTCTGTATAACAAACGATGGTTTTTATATTTGGTAACGTTTTAAAATAGGATTTGATTTTGTGAAAAAAAAAAACGACTTTCTTTAGAGAATAATGCTGAGATTTCTACTGCAATTCTATTTGATTGTATTTTTAGAGATATTGATTTTGATATATGAAAAAGGACAAGTTATTTTTGAGTTAGTTCAGGAAAAAACATGTGACAAGTAACATAAGCTTCAAAAATAAAAACAAAAATGAGAAAAAAAAAATTTTAACCCCTTTTTTTTTTTTTTTTTCTTAACAAAACCTTTCTCATACATTTTTTTTTTTAAATTTTCACTTATACTTTTAAAGCATTTGCTAACCAATCATGAATTGGAAAGCCTTTTTTTTTTGTTGTTGTTTTTTTTCCATTGTCTAAACATGAGAAAACAATTTCAAAACAATACCAAACCAAAAAAAAAATGTTTGGTTTGATAAATTCAAAACGTAAAATTAGTACCGTCCTAGGTGTAGATTGACAATAGAACATTAATACATCTTCAATTCTTAGTACTAGTAATGCTCTGCTAATACCAATATATTAGGTCAAGGTCAGCAGCCGATAACATTTATAGTTTACAACTTGCAGACAGAAGCAACATCAGTGATTCTCTCTTTAATTAGCTGTTAAATTTTTTATTTCCTTACGACATTAATTAGCTGTTAATTTTTTATCCTAAAAAAAAAAAGAAAACAAAAAAAAAAAAAAAGAACTGCTCGTGACCCCCTTTTTAGATATCTCCAACTCTATAAACCAAAACGTCGCAAGAATTATTCATTCATTTATTTGTTTACTTATTTATTTTGTACTTTCTTTTTATAAATAAACATATTTATTTTGTACTTGAGATCAATAGAGATATTTCAAATTCTACTTTATATTGAAGTTGAGTCAGATATATTCAAAACATTGTGGCAAGGATTCTTCATTACATACTTGGTCTTACGCAAAGCCCCAAAATTTTTTTTTTTTTTTTTCAAACTAGTTGAATTTATTGTTTTGATGGCATGATTTACAAGTGTTAATCTTAAAAATTTTCAATGTGTAATTCAAAATTATTCTAATCATAAATCTAATAGTTAAAAATATCAAAAATAACAATTTTTATTGATAGTACAAAATAAAAGGTTTTACAATAAAAATTCCCTAATCCAATTCAGTATTACAATCTAGCAATAAAGCACGTTATTGCATGCAATTGACGATTATTGCTTCTTCTTCATCCTTTTTTTTTTTTTTTTTTTTTTCACGCTGAAGTTTAGTACTTTTGTGTTGGGTTGATTTTGGATCTTGTTCACATTACTTGGATTTTATATTGCCTCTTTCTTTCCCTGAAAACTTGGTTCAGCCAGATACATTTGTTTTTTTTTAAAAAAAAAATTGCAGAGACATTTCTTTTAAATAAGGACATTTCGACAAATTAGGAAATGTGAGGAATTCAATAAGTAACCTATAGAGCTTGCATTTTATCCAAAAAAAAAACAAAAAAACAAAAAACCTATATAGCTTGATTATTCAGCAAAAACCTATAGAGTGATTTTGAAAAAGAAAAGGAAAGTGACTTTTTCACCATTGGTCTGCTCCACATTTAAGGGTTCATTTGGGGGACATTTCTAAACCGACTTTTTAATTGTTTTCTGTCTTTCTCTCTAAAAGTAAACACAATTTCATTACTCAGAGTTATTTTGATTTGAGTTGAGTTTTAGACTTGTGCGTTTGGCTTATTAGAGTTAAGAAATGTAAATATTTGAAATTTCAAAAAAGAATTTTGATATAGATCTTATTTTATTTATCTCAAAATTCTATGTAATTAAAAAAATTCAATCATTTTATTTCGACTTGAAATAATAAAGTTATGGAATTTTAAAATTTAAATGTTTAAGTTAGAATTGTATATGTAAACAGTAAAAATAAGTTTTAAAAAAATTAGAATTATTTTGTTAGAGGGAATCAACCAAACATCCTCTTATCTAGTTTTAGTTTGCTTTGCATTTAAGGATTTTATTTTTAAAAAAATCTAAATGAGTAGTTTTGGCTTCTTAGTAATATAGCTAATTCACCCCAAAATGACAAACAAAACAATAAAAAAACCGAACATGAAATAAACACATTTTAAGTATCACCAAAAAAAAAAAAAAAAGAAATAGTTTCATTTTCCAAAATTATTTACGATATTATTAATTTACGCGTTATTTGCGTTTGCATGCTTATATGTCCTTTATTTTATTGTCCGATTACACTATATTTTTTCCTTTTATAAATTCCATTTATTTATTTTTTTAATTCCTTTTAGGCCTTCTTTCTTGCTCACACTTTTGATGATCTTGGATTTTATTTGGTATTTAAATTTAACTTTAATTAAAATTGTATTTTTTTATTAATTATTATTATTATTTTTAAAAAAAATCAATACAATTTATAATTAATTTTTAAAAAATCAACTAATTCTAATTTAAAAATTTAGGTTTTGTTTGGCATTTGAGTTTAACTCCAACTAAACTGTATTTTTTCATATCAGTTTTTGTTTTTTTTTTTTCTAAAAAGTCAATAAAATTTATAACTATTTTTTGAAAAATCAATGAACTCCAACTTAAAAATTTCATCTCCAATTGATAAATTAAATGCAATCTCCAATCGGCGCACTAAATATAAGCGTAGAATAAATATACCTGTACATACATACATATACTTGTATTTATATATAAATATATATGCAGTAACACGAATCTTAGGACGGTGACTATGAATTATGATGATTACCTTTGCAAAACACCTGGATTCTAAAATCCAAATTAAATAAAACAAAAACAAATCAGAAAATACCTCCCCCACGCCCACGCGGGAAAAAATCCCAGATTATATCTGAAAGAAAAACGGAATTGACCGAATCAATACTAATAATATTAAAAACAGTAATTTGAGCATGTATTGGAGCTTGTTTTTATTTTTATTTCTTATTTTTTTTTACGGTCAAATAAATAATAAAATATTAATCCCTGTCATTGATCTAGTTTCTATCTCTTCTTTGACAAATAAAACAATTATACGATTTTTTTTTTTTTGGGCAAACCATTCTGTTTCACTTGTGCGTGTCCGGTGTTTGACCGGCGAGCCCATAAAAGCCCAATATCAACAGCAGCAGCGACAGCAACAACAGCAACAACATAAAACAGTGTTCGTCTCCTTTCTCTCTCTTACTTTCTGTTTCTCTCTCCTCTGTCCATTAAAAAAAGGCGCTTCCTATTCCTTCGTCTGTCGACTCTCTCTCTCTCTCAAGCTCTACACGTTAGCACCTTTCTCTCTTTCTCTCTTTCTCTTCTCCGTCGCTTCCAAGCTTTTGACGCCTTTGAAACTTGCCCACCTTCTTCTTCTTTGCTCTGTTCTAGCTCGATCGGAGATTCCCAGTTATTAGGTTCGCCATTTTCTTTTTCTGGGTGGTTCTTTTCATTTGTTATGTTTGTTATGAGTAATTTTTTTTTTTTTTCATTTTATTAAGTCTCTTTATTGCTAATAAGAGTATTTGATCGGTGTAAGATAGATCCAAAGCTCAAAGTTAGAAACTTTCACAACGTTGTTCCTTTTCTTTAACTTTTTGGTCCGAATGAGAATGTCTGAACAGTATGTTCCAAAAAAAGAAAAGAAAACAGAAAAATCAGTATCTTTAGCTGGCAATGAGGAATAATGGCTTGTTATTTTTTGAGTAGTTTTGTTGGCTTTAAGATCTAATCATATTGTTCGATTTGGACATTCCTCGGGTTTTCCAGCTTCTGATTTTTATTTTAATTTCCATTTTCAATCCTCTCATATTCATCCCTTTCTATTTTCCTCCTTGTTTTGGAGCTTCCTTTTATGTTGATTCTTTTTTCAAAAAAAAAATATATTTGGGTATTTTATTTTATTCATATTGATTAGCTTTCTTATCTGAAGAGGGGTGATAGAAATGATGTGAAGTTATGGTGATTCATGTTATGTTGTTTTTGACTAAATTTTCGTGGTGAGTTTAGTTTTGAAATCTCTGTCCTCATCTGCCTAAAGTTACTTACATTCTGGGTGGATCTGCAATCCTTTGGTCGCTTGTACACTTTCTCCACTCATGCAAATGCCTTTCCTCAAGTGATAATAATAGAATGGTTATATGAGAAGCCATTTGCTTTGAATATTATTGTTTTTATTGTGTTTGTTTGTTTATTTGTTTATTTGTTTATTTGTTTATTTTTTTTGTTTATTATAGGCCTTTGGTGCAGTTTGTTATGAGAACAAAGTAGAATCCCTGCTTGTCTATGAAGTTACTAAAATCCTGGAGATGGATTTTGAAGAAAAGTAGTGTTTTGTTTGATGTGGTAATGATCCATGATCCTTTTACTTTACACCGCGCGTTAAAATAGAACGGATTCTTGAAATTTATTGTTACTTATCTTTCCATAAACAAGCACATATTCTGGGCAAATTTGCTTTGTTCATTTAATTTTTTTTTTGGAATTAATAAAAAATTATCGTAGTGTTGTTGTTTACTTTCCATTTCCCTGCTGCGTCTCATCCTGTGATACAAAATGATGGTACAGGGAACATGCGGATTCAAGATGAAGCAGCTGCCGTTCATGGGAATTGTGTGTACCGTGATGCTGTTCATTGTGTATAGAACAACTAATTATCAACATAAACGAACAGAGGTATTATTACTCCCCCACCAATAATCCACTTGAACATGCGACTTTTCGTTAATAAAATATCAAGCATGATGGGCAAGCGCAAGGGGTTGGTTCAGTGGTGAATCATTTAGACTTAGTGCCTCAGGAAGTATTAGGTCGAAGGTTTGATTCCCATTGAGTGCTAACCAATTCCTTGGGGCCACGTCTGCCAAAGGCCCAAGATTAGTCAGGACAAAGTCCCGGACACCACGGTTATTTAAAAAAAAAAATCAAGCATGATGGCAGAAAAGCCTGGTTATGCCCTTTTGGTGATTAATTTGAAATTTGACCGAGTTGTCGTAACAGTATTACCGGTTTTGGTTGGTCTTTTTTTATACCTCCATGATGGTCCTGAAGAACTTGAAATGAAAACAACAACAACAATAATAATAATAATAATAATAATAATAATAATAATAATAATAATAATAATAAAAAAGAATCTATTTTATTATTTTGCATTTTGTTTCCTGGGATTAGTCTACTGATCCTCTCCGTCCTCTTATCATCAGATGGAAAAAAGAATTCATCCCTTTGGCATGGTAAGTAAACATATATCTTGTCATATTATGTTATCTACTTTTGCTTTGATTGCACTATGAAGAAAGCCCTCAATTCTTTTAATGGTTGCATATAGGAATTTCTTGTGGCTTCCAGGGAGTTAGATGGTTTACCTCATGGTATAATACACGCCAAGTCGGATCTAGAGTTAAGGCCTTTGTGGTCGACAAGTAGTTCAAGATCAAAGGTAAGATTGAGGTCCTCTTATATTCTTTCATCAGTTTGGTAGCTCATTTTTCGTATTGCCCCCTTAAGTTTCTAGTTGTTGATTTTCATATGATTGCTAATTGGTAGATTACAATGTAATCTTCAGTTTGCACATACAGACTATTTTTAGTTGTTTTTCTGGTAGTGATGAGGTTTTTGCTTCTTGTGATATTTGTTGTGACCTGTCAAATGGCAGGTCAGTGACTATAGCCACCGTAACTTGCTCGCCATACCAGTTGGTATTGAGCAAAAGTATAATGTTGACGCTATTATGCAAAAGGTAATACATATTTTCCCCTTAATTTTCAAAAAGCTATAGTCACGTGGCGGTCTTGTGCCTAATTTCATGAATTTCAGTTTCTTCCAGAGAATTTTACAATTATTCTATTCCATTATGATGGCAACGTGGATGGGTGGTGGGATCTTGAGTGGAGTAATGAGGCCATACATGTAGTCGCCCAGAACCAAACAAAGTGGTAAGTTTGGTTGGTATTAATGGGGATTTTTCCGTTCCTTCTTTTGTATTATATTGTTCATAATGATAAATTATATCATCATCCTTACAAGGAATATGCGTTCTAAATCTTCTGTTAGAGAAAACTAGTTGAACCCAAAGTTTGGAGAGGCAAATAGGAAATGTTTTGGTCATTCCATATCTATCTACATCCTGCTTAGGACATCTGACACTCGAACTTGTTCGTTCAGTTTCTATCAATGCTGTTAACTGATTTTATATCTTTGATTCTATTTCGGTTCTTTCAGGTGGTTTGCAAAACGTTTTTTACATCCAGATGTTGTATCTATTTATGATTACATATTTCTATGGGATGAGGATTTGGGGGTTAAGAACTTTCACCCAGGAAGGTACTGTTATCTAAGAATGCCTATTAAGAATTGTTAACAGGTTCTTTTCACTCAGTTTATAATCTGATCTGAATTTTGTTTTGCCAGATACCTCAAAATTGTAAGAACAGAAGGACTGGAGATATCCCAGCCAGCGTTAGATCCCAATTCAACAGATATACATCATCGAATCACTATTCGTGCTAGAACAAAACGGTTTCACAGGTTAATAGGCTAGTTTACATTGAACTCTCATTAATTGTTGTATATAAATACACTCGAGACTTATAGGTACCTTTTACTTTTAACAGAAGGGTTTATGACCTAAGAGGCAGTACTAAGTGTTCAGATGCAAGTGAGGGGCCGCCATGCACCGGGTAAGTTATTTACCGCGACACCTGATATAGAAACTCCTTCCAAGTAAGAATGTCTATATGTTCCATTTGAAAATTCCCTTTCTATGATGTCAAAAGATTTTTTTCTACAAGCAACAGTCCAGTAGCTGTAGGTCCACTGATTCCTGTATTCCATGGTTAGAAACCCGCCCTACAAGGATAAAATTTAAAAAAAGGAGTTTGGATTGAAGTAACGAAGGGAGTTAACTAAATCCTGAAGTTTATACTAATATATGAGTTGTTTACTGGCTTTGTAGATTTGTGGAAGGTATGGCTCCAGTATTCTCAAGAGCTGCTTGGCGCTGCACTTGGCATCTTATACAGGTAACTTATATATATATATAGCATCCCGTGATACGCTAGCTTTTGCCAACAATATTGAGAAGTAATCGAGAAAATGTGACTTTGGCAAATCAGCTTTGTTGCTAGAATAGAACTAATATTTTTTCTGTGAATGTTGTGCAAGTGCAATTTTCCTCACGTTGTCTTTATTAAATCATTAATTGGCCTTTTTCATGTTCAGAACGACCTTGTTCATGGATGGGGAATGGACATGAAACTTGGCTATTGTGCACAGGTAAGATCTAAGTTTACTAGTTCTTCTTGGAAATGCTTGTTGTTGGCTTTCATTTATGATTATATCAAGTTAATTTTTATGGTTTTCTAAATCCATGTGATAAGAGTAAACAAGTTTGTTTTGGGGCATTTCTCAACGTCTTATTCTGATACCTAGTGTTTTTCTTCTTTTGAAAGAAAATATAAATAGTTAGCCCTTGCCTCGATCTAGTTTTTCTTTTTTATTGGGTCTGTTCAAAGACTTCAATAACAAATTAGCTTGAACCAAAAACTAACCGTGGCCGCTTGTTACAGGGTGATCGCACCAAGATGGTAGGTGTCATTGATAGTGAATACATTGTTCATAAGGGCATACAAAGTTTGGGAGGCGCTGGCTCCTCCTCGAGAAAGGTTCGCTGCTCTGCTCTTTCACCTTCTATATACAAACAAAAATACCGTGCTTTCTATCTCATGGCACGTTGCATATTCATGTGCCAGTGTATACATGTAGATCATGCCAACGTCTCCCATTAAAACGAGATGTATGATCATTTATTTATTCTTGTGCCTTTTCTAGTTTGGTTCTATTTGCTCCACTAAAATTTGTTATGGGTTCCTTTTTTTTTTTTTCAGGCATCGCATTCGGAGGAGTTAACCAAGGTAAACTCTACTTTAAACAATAGACCATTATTTTCTTCGTCCAAAAAAGTTAAAAGACAAGAGGGCCAGAGGCATTCTGATAGCTAATTTTTTTTTGTATTTTCATTTCTTAATGTTGCTCAGGGGCATGGTGCTGCAGCTGATATGCGAACCGAGGTGAGACCAGTGAATCTTTAACCCACCAATGTTGGAAGTCCGAAGACTCTATATTCCCATCCATTTACTGCCTGCATGCGTCTAGGGCTCATCGTCTACGTTAATGAATCATTCGTCCTAAATACACATGACTAGAAATATTTTTCTTTTACATTTTATTCGAGGCTCCTAGATGCTAGCTTCTTAAAAAAAATCGTATCGTCTTTGCAAAAGCAACTCACTCATTAGTTTGGCATCGAATTTGTACTCCGCAGATTAGGAGGCAATCAACATGGGAGCTTCAAGTCTTCAAGGAGCGCTGGAATCATGCAGTGGAACAGGACCCGAACTGGGTAGATCCATTTCCATTTAAAAGCGTAAAAAGACTCCGAAAACGAAAACGCAACCACCACTAAAAGCTTGTGATCTTAGAGCTGCTTTCCAGCAAGTTCCTCTAGTCTCCGATGCTAGTCTCTCCCTCGAGCATTCGTTGAGGTTTTATATAAATTATTTCATTTATTTGTATTTTCATAAATTTGGCTCTTAGGATAAAGCATCTTACCTGTTGTATCTAGTTCGAGCTGTTTCACAAGCTAGTTCATCTTAATGTAAAATTTAAAGGACTGTTTTTTCTGAACATTTAAATTACACAGAATCAATTTTCGAAGGAAATGGTACAAAGATTAGATTCTAATACGTATTACATTTCAAGTTGTCTTTTTGTTTTTGTTTTGTTTTTATTTTTTTTGGGAGTGCATTTTGACGTTTGACATTAGTCAAATAAGGCCAAAATCAACGTCTTCAATTTCTCATTAGTCATTTTCCCAAAAAAAAAAAGATTTCATTAGTCAAAAAAAATTTTTTTTTTTTTTTGGTAATTTATACTTCACATTTTTATTTGAATGCAACTTTTTTTCTCGCGTCTCCAAAACGGACCTTCATAGTCTCCAAATTCTAGAACGTACAAACTCATTTTGGTTAATGTCCAAAAGTCAGTTTTGGGCTATTACTATTTCTACAAAAGTCAGAAATGTAGATGGTAGGGAAGGTTCTCTTCATTATTGGTAATAAAAGCTCTACAAGTTGTTGAAATCAAATTGTTTCTTTTTTCGACGGTCGGAACATTAAAAAAATTCAAAGATCTTTTTACTCATAATTAGATCGTTAAAAAAAATCAAAAGATTTACATGTAACTAAACTTTTTTCTAAGTGTGTTTTTTTTTTAATTTTTTTTTAAAGGCTAAGACTATGTTTGGTGATTGAGTTTAACTCAAAATCAACTCAAATTTTTCATCTCAATTTTTGTCTTTTTTTAAAAAGTTAATAAAATTTATAACTACTTTTTAAAAAGTCAATCAACTCAAACTTAAAAATTTCATCTCATCTCAAACTCAACTTAAACACTAAACGAACAAAGTTTTCCTCATTTAGAAAGATGACTATTTTTTTAATTGTTAATTAATCAATAATTTACCTTTTAATCAATGATTGAGCAATGGTGAGTAAGCGATTGACCATTGGTAAGTAAATGGTTGACTATCAGAAAAAATAGCATTTTAATACAACAAAAATCAGGGTTTCATATTCTTCCCTCTTATCTTACTCTCTCTCTACCTACTACCGTTCTCTTTCGTCTCTCCATGCATGTTGCCGTGTTGATCCTTATCCCTCCTCATGAACTGTCATCTGGTCTTGTTCTTCCCTCTTGCTTTGCTACGTCCTCTCTGGTCATGACAAGATCTCTCGATCGGTGTTGCACGAGCTCTAGATTTAGCCACGAAAGTGTCAAAAATATCTAGGTCTTGGTATCCCTACCCTCGTGAGAAGCCTTCATCGGAATTCTCCTTCCAAGACGTCGTCAACCATCTAGATTTGATTAAACAATTTCAATGGCTATTGGCCATTTAACTTGGGAAAAAAAAAAAAAAAACTTATAAAAAAGGGTTTAGTTAAAGTAGCCTTTACCACCAATAGTGACAAAATGCCTTCCTCACCCTTGAAATTCCCACGAATCTGTCCTTTAAACTCTCTCAATAATGTTACAATTCAGTTTATGTGGGGTAGAATCGGTATTTACGCATTTCTTTATCTTTATCTTTTTATTTTTTTTTATATATAAACACATCTTTATCTATTTATTCCAAACGATGACAAACACTAATAACAAATGAAAACAAGGACGAAAAGGACGACCAAAACTCGTACGCCTACACAAACAATAACAAATTGTCCCACCTTTGAGATAAACGAAGAGTGAGCTATTTTTTTTATTGTTTTCATACTTCTTAGAATATTTATTAAAAAAAAAAAAAGGAAAAAAAAAAGGTCATTATCAAGACTACAATGTCTCGTTACACAGACCAAGGAACCAAAGAGTAACGTTTGGGTTGATGTGGACCAATATAGAGACCTCTTTCTCTTTTAATTAATTAATTTATTATATTTTTTAAAACATTATAAGAACCGATAATATTTTTTATTTTCTTTATGGCCTTTTGTTTGAAGGAACTTGAATGTATTTTTAATAGAAAAATATGATTATGCTACAACTCAATAAATAATAAATAATAAATAATATGGTGAGGGAATGTCATACGACTCATGTTTTTATCCTTTTACTTTTTTATTTTTATTTTTATTATTTGATACAATTAAAAAAATAATAATAAACAAATGAATAGAACAAAGGAGAAAGAAGAACAGTGTGTAAAACAAAAAGAAACCTTCCAATCAGATAACACGTCTTCGTCGATATCTTCTTGCGTTCTTACATAGTTTTCTCTCAAAGCAAGGAAAATAATAGGTTTTCTATTTTCTAATGATATTTTTAGCCCCCAACAACTGAAAGGAATTTCGTATCCTTTAGAAAACGAAATAGCAAATTGAGATCCAAACTAAGGGCTTGTATTGAAAACAACGTTTTTCAAACTTTTTTTTTTTTTTTTTCAACTCAAAACTACTTTCACCTTTCATCTCTAAATTTCTACGGTAAACTCAAAATTTAAAAGTTTATAATTATGTTTTTTTCTCCTTAAATTGCATAAGTTGAAAAACGAAACAAAATTCATATTGATATTTTTTCTGAATATATTTTAATCTTTTTTTCTTTACTTTTTCACTTCAAACAATATTTTTTTAAATCAAACATATATTTTTAAAAATTTAACTCATCTCTAATCAAAATATCTACAAAACTCTGTCTCCAATTGTTCTCCAAACTACCTTTGATTCGTTTGTTTTTAATAATTGGTTATCTCCACTTTCATATGAATATACCTCCCTATATGTAACTATATAACCTTTTTTTTTAATGTAGGAAATTTTGTTAAATTAAAAAAATAACTTTTTTTTTAAATAATTAATTAATGATTGACCTTAATATATGTTTTTCACATATTGACTATATTGACTATGTACTAAGAACTATGATCACTCAATGAAAACATATCATTTTTGAATAAAAAAAAAGTTCAACCATTATTATTATTATTTTTTTGTAAATATTTAATAACTACCTATTTATCTATTTTTCAATTTTCCAAACATCCACTAATTTTTAATCCTATATATATAATATCTAAATAAGTATATATCTAATATCTTTTTTTTTTAAAGGCTATGCATCGAATATTAGGTATGCTTATTATTATTATTATTTTTAAAATGCATATACAATTGAAGAAAAAAATAAAAATAAATAATAAAAAAATAAAAACCGCCGCCCGCCCGGATGTGGAGTTGGCAAATGGCGACTTTTCTCCCGCTGGCTTCCCCTTGAAACTTTCGAAAGACTGGTCCAACTTCTTGTTTTCGTTTTCCTCACCCCTTCTAGAATTTCCTCGTGTCTGTTCGCATATAATTTGCGGGAAAGACAAAAAGCTCTCATATTTCCTGTATTTTCTTTTTTTGTTTTTTTTTTTGGTTTTCCTTGTAAATAAATTTCATTTCCTTGTGTTGTACGCTTGTTTCTTCTGTTGTACAGTTCGAGATCTCTGTGATTATCTCTGCCTCTATTTCTCTATATTTCTCTCTCTTTCTCTCTCTAAAAAGTTTTGTAGCTAGAACCAACCTCTCTCTCTAGCTCCATCCATGGCGCGTCGCTACGATCACAATCCTTTCGACGAAGAAGAAGAAGTCAATCCTTTCTCCGTAAGTCCCTATCTTATCTCCGAGCTTTTTCTCTTCCGATTTCATCGAAATTCGAACTTGCCTTTTCAGCTTCGGTGAATTCCTTGGTCGAGCTTGCATGGTGGTTGATTTTTCCTCTCTGTGTGAATTCGAGTGCTTGTTGATGTAATTTTGGTCTCTCTGGCCTGTATTGCTTGAATTTCTAGTGTTAATTAGCTTTTGTTTTTGCAGTTAGGTGTCTTTTATCCGTAAGAAATTTTGGGTTCAACAGTAATTATGTCGATTAAGTAACATTTTTTCTTTGTTTTTAGGATTCTGATACGCAGAAACTGTAACTAGGAGCTAGTTGTTCTCTCAGAGTCCAGCTATAGAACGGTCTTTCTTATTGTCTAAGGATCATTATGATCAGATAATTTACTTTTCTAATTGGTGAAATATTAAATTTAGATACTTTGCTAACACTGAAGGGGAGGTCGGAGGGTCGATTAAGAACGGTTTTTTTTTTATTTTTTTATTTTATATATATATTATTTTACAAACACTCTTATATTATAATGTAGAATTTTCTTGTTCTTGTTATTTTAAATAATGTAAACAATCAGATACAAGCTAAGACCCAGATATTTAATCATAAGTGCTTATTGGGTATTTTACCAAACACAAATTGATGAATAAGTGCTTTTAGCTGCTGCAAAAAGCATTACTAAACGGGACCATAATACATCTAAGTTTGATCCATATCCATGTGATGTACTTTGT
The DNA here is from genome assembly GCA_038430175.1 of Ficus hirta. Taxonomy (NCBI): domain Eukaryota; kingdom Viridiplantae; phylum Streptophyta; class Magnoliopsida; order Rosales; family Moraceae; genus Ficus; species Ficus hirta. The sequence continues at coordinate 8,977,210 of CM076589.1, read as the reverse complement.
AAGACATTTGCATGGTATTTGAGTAGTTTTTAACATCTAGATATATCTCGGAACACAGATTGCGACATCACGTTCTCTTCTTTCTTTGCTGCTTTTTATATTTTACTGTTTTGGTTTTATCTTTTAAAAAACACGTTTTACCTGTATTCATACTCAAATGCAATTTCTACTCATCTATTAATTAGGAACCGGGAGTTAGGGGTAAATCATCGGGGCAGTCAAACTATGGTGGGGGTGCTTTTTATACAGTAGTAAGCTGATTTACTCTTTATTTGTTCATGGAAGCTTCTGTTTTTCCCCCTCCCTTAATGATGCTATTGTACGTTGCTAAGGAGGCATCCAACTCTTTGCAGGACGTGTTATATTATGGATGAATATGAAATAAATGATGCTGAACGAGTTCTATATTATATGTTGGAATTAAGGATCATAATCATTACATTGCTATAAATATAGTAAGGATGATAAAAAATTCAAAATAGTAAACAATCTTATCTTCCGTTTTAGAAGCCAACATAAAGAATTTTTCTAAACCGTGGTCGGCTTCTCCCCTGCTGGCATATGTCATGTCTTATTTGCTTCTTATTTTACATTTGTGGCCTTGTTGTTTGTCCCCTCGATCCTTCTAAAAAGAAAGATAAAATAAGATAAAAGGATGATATCATGAATTTTTTGGGTTCTTAAGAATTTGTGTACATAAATTTTCAGAATCCTGGTGGTGTTGCACCGGCCAAAGACTCAAGGTTGTCTCCTCTTCCTCCGGAACCCGTTGATTTCAATTATGGTCGAGGTGCTGCTATTGATATACCTATGGACTCAGCCGCGGTGAGACCAGATCTTTGTTTTGGTGTTTTGTTACAACCAATTTTCCCTGCTTATCTTATTTTAGTGTTTTAACTTAGGATTTGGGGAAGAAAGAGAAGGAGCTTCAAGCGAAGGAAGCTGAGTTGAAAAGGCGTGAGAAGGTACTTGCTAGCAGAAATCTTAAATTCTGAGTACAAGAACATTTTACAATGTTAGACTTACCTAGTGGTACCCTTTATTTTATCCACAAACAGGGCTTCCTTCATTGAATCAAATCTGAATTTCTGTTTTGACATAACAATTTTTTAGGCATTTGAGTTTGTTTCCTTCAAGTTCAATTTATTTGGGTTTATGAGTGGTGGCTAGGTGAGCCATTTAGGCATGATCGTAGACAAAAGCTTATGATGAAACATAACAAGTTCGACATGGGTCTGCACATTTTATGTTGCAAATTGTTAAATAGTTATCTTTTAATTGGTTCTAGAAGTAGTGGTTGGCTGAGTCCTTACACAGACACGAGAGATGACTGCAGATGAATGCTTAAAGACGAGCCTTGAGTTACCATCATGTTATTTGGGAATTATATTATTTTTAGCTCGAAATGTTTCTGGAAATATTGGTTTTGGCGTTGATAGGAGTTAAGATCATTAGATGCAATGAACTGTGGAATGGATTTAAGAGCTGTAAGATCATTCCATCTATTTAAGGTTTAGGTGCACCATTTGTTAGGTTGGATACTACGCATCTGTGTCCTGGCATATATGTTTCTTGGACTCAACATGTACTCCCTAATAAACAAAGTTGGAAGGCGAGATCACGGATTCAATCTTGTAAATGGTACTCGCCTATCAAACCAAAAAGTGGGCTTTGATTTCTTGCTTATCTTTGTTGAAAAAGTAATATAGCACTTTAACGTACCCTCTACTAATTTCAAAGTCCTCTTAACTGTTGTGCAGGACATACGACGGAGAGAAGAAGCTGCTGCTCGTGGTAAGCCATCACGCATGTTATATATTTTTCTCTTAGATAGTGATCTCTTTGTTTCTATTCACGTATCAGTTTTTTTTTTTTTTTTTTTTTTTTTTTTTTTTTTTTTTTTAAGAGTTTTCAAGTTTTTGTATTGTTTCACTCTCCCTTTTGTTATGCAGCTGGAATTGTTCTTGAAGAGAAGAACTGGCCACCTTTCTTTCCAATTATCCATCATGATATTTCAAATGAAATACCGATTCATTTACAGAGAATGCAGTATCTTGCATTCTCAACATGGCTAGGTATGCTATGATTGCTCAATTGTATCAATTTTTGATATGGTGGTTAATACTATTAACATGTACTAGTAGATGGTTTGTCCTGTTCTGTCTGCGTGCTCAAGTTGTTAAAAAAAATTATAGGATTAAAAATTTCTGCCAGGATTTTACTTTCGTTTTAGCTATTTACTCTTATTTTTTCCACCATTATTTTTGTTCTCTCTCTCCCTTTACTTTGGAACGTTGAATCTTTTCATCTCAACTTGAAATTTGAACATATTCATTACTTGTAGCATATGTTTGACTTGTTTTCTTTTCTTCTATGTATCTTTCGATCCAAGTCATTGAAGATGACCCTAATTTGGTGATAAATTTTGGTGTTATGTAGGACTGATCCTTTGTCTTCTCTGGAATATCATAGCTGTTACTACGGCATGGATTAAAGGGGAAGGTGAGTAAAAATTCTCTTTTGCACCTTTTCTGCACAATATGGGTGTTATCATTTTGGAATTACGGTCTCAAATGTGATTGATATGCTGAGCTATGGAGCCTAATTATTGCCCTGCCATAGAGAATTTGAGGGTGTGCGAGTTTCTCTTGTAAATACTTTGATCATTATAGTGAATTACTGCAGTGGCTGAAAGAGGACGTAGTCTCACATTGAGACGAACCTGTGTAAATCTTGTTGTTTGTGCTGATTTATTTTCTTTTGCAATTTTTATTGCTCTCGGTAATATAGATTTACGGTCTCTTGTTTTCAACAAGATATTCATAGTTTCCTGTTCTTTGTTGTAGCTGTGAAGATCTGGTTCCTTGCTATTATCTACTTCATAGCAGGGGTCCCAGGTTCATATGTGCTGTGGTATCGTCCACTATATCGTGCTTTTAGGTATTTGTCTCAGTTTTTTCAACCTTGGGGGTGCTTGTCTTTTCATATCGTGTAAATTTGTTCATGTTGATTTTGTCCTTTAATCGGAATGCTTTCATTTATTTTTTGTGCAGGCGTGACAGTGCTTTTAATTTTGGATGGTTTTTCATGTTTTACATAGTAAGCATCTATGCTGTCTCCCGTTTGTTTTGTTTTGTAATTATGCTATATGTTTTAAGAATTGAAGAATGCCTCATTATTGCACGTATCCTAACTTTTAATTTCATCTGCCTACAGCTTCACATTGTTTTCTGTATCTTTTCTGCCATTGCTCCTCCAATTGTCTTCAAAGGAAAATCTCTCACGTATGTATTTGACTACCTCTACATGAATTGTGTTCAAGTCGCCAACTTTTTTGTTTATGATTCTATCAACGCTCTTATTATGAGTTTCTCGTTTCTGCTTACATCACTATTTGATGTTTTTTACTTTCTAATGCACCTGTCTAAAATTTCCTAAATGAGATGGGATTACAATTCAGATGGCTAGTTAATGCTCCGAGGCCTAAATTAAGGATGTCACTGTAATATTGTTTTGATGTAAAAGGTTTTGAATTCGTGCATTCACTACTAATGTTTGTTCTCTCTCTGGACAGGGGCATTTTGCCTGCGATAGACCTTATCGGGGACCAGGTTTTGGTTGGGGTAAGCATGTTATAAGAATATTTCATTGTCGAATTACTAAAGCATATTGCTTCACCAGATTTTCCCTTTACAAGTTTCGATTACTATTATACTATCATTGACCTTTTGAACATGATGTCTAGTGACACAAGGGAATCAACCAAATCGGCTTGTATTCCAAAGCTTGATCATACTAAACTATAGTTACTTTGCTCTCTGTAGATCTTCTACTTCATCGGATTTGGACTATTCTGTCTTGAGTCGCTGGTCAGCGTCTGGGTTATTCAGGTGAATTTTAACTTTTCATTTCTCCTGGCAAGATCTCGACAACGAGCCATGAATACTTGCTTTAGCTGTTGGATCTATGTTATTTCTTTGTTATTTATTTATTATTCTCATTTGCTTGTTATTTCCTTGTTCCTCTGCAGCAAGTATACATGTACTTCCGAGGCAGCGGCAAAGCTGCTGAAATGAAGCGCGAGGCTGCAAGAGAAGCCATGAGGGCAGCACTATGAAGCTAGCGGGGAAAAGGAAAGACGGCGGTTGTGTATGGATTTAGGTTGTATATGCCCTTAGCCACAGGAATTTTCTGGTAGAAATATTTGTTTGATCATTTCTTTTGCTACATCTTGTTTTTACACTAGTTTGAGTGTTACTTCTTTAATATTGTGTATCGTTGAATGATAAGAAAACCTTCGAAAATACGGAGAATCGTTGGAACCAAATTGCCACACTTGGTATTTGATGCCACTTGCGTGGTTTTTTGTCCTCATTATTGAATTTTTATTGTGAAAATTTGATTGTAGCGTATACAATTCATCTTTTGTTTATGTATAGTTTTTTTAAACAGCCTTATCTATTTTATACTAGGAGGGTTTCAGGCTGAGAACACTTAAGCTTGGGTATTAAAGTCTCCAGTAAAAGTAGATTTCCCTTCACCGGTGGTGATGGCATGGTATGAAAGGATGATATCTTCCTAACTATCCATTCTACTTGTTAGATGTTCGATTTTCTTTTGTGTTCGCATTAGTTCTTTGAAATAATGAGATTGTGTAATTGACGTGTATGGATTTGTATCCCTATTTATTTTGCATGTGGTTGCATTAGATTCTCAAAGTATTCTAATGTAGGAATGTGAGGACACTATTGATTTTTTTTTTTTTAGCCCCTCAAGTGAAAAGAAGGTGCCACTACCAAAAAAGGTGCATTAATATTAGGCGAATGCGATTTAGCTTGTGCAGAACCGATTAGGAAATTTCCCTAGGACACGAAAATTTGACATTATACTTTAGCCATTCAAAGGGTTGCATGGAACATTCTTGATAGTGGTAAGTTGATCTCGCGTCTCCTAATGGAACTTGCTAAGATATTCTTACATCAGTATCAAATGGTTGATTTTTATGAAGTTTGAATTTTGTCATTCTTGGAGCAAAATTGTCAAATGTTGATCAGAACATAATTGTCCCTTTTTTCTCGTCTACCTTTTTTTTTTTTTTTTTTCGTTCTCTAGTTTTGATGTTTTAGTTTTAAGATAATTATTTAAAGATTTATCAATAACAAACGACAATTCACTCATGTTGATATTTAAAAGTTAGGATTAGATTTGATATCCCTAGTACTACGCGAGCTAAAAATATTGCAAGGCAACACAGTACCACAGTTTTATAACAAAATGGATGATATTTTTCTAGGAATAAATTTACTAATTTTGTAGTAAAACGAAATGCGGTTTGTTGTCTTAGAGGGCAGCTCGCAAAACAAAAACAAAAACAAAACAAAAAAACATTTTTTATTTCATTATTTAGATGACAACAAAACAGCTAGGTGTTTGTTTTTGTTTTTTGTTTTCTGTTTTTTGTTTTTGTTTTTGTTTTTTTGTTTTTTTTATTATAGCAAGATGTTTGTTTCTTCAATTAAACTACATGTCGTTTTAATGCACTAAACGACAGCAAACTGCAACACAAACGGCATGTTGTTCTTTAGAAGAGCGCTTTCATTTTCCTAATTAATGCATTGCGCTCATCATTCATGAAACAAAATTATCATTCATGAAACAAAATTATATCTTCGGGTATAAGGTAGCCGAAGACCGAGTCCAAGCTTATCTTTGTCTAAAATACAAAACCAAGTGTACTTTTGCTTTCAAAATGTTCTTCTTCTGTTCTCTAAATATATGAGACTTTTTACATTAACTAGTTAAAATCACGTACTTCATGAAGTGTATGTGTATTAAAATTATTGAATATATATTTTATAAATATAAATGCCAAAATTTTCAATGATATTTTTATTTTAAAAAAAAAGTTTTCAATGATATTTTATAGTAAAAAAATAAGAGAATAATAAAAAAAAAAAGACATTTAAAAAAGTTATTAAAGAAAAAACAAGAGAAATCAAGAAAAAGTTAAAAAAAAAAAAAAAAAAAAAAGAAGGAAAGACATCATCATAAAAAGAAAAAATAACTTAACTAAATTTTTGAATAGTATTTTTAGACAACTTCACTCCTATAATTCAGCTATAGATATAACCTCTTATTTAAGTTATTGATAAACTGTTATTTTAATTGTTCTCTTATTTTAATTGTTAGATTAAATTTTTAATTTGGTATATAATTGGAGTAATTCTTTATATGGCGCTGCAAATTTTTAATGTGAATACTTATAGGTTAGATTGTTAAAAGACTAATCAAATAATAAAAAACAATTTCTAACGATGGTAACGAACAAAAAATCCTATCGTAAAATTTAGCCCAAGGATCACCCAAGTCATTCTTGATAAGTTTCTTTTCCTTTTTCACTTGATCACCCGCATAACCAAAGTCAAATGGGGAATTAAAAAATTAGTGTTGTTTTTGAAAATTGTATATGGTGTTGTATATATAATATATGTTTCTTTAAGATGACACAGTTTGCTTCTTTTTCGTAATGTTGAGCAGGCCAGAGACGATGTACCACTTCCTTTGAGGAAATTACACTTCTTTGCATACTTGACAGGGATAGGTACGTACTTTACTCGATTCTGTATCGGTTTATGGTCTTTATCTTTAAGTTTGTTGGGGATGTGATCGGCGCCATTAATCGATCGAGCACAATGACAACAATGACCTGACGTACGATACTGACGGAGTAAGATAGAAATTTTAACAAGGACATATACAAATTTTTTTAAAAAGTAATTATCAATATAAAAGCTAAAGGATTAAGTTTTGTAAGGGCTATATGGAGATTTTTAATTTTTAATGGGGCAAAGTAGAAAAATCATAAAATTTTTAGGATAAAATTTAAAAAAATAAATAAATCAGTAGGGGCTACAGCCCACACTTAAATCCCGCCTAGTGAGCATGCTGGACGGTTTCTCTCTCTTGATGTCTCCAAGGTAGAAAGTAACCTACTCAGCTCGTTGAGTAGGGTTGAGCCGAGTAGGCCCAAAACTGAGAAAACGCTCACACTTGTAATATCAAGTATCATGGTGCATGGATAAACATGTCGACTTTAATGTCTAAGGGGGTGTTTGGTGTATAAGTTGAGTTTGAGTTGAGTTGAGATTTTTAAGTTTAAATAGTAATTTTTATTGACTTTTTCAGAAAAGACAAAAAACTTTTTTAGATAAGACAAAAAACATGATGAAAAAAGTACAGTTTAGTTTAAAATGAGATGGAGAACCAAACGGGCCATAAGTGTGTGGAGTCTAATTATTATCATGTCTCAGATATATTAATACACCGACCTTGAAAATTTCATACTTATAAAGTTGATTGTCCTAATTTTTCTTGATATATGGAGGGGCCGTTTTAATTGATGAGAGAGAGAAGTTAGAGAAATATCCAAGGAGTTTTGAGAGGGGTGCCATTTTTCTAGTAAAACCTTCTTTATTGAGGATGAAATACTATAAGAAGTTTTTGTTTGTTTATTCTATTCTGATTTTATTACTCTCAGTACTAAGAAAGAATTAGGACGTCTAATTATGTCTGTAACCACCACGAGCAACTTTTATGTGACATGATAAATTTAATTAAGGGCACTTGCTCTTCGCTTTAATAACCTGGTTTTCTTTATCTCAACTCTTTTTTTTTTCTCCACACAAAAAAAAAAAAAAAAAAAAAAAGTGGCCATACTCTCTTATATATTTATATAAGAAAAGAAGATGATGCTATCTAAATGTCATGTAAGTTTTCTAATCATATATAGTTCATTCTTGCCTATTCTCTTTCAGCCTAGAGTTTTCCATGTAAATATAAGAGACAACCATTTTATGTTTTTCCTCAATTTCTTGTTGGAATCCTTTAAGTTCTACAAATTAAGGAACAAAAATTTTTTTTTTTCAATCATGACATGACTTCACAAACTTTTTTTTTTTTTTTAATTTAAAAGTGAAGAATTTAAATTTTATATTTTATAATAAAATCAAATGTAAAATTATTTAAATGCAGTAATTATCTTTTTGCCTTTTCTGGAATATCACGGCTGTCAGTGCGAGCATGAATTGAAGGGGAAGGTGAATCAAAAACCTGTTTTGTACTTGCATATTTAAATTCCTCACATGCTTAGGTACCGGGTCTTTTTCACATTTTCGATTTTGATGTTGCCAAATATAATAATTTCTTCTTCTTGATTGTAGGGGCTGGGATATTATTACTTACTGTAATCTACTTCTTTGTAGGGGTCCCTACTTCCCACGTGCTTTCAGGTATTTACTTTCCTATGATTTTGTGATTTTGGAAAGTTAAGAAACATGTTCCTTTACATGAAGAAAAATGCTTGAAGCACTATTAAAAAATGGGCACTTTTAAAAAAATTAGAGATATATTTTTTTTAAATAAGAAAATAATTATATATTCCTATTATAAAGTGGGGCCCACAGTTCTAACTTTCTTAAAAGTTGAGGCACAATTAAAATTTTACAAAAATAAATAATAAATAATAATAATAACAATAACAAAGAATTAGGGATACAAGTAAAACTATAATTTTCAAATGCATGTGATTATGCTGCTGGGAACATTACTGATGTTGAGCACCATAGTTTTATAACTAATAAAAAGTGAACTATATATTAGATTACGTTTTATTAAGACGTGATGTTAGACACTAATAATATTTTTAATATGGCTCTTCTATAATGGGATAATAAAAATAACTTATAACTTAGAGCGCTTCTTAAGTCGATAGAAAAGTATGAGACTCTAATTTCTACCATATATGTTAGTTTTACATGTGATATAATTAGAGTTCTTAATTTTTTTTAAAATTTTTTTTGGTTGTTGTAATGCAGGGCTGAAAGTACTTCGAGGAATGGATGTTTTGTCCTTTAATTATCAGGTACTAATTAATAACAATTCACGTCTCTGAGATCATATATTTTGTAAAACTTTTGTTCGTCTAATAGTTGCTTTAAGGAATGAAGGATGAGTTCCTCTTTTTTTTTTTTTTTTTTTTTTTTTTTCCATACAGGTTCACACTAGTTTCTGCATCGCTGCTGCAGTTCCTCCTCCAATTATTTTCAGAGGAAAATCTCCCATGTAAGTAAGGGTTATAGCAAAATGCAAAGCCAATGATCATTATAAATATGTTACCTATATTTATGCACTATAATATTCATCCTACTCTTTCAATTTTTTTAATCTGAGTGGAGATACGAACTCTACATTTTGTGACGAAATCGGATGCGTAATTACCGTTAGATTTGGTATACAATTACCTTTTAATTGTATTTTCATATACCATGCATATTTGGTAAAATTTGCTAAACCTTATTAATGGGTGAGTACACATCCACCATTAAAATATTAGAGATATGTTTATGACCATCTATGATTATGTTACGTATTTTATATGAATAAGATGTTTATTTTATGGATTTTGGTAATTGACCGCTAATTATTGTTTGCTATGTGGCGTTCTGCCTAAAATTGACGCTGTTGGGGGACCATTATTTGGTTGTGCTTGTATTAATATTAATATTTCATCTAACTTTTTAATTACTAATCAAAGCTTAGTGCTTGGCTACCTTTGCCCTACCTACATGAAATTCAATTAAAACAAAAAAAAAAAAAAAAGAAAAGAAAACTGCATTATTTTCTTTTGCTTAATTATTATAGATATTCTACTTCATTGGATTTGGGCTTTCTGCGTTCAGTCATTGCTCAGCATCTTGGTGATGCAGGTAATTAATTCTTTTCTTTTCAACTAGTTATATGACACACACTTCGTACATACAAAATAGATAAACAAAATAAAACAAAAAAAATTAGAATTAAAATAAATAAAACAAAAATAAAAATCTACATGACAATAACATGATAATCATGTGATGATGACGTGATGACTACGTGACTAACATGTGACAAGGATGTAAGGCATGACTAAAAAGAGTGATTTACTCTTTTAAAGAGTAGTGTAGATTTTTGTGGCCAAAATCTCAATAAATTAGTCTAGGAAAATGATATTTAAATAGTCGAAAAAAAAAGATTTATTCACTTTTGTACCTTATATTTTGAAGTTGCAAATATATATATATATATATATATTTATATATATCTTATATTTTGAATTGTATCACGTTTTATACATTTTAGATTTAGAATGTATATTCAGTTTCTTACCTTTTGTTTTGTTTTGTTTTGTTTTGTTTTTTTTTAATGGTTTTGCATGTAATTCTTTTCTTGTGTTTACCAGTTCTTACCGCTTGTTGATCAATGGCCAATTTTGACCACTAAACGTTTAGATATTGATTATGATAAGATCATAAAACTAAGTGTTTCAAGTTTTTAGTTGCATACAATTATTCAATGTTGTCACGTAAGATTATATTTTATAAGTAATGCATGTTGATTTTTGAATATTAAATCTGATCAGAATTATGTAAAAAATAAAAAGTATAATAAATTGTCAAAAATTTGACAAATCTAACGGTTTACAATAGAGGTATATATGGATTAAATATTAGACTAATTAATGGTTCAAAATTACAGCGATTAAAAATAAATCTTGTTTACTACTGATTTAAACTCAGTTAGCTTGTTTGTAAAATATTGGCGTCTCATTTTTATATGTTCAACTAGTTTTATAAACATATCACATCAACTTTTGAGTTATGACATACAATCATTATGAAAATTATAAAAAAATTGAGTGGTTTCAAGACAGATCAGCCTGAAAAAAAAAAAAAATAGTTAGAAAGTAAAATAAATAATATCAATATACAAAAGCGAAGGGGTAAAGTTCTAATATAAATGTTTTAATTTTCAAGGGAGATTATTTATGGTGATTTTTAATATTTAATGAAGACAAAATAGAAAAATCATGAAATTTTTAGAATAAAAAGGAAAAAAAAAATTCAGTGGAGACTATAGGCCTCACCTACATCCCCCCATGGTTTCAAGTTATAAATTGCGTGGAATGGACAGTGCTAGGGGTGGCAATACAGGTCGCGATACGACGACACGACTCGAAAACGATACGAATATCGTGGGTTCGGGTTGGGAAAAATAGGGGACGGGTCGTGTTCGGATTGGGAAAAATTGACACGAAAAAAAAAAAAAAAAAAAAAGGGTCGTGTTCGGGTTGGACCCGTTTTTTTCGTGTCAATTTCGTGTCACTTTTCGTGTCAAATTTCGGGTCAATTTCGGGTCAAGTTCGTGACACGTGTCAATTTCGGGTCAAATTTCGGGTCAATTTCGTGTTTCGGGTCAATTTCGTGTCGCGGGTCAATTTCGGTTCGTATGGTGTCAACCCGTGATGGGTTCGTGTCGTGTTCATGTCGCGATTTCATTTCGTGTTCGTGTTCGGATCAGGGAAGAAAAAAATTGACACGGCTCTAACACGACACGAACCCGACACGTGACACGAATTACCATCCCTAGACAATGCATTAATTTGCTATGTATTGATAAAGATTTGGCTTGTAAATGCGTGACTATATATATATATATATATATATATGCCTGCACCAAAATATGGGTCCTTGCCTTCACCAAAATATGGGTCCTTTTATGGCGCCGTCTTCATGGCACCGTATAACAATATTTATTGCAACATTTACAACTTCAGTATTTGAAGTTGACAATTTAGCATTTGAATTTCACAGTTTCATCGTTCAAATATGTAAGTTATGGTAATCCCTTAAAAATTTGAAAAATCACTGGGGATTTATACAACTCCAAACATTCTAAATTTACATGTTTCAGTGTAAAGTACATAAATTATCGTATCCCAAAACAGTACCAGCATTCTTCTTTCTACACCGTAAAAGAATCTCCAAAATATAATGTTAAACATTTGTTCAATGTCGTCACCTAAGTTATATGTTACAATAGTGTATGTTAATTTCTAAACATTAAGCCTGCGTTTAATTCGCTAAAATTGATTAACTTTTTAAAAACTAGACATAAATTTTATTAACTTTTCAGAAAAAAAAAATTCAAACTAAGATAAAAAATATATAATTTAATTAAAATTAAACTTAAATACTAAATAAAATTTAGATATGATTAAAATCATAATAGATGAAAAAATACATAAAATTGACATAACCTAATTCCCATCTGACTGTTTAAAACACAGGCATATAGATCAAATGTTTGTTTGTATTATTATTTCCCGGGAAAATAAAAAGACACCCATATTATACTGTCGTGGACTAACATGACATATCAAATCACTATTAAAAAATTCAGTGTTAAAATTTTTTTTATTTTTTCAGTGTTAAAAAACGAGAAAAAAAATCTTAAATCTCTGAAGTTAGCAAACTTAACTCCCCTGTCAAATCACATTCTGCCTTTGCAGTTAATTAGTTAGGAAAAAGAAAAATAATTTTTGGTTTTCCCTCTTAAGGCAAATAACCCTTCAAAATCAATTACAACTACAAAAATAAACCAACGTAATAAATCACATTATTAAAAATACTGCGCAAATTCAGGGAGAGAAGATAAAACTGGCAACTCATCAGAGAAACTCTCACACACAACATCCACACTGATCATATCATAAATAACACCATATGATCTTAACATCTAATATCATATATATATATATGTATATATTACCATATCTACTAAAAAACCACATGACATACTATATACTAACTTTAACTAGTAGTGCTACTAGTCATAACTCACATATATATTTTTATAAATAGATAGATAGATATAGAAAACTACATATATATATATATATAAATTACCGGCTACCGGCTGCACAAGCAGATCAGAGAAAGCCTGTAATCTTATATTATTAATTTAGTTTCCTCTAGCAATAAGCGACGCACTTCTTCTTGCAATCCATGGTGCAGCCACCGCCGCCACCGCCGCCGCCGTAGCCCTTGCCGGAGTGGCTGTAGGAGGTGAAGCACTTGGCCGGACACGTCAGCTTCTTATTGTAACACGGTCCTTTGTCGCTGCACACCACGGTGGGCCTCACTATCCCATTCTTGGAGTGGCCCCCACTCGGACCCCCGTACCCGGATCCGTACCCGCCACCGATTGTCCCGCCACCGAACCCGGGTATGTTGAACCCGGACCCTGGTCCGAAGAACCCGCCGAAACCCCCGTCGTTGTTGTTGGAACCGCCCGGGGATGTTCCCTTGGAGCTCTTGAGCTCGGCCGAGTAGGGTCCGTCGGATCCAGGCCGAGCTGAGAGAGAAAGTGATGAGATAGAACTGATGACCAAAAGGGTCAGTATAAAGCTTATGGGATTCATTTTTTTTTTTTTTTTAAAGTTTTGGGAAAGTGAGTGAATTTGATGAGTGTTTGGGGGAAGCAAGGGATATATTCTATGTACAAGTTAGGATAATGAGATATATATAGAGAGATATAGAGAGAGAGAGGGGAGGAGAGAGAGAGATAGGATCAAAAAGGGCATTTATGGGAAAATTGTTGGCGGACAGTTGAGAAGAGGGCCTCCATGAATGAAGGGGTAGGTTTGGTGCAATTATTACGTTCCTTAATATACAGACATGGGGTGGGACTAGTACATATATATATATATATAATATACTTCAGTGGAGATTTGGACTGTTTTGTGGGTCCCAAGTTCGTAGATTTTTATTTCTACAAAATTTAATTATAGGACTACGTGTAATACATATGACTTATATGAGAAGTGAGATATTGAAAGTGGTGCGAACAGATATTGCAAATATAGTTTGATTTTATAATTTTACACATGATTTTATCATAAATATTAAAGTTTGATGATTTAAATTTTCTTTGTTCCGGTCCAAAAAATTTACGGTGTAATATTTGTGATGAAGTTTTAATCATGAGATTTTTTTTGACCCTTAGAGATGGGCTAGGGATCGGGTCAATAGCCCCCGCAGGAGTACAGATCCGACCCGATTTTGATTTAAGATTTTGGGTATATATATGATATAATTTTAAGGTTTCATTATCATGCTCTTTTGTTATAGTCGCTCCTCTTGTACTGATATCTGAATTAGTGAATTTTCTTCTCCTTTGTCTGTGATTTTTTTCCGTTTAGGGTTTTTTACGTAAATCTTGATCTTCTTGTTATTTGATTTTCTTATTGTCTATTTTTTATCCTAATTTTGTAATATATATATATATATATCTTTTCATCTTGATTAAAAATGGATCTTATTTACATATCTCATCTCATAAAACTCGCTTTCCGTGTTAAATCCTATCGGTATCTTTTAGAATATAACTAATTTAATACCCATGCGTTACATGAGAGAGGAAAATAAATAGATAAATAAATAAAAAAATTTAAATAATATTTAATAATGACAGTTGGTTATGATAAATAATATAATTACAATAAGTTTTCAAAAATATAAACAAAAAAAAAAGTCTTCAATAGTTCTCTTTGCATTCCCATTTCAAACCATCATCACTGTAAGCTAGAAAAACAAATTAGCATAAATCAAAAAGCGAAAAACAAAATATATAAATCTAGGGAAAAAAAAGCTAGAAATAACTTATAAAAATCAAAAACAAAACAAAAGAAAGTAGATCATACCTATATTTTGCTCCATCTTTTTTGTCTTTAATTTTTTTTTTCCGGATCTCTCTCAATCATAAAAATATAAACTAATAATAATAATAATAATAATATAAAAAAACTTTTCTCCGATGATGCTGAGATAAAGATAGAGAAATAAAAATGATCACGATAATTAAAAATAAAAATAGAAAAAAAGAGGAGAAAAAAACTCAGCAGGGGAAAAAAAGATTGGAGAAAAACAACAAAACCAAAAACAAATTCTCTTATTTTTTTTATTTACTGTTTTTTACCAAAAAAAAAAAAGAAAAAGAAATAAATTTCAGGTAGATTATATACATACAAAACACAAAAATTAACTATAACATCTAAAAAAACAAAACCCAACAAATGAAAAGGCCAAAAAAACCAAGCACAAATCGAAAAAAGAGAATAAAAAAAATTTAAAAATCAGAAATGTGAAAACAAAAATTATTAAAAATTATAAAATATAAAAATACAAAGAAAAGATGAATAAAAAGTTAAACTTTAAAATTTAAATCTTAGAACACAGAAAAAAAAAAAGAAAAAAAAACAAAAGGAAAAAAAACTAAAAAGGGGGAAAAAAAGATTAAAGAAATACAACAAAATCGAAAACATATTCTATTATTTTTTTGTTTATTGTTTTTTACAAAAAAAAAAAAAGAAAATAAATAAATTTCAGTTAGATTATATACATATAAATATTACACTTTAACACATCTTCAATGGACAAAATCAAAAATGCACATTAAAAGGGTAACAATGTCTAGTTATTGTAGCTATCAGAAAAAACAATTACAAAGTAAGGGTAAAATCATCCATAAATAATTTTAGAATGACAAAGTTATCCCAACACTGTAGTAAGTTGTAAAAGTAACTAAAACCCAAGGGCAAAATTACCAATTGACAAAAAAAAAGGGTAAAATTATAATAACATTGTAGCAAAGGAAAAAAGCAATTACAAGGGAACGTCAAAATCGTCCATTAATAATTTTGAAAGGACAAAGTTGTCCCAACACTGTATCAAATAGTAAAAGTAACTAAAACTCAAGGGCAAAATTGTCAATTGACAAAAAAAGGGGTAAAACCAGCATAACACTGTAGCAAATAAAAAAATAATTAGTGATGAAGGGTAAAAAAGTCATTAAACTGTAGGAAAAAAAAGTAAAATTTATTGTATATTACTGTAGATTACTATAAAAAAACAGCGAACAAAAAAAACAAAAGTTATTATAAATTATTATAGAAAAAATAGTAAAAATTCTCGTTTCTTTAGTATATTAGTATAATTTTGATGACAGGTCATGATAAACCATATCGACAATGGAGTTTGTGTGGGTTTGACGATTGATCATTAAGTTGACAATTTGTGTAAGAGGGAGGGAGAGGTTAAGAAGGAGACAATGACGGTGCGTTTCATTGATTGACCATGCCAAAAAAAAAAAAAAAAACTAATTAATGCAAAGCACCATCATAATTTAATGTGGATAACTTCCTACCTGAAATTCATTTAAGATTGAGATCATGTATTACACGCGGTTTTCTGATCTTCCACTACTCTTTTCAGGTCATCACAAATATGCAAAATATATTCCTCACATGTGAGTTAGAGGGACACAAGATAAAATAAAATAAAATAAGAAGGCGCGTACGAATCAAGGCCTGAAATATGCAAGAGTATGAACCCCTTTATCTCGAAATTAAATAAATAAGTAAATAAATAGTGACTATATAATCACTAAAGTGCTTTTTCAGTTGGTTTTTTTTTTTTTCAAGCTTTCTATAATAAAGATACCTTATTATATGTTTTTAAATGTTAAATCTGTTTAAAATTATATCATAATATATAAATAAATATACAAAATTTATAGAACTAAGTATAAATACGACATTTAAAAAAAGAGATATACTACATATCTACTTTCCAAAGCCATTTACTCATAACCTTTGTATTGTACAAATCAAAACAGTTGGCCGTAAATTAAGGGCCATTCTCTTCTCAAAATCGGGTTGGGATTTAGATAATTTTCTAGAGAACTGGTTTATTTTCATGTCTCAAAGACTATTCTTTTAATAAGTTTTTGACAACTCATCAATTTGTTTAAGAATTTTTAATATTTAATATTTTTATGTAGTTAAATTATTAAATTCAGATTACATGACATGATTGAGAGGAAGACATAAAATCCGGAATCGAATCATATATATATATATATATATATATAAGAAACAGAACTAATTGGCCTTGCTTTCCTTTGCTTTGCTGCAGAATAAATATGCTCATTATAATTTCTGGGTCTTCAGAGCAATGGTGTGGGATATATTCTAGCGCACATTCTTGGTTCTTCAATCACTACAGTCCCATGTAGAGCAAAACAAAACAAGAGGGTTCTTAAAGTCAACAATAAACACAACTACTCGCTTTTAATCTAGAACCACACACACACACACACACACACTGTGACACGGCACATGATTCTCTTCCTGCAGATGACGTAATTTTTCCAGGCCACACCTCATTTAGAGAGGCCATTTCATTTTCTTGAGGCACTTTCCTCGTAGGATAGCAACACCATTATCATCTACATGGTCCTCCTATATATATATATATATATATATATATATTTATATGTATACATATATCTGTAACACACTATAGAGCTTAGAGTGTATATAGATAGAGAACCTGAAATTTAAAAATGCCCTTCTGCCAAACTGAACATGAGCACTTTTGTGGATATCTATTTTTCCCATAACATATATATACATATATATTACATGTATATGGTTACTTGGATGTGGTCCATCGTTAAAACATTCTTCTTGATGTAGGGGAGAGTCTAAAAATTTTGTTTTTGTGTTTAGTTTACCATCTGACTTCAGGAAAATCTTTCACCATATATAATATATTAATATAGCTTATGTTTTACTTTTGTGTAAAAAAAAAAAAAAAAAAAGGTCGCTTTCAGATTTCTAGAAACGAATTGTATGTCTAAGGACTTTTTGAACCTTGAAAATTTTTTTTTTCCCCAAAAATTAGTGGTGTTATTTAATTACACCACCACACCAACACCAAGCAAGTTGTCAGATTGAGCAGTTGATAAGGGTTTGAAAATGGAGGACCGACCACTTCTCCTGGTTGACATTTTGACACACATATATGTTATATTATATTCTATAAATGTAAATGTAGGAATAGTCTCTAGTATACTCGTCCGACAAATAAATGTAACTTCTTTATTATTTTAATTCAGATATATATAATTATTAATTAATCTATATATAATTTTATGTAACTTAATATGTGATATTTTATGATTTGGAACTATAAATACAAATAACATGTATCAACAAAACTGATAAACTTTAATAATTTTTATATCACACGTATTACTCTTATATCATATCGCCAGATCAATATGATTATCAGATGAATAAAGACATTACGTGTAAATATATGCATATTTTCAAGTTCAAAAACAAGAGGAAAAAGAAGTCGACTCTCCTTACAAATACGAATCCCCTAACGATGTCCCCAACTCTTGTCAACCACTTTTTTCTGAAATTTTTTTTTCTTTATTTTGGAAAAGAGAAGGAAGAAGAAAAAAATATATCTAATTGATGGGCATTGATAAGACCTTGCTCACTCTGTATGTCATGAAGCAGCCCCTCAACTACATCCCCTTTTGTATAAGTCAAAAGAGCCCTTCCCAACCCATACCCATGTGTACAAGTAATAAATACACAAGGATTGGGGTAATGTCTGTCAACACTACCACCCTGTTTCAAAGATTTTTTTTTTTTTCGATAAATAAATTATTTATTCAATTTATTTGTCAAAAAAAAAAAAAACAGCTTAATAAAGTACTCTAAGAAGTGTGAAAAAGAAATGATCTTCATTCAATTTGGCGCGTGTACGATTCGGTCCTTCACAGAGTACTGATCATATACAATGACATGTAAAGATTAAATAGGGATGTCACGTATCATTTATTAAATCAGTATTGTATTAAAAAAAGAAATTAAGCGTTTGCAATTACAAATGATTTGAAATCGTACGTGTTAGGAAAAGAGACAAATAGTCAAATACAATGGCTGTTGGGAGTTGGCCCTTGGCTTATGGACTTGAACTCTCTAGGGACTTGTTACCTTTCATGTGCACTTTTCTTGTGCTGTATTTTAGCTAACCTTTTATTATTTTTATTTTTTTACGATCTAGGACCTACCTCTCAATGCTCTAATGCCGATACCGGATATGGACCGAACTGTCTCACGACGTTCTGATTCCCAACTCACGTACCGCTTTAATGAACGAACAACCCAATCCTTGGGACATACTACATCCAATTGAAGCAATGAGCCTCCTAATATTCAATATTGGGAAGCTCATTGCTTCAATTGAAAAATCATTTTATCTTTTTAGTTGGATCCGGGCTCTTTCCCTCTCAACGATAAAGCTTATCCCCCATTATCTCACTGGCCGACCTTGACCCCTATTATTTTGAGGTCATATCTAGTATTCAAAGTTTACCTCGATCTGATACCGCTCTCGCGGTCTGATTTTGAACCTAAAAGCTTCTGTTTAAATTTCTTAGCTCTCAGTGGTTGAGCTAGCCCAGTGAAACAAATTTTCCATCGGAGAAATGCCAATGACCACTTTTGGACAAAATTACACAAGACCCTTCGGTAAAATGACATGGGGAGGGAGTGTTGGGAAGGGATTTGCTAAAACTTCATCTGCTAATCAGTTCCATAATTCATATGGATATGGAATGCCCACTTGCAAAAACTTCAAGCAGAACAACGTCATTAGTTCAGAAGAAACATCAAATCTTTCTTTCCTCTCCTCTAACTATATTATTACATACATCCCCAGTTTGCTTCAAAGAAGGTTGATTTATTGGGTATCCGCTAATCAAGAATTTGGGAAAGTAGGATAATGCTCATTTACAATTTCCTTACGCTGTCTAACCTTTATTATGCTTTCGGGTTGGTACTCGTCGATGTTGAACGGGAGAATCTCATAGACTAGAGGAGTCCCAGCTAGCATCAACAGCCTTGATGATCTTGTCATGTAGACTGGCTCCAGAACTCGCGATTATACCACGATCAAGACCTTCTAGGTATATGCCCTTTGAGAAGTCCAGCGGTCGCCCTCCGGCATCTGTTACCACGCCACCAGCTTCTTGTATGATTGTGACGCCGGCAGCATGATCCCATATCTTCTCCTTGTAGCCGGCTCTCGCAAACTTCATGAATATCTCAGCGTCTCCACGAGCTATGGCCGCGTATTTCACCATGCTATATACACGTAACGGCTGCTTCCTGCTGTTAAAAACACGTGATGAGATTTAACTTTTTCTATCTTTTACAATTTTCACTTGCTCATTTTCTGTGCTTTTTATTATATTATGTAATATGTGGACTCTGCAAAGTAAAATCCAGAGACATGGTGAAGCAGATATAAGGAGAAGATATAAACCTAAGACCCATGCTATGAGCCAGTCCGGCTGTGAACGAATGGCTCGAATTCGCCTTCTCAACTGGTTCGCAAAAGGTCGCCAATGATGGGTTGTCAATGGAAGAAACTTGAACAGGCCTTGCCGAGTTTGGCCACACGAACTTCTTATTTACATGAAGCAGGGGTTGCATCCAGGCCTTGCCACTACCTCTCCTAGCATATATTACACAACCTTTGTCCCACGATTCAGACGTTGATGGGGTCAACTTCGACACAATTCTATGGTACCGGTGATGATAGCTAAGCCATTCCTTTCTCATTGGGTAATTGGGACATCCAAGCACTCCGAGCACAACTTCTCCATCCTCGATGAGTGCTAGAGCTATGGCATATTGATCACCACGAACGAATCCCAGTGTCCCATCAACAGGGTCAAGAGCCCAAAATCTTCCTGTAGGGCCACCAATTGAGTTGCATCGGCTGATTGCTTCAAGAACCTCGGAACTCCCAAGGGGCATGCTTGGTGCTTCAAGTCCAAAACGCGGTGCATCAGCTAGAGACTTGTTCACAGTTTTCACTACACCTTCTAAGAGCCCAGCAGCACTAGCCTTGGACAGAGTTTGAACATCTTCTTCAGCAACAATGGACACATTTCTGCTTCCGAAGGCCTCAGACAGTACCCAGCTGACCGTTGCTTGGACGCTCCAATCTGTTAACAAGATGCAATAAAGAGAATAAGAAATCTTGTTCACAACTTTCATTGAACACTGGCCACTAGATGCTTCAACAGTTGAGAGTGACAGTTTAGAGACCACAGAAGAGAGGAAACAACTCAAACGATATTAATTAGAGGTTTCAACTACTTGTCTTGTAAGAAGTTTTTCCATGACACAAGCCGAGGCTTATATTTCGAGAATACGGCAATTACAAAACGCAGAATGTTATGGTTGTAGATTGTAGTTTAAAGACTCCGATAGTGTTTGCCAAGGATCATAAGGACACAAAAGGGCCATGAAATGAGGTCTAAACTAACAAAATTAGTATTTATCAAGCTCAGAAAACTTGAAAACAAAACATATCTTTCTGGCAATTTTGAAGTACTAACTATTCATGATTCGTAAACATGAAGACCAGATTGGTATGAGCCTTTTGAATCTGGAAGCAAGCCGAACAACAGAAAGTAAAAGAACACAGTTTTATTATTTAATATATATAACTATAATTCCCTAAATGATATTGGTTATGTGTCCAGTGGTTTCTTTCTTTTTGTCACCTAACAATGGTATTAGGTTCATAACTGAAAAATCTAGCAACCCTATTAATTAAACTAAAAAATGCATTACGTCTACTGTTCTACATCCATTAGGATCAAAAATCATAATTAACCAGTCCATAAATTGTACAAAGCGCATATTGTCAAAAGAGTTTGACCAAATTTCGTAAGAGAGCATTTAAAAAACCGCCTTTAAGAAAGGGGGAAAAAAAAAAAACCAAAAAGATAAAACAAATTGACCATGCTTTTGCTCACCATATTCGCACGCCACATGTACCTAATCCACTAGTAAATTTTTTGCAGAGTCGAGAGAAAAAAACAACAAAAAGCAAACCCACTACCAAAAGCCAGAATAATATTCATCACCCATCTCAAAACCACCAAACGCAAAAGTAACAAATACCCAATTCAGAAAACTAATAAAAACACTATTTTTTTTTAAAACAGAAAAAAAAAAGTGAGAAGGGAAATGATAATCAACCTGCAATGGTGACAGGGGAATTGTCATCTTTGGCCTGAATTCCATTACCGGAAGTCTTGGAAATCAAACCTTCTTGAACTCTCTGGCAAAGGGCACAAGCCATTTGAACAGCTCTGACACCAACCTCCAGTTCTTTATCATGCCAAAAAAGCTCTGTTCCGAACGAAGATTCCTGGCCCAAATCACTCTGCTCCGCCATTGTCGAAGAACAAAAGCTCTGGTTCAACTTCGAAGACACGCAACCGATAAAGGGCTGCGAAAATCTCTTGGTTCTTCTCTCGAACATGAAGAAAGCTCTTACATGGTTTGGTCGTGTGAACTCTCTGCTGTAGTTGTTGTTATTTCGTCTCCACAGACCAAACCCATGTCCTTGTGGGACTTTTATAGACAAGCTCGAACAATTTAAAGGCATATCATTAAATGGGAAAATGAAAGGGAAAATATCTTCTTCTTTTTTTTTTCTGGGATTTTTATTTTCTTCCACAAGGATTTGGATTTTCTGGGTTGGTGACGTTGAAGGGGAGACTGTGGAGAGAATTGGCAGAAAATGACAGAGGAGCTTAAAGGGTCTTGGTTGAAGAAAAAAAAGGGTTTCGGGGTGATCTTGAAATTGACAAAAATTTGATGTGAAGAGAAAGGAAGGAAGAAAATGAGGAATTTGATGGGAATTTTTGAAAGATTTTTGTGGGTTGAATTTAGCTGAGAGTTTTTGTGACCATCAAGCAAAATTTTTGCTTTTTTATTTATTATTATTATTATTTTTTAATTTCAGGAATAAGAGTACAGTTCACTACTCTACTGTCACTGTTTTCTACTCAACGATTCTATTCCTCTACCGTACGATGCCCATTTCTTTTCTTTTCTTTTCTTCAGGGTATTTAGGGTATCTGGCAACATGTACTTGCCCTGCTCAGCCTTTTTATTGGGTTTTTAACATTTTTATCCTCAACTTTTTTTTTTTTTTTTGGCAACTTGCTTATTAAATTTTTCAATTTTTATGGATTCAACCTTTAGCTTTCTAGTAACTTGTTGTAATGTGGCCCGTTTCATTAATTTTTCTACTGAATTTGGATCGGATTTGAGGTTTTGAGAGATTTGTGCGAGGGTTTAAATTGGGATTTTGGATTTTTGTGATTGGATCTGCTTTTCTTATTTTTCGTCACTAATTTAACACAGCCATCAACAAAATGAATCATGTTGTAACGGTTTAACAAGGTAGAGAATAAATTATCAATATTAGAAGTTTAATATGTCAGTTGCCAAATCCTGAAAATCTCAAGGGCAAATATGCAATATATCCTTTTTACATAAAACAAGTCACGCTTGAAATTTTCAGCAAAAAGAAGTTACCCTTTAAAATGCGAAAAGTATCATAGCTTACTCCTATATTTAAAATTTAAATAAAAACTCCCCCAGCGTGTGGTTTGACATGAGAGACTAACTTTGGATGGAGATTAAAGCACGAATTCTTTCTGAATTTTAATACTATCGATTTGAGACGCTATACAATGTTTTACAAAATTAAGGGACAATTCACCACAATTAAAAAAAAATTTAGAGGAACGGCTTGCTTATTCAGTAAAAATTTAGGAAGAATAAATCTAATGACAAATCTCTAATCGTTACACCATTTAGTTTTTTGAAAACTTTATTAAGATACTTTCTATTTTCTAATTTATTTATAGTATTTTTCTATTAAAAAAATTTATAACAGGAATTGTATTTTTACTTTGTCTGATAGATATTATTGTTTTAATCATTTCGTCAATTTTCTCAATAGATTTATGACTAAAACAGTCATAAATCAAGACTACTTCTAATCATAAATCATAACATCAAAAAGTTAATATAACAACTAAAACATCAGTGTTTATTATGAATTTTTCCTAATGTAAAACGTGTGAATGTATATGTTCTTAATTAAGTCACCATGAGCGAATCAAGACGTTTGCAGATCACTAGGCCTAATAAAGCATAGGTTTAAGGGTTTGGCTTAGGCATGGCCGGCATGAAAACAAGGACAAATAATTCACTCCCACTGGCAGTTATTGGGGTCCAATATTTTCAAGTGTATATGCATTATATATTTTAATATTCGAGTATGACATAATTGCAAGATTATTAGGAGCCGCAATAATTTGTTTCATGAATTCCATTGACGTCAAACTGTAGATGAAACGTGAAAACTTGAGCTTTGAGTAGACACAAAACGTGTTCTATGAACTACATTTTTCACCCCCACACTCAATTACTTACGCTCATCATTCTTTTTTCTTTTTCCCCCCTCCCTTTCTAAAGATAGTTGTATGGCTTCACACATGCATAATAGATAAAAAAGAAAAAACATATAAAAAAATCTACATGGCGATGATGTGACCATCATGTGACGATATGACGATCACACGTAACAAGCAAGTAAAACATGATCAAAAGATTATCCACATGTTGATAAATATGACCATAAATGTTAAGAAACTAACGCATTAATCTTGGCCTAATCAAGTCTTAATGAACAATATTGATGAGTAGCTAGTTTGAAAATAATCTCAAAATAATTTCATTATATTGATTCAAGTTCTATCTTCCTCCTCTTGAAATCTCCATGATGACTCGGTTGATCGCGGGAAGAAACATTTGACAAAGACGAGCTTCTCATCTTCTTGTATAGTTCAAAAAAAAAAAAAAAAAGTTATTTTGTTTAATTGATAAACTCAAACGTTAGCACATGATAGGGAGTTAAAATTAAAAAAAATTAAAAAAGGATAAATCAAAACGTGATTCCCACTTGCAATATTGGCCTATAAAGAAAGCCTCTTTTTGAGTTAAAAGCTCGAAGGAATTAGATGCTACAATATGATTAATGGCAATATTTCATCACCAAATATATATATATATATATATATGCTAGTTTAAAGCATGTGCGCATGTGCGATGCACATGATTAGGTATATTTGAGAAAATTTATCTAGATAAGAAAAAAATATATAAGTAACATTAGAAAAAAAAAACAACAAAATACTTGAAAAAAAAATAGGCATAAAAAAAACACCAATAAGATAAAAAGGACTACAATGTTAAAAATATATCAATAAAAAAAAGGACTAAAATGAAAAAATAAATTTTTACTAAAAAAATCAACAGAGTACCTTAAAAAAAAGGAGGCATGAAAAATGACCAAAAAGATAATATGACTAAAATGTTAAAAGTATATCAATAAAAAACTACAATGAAAAAATAAAAAAAAATGCAGGAAAAAACACCAAAAAGATAAAAGGATTGAAATGCTAAAAATATACCAATACAAAAAAAATTAAAAAAAAAAGACTAAAACGAAAAAAAAAAAAAAAAAAAGAGCCAAAAGAAAAATTAATAAAAAAAGGAAAACTAAGGGATCAAAAAAAAAATTTAAAAAGTTTTTCACCAAAAAAATCAACAAAGTACCTTAAAAAAAAAAAAAGAGGTATAAAAAAAACCAAGATAAAAGAATTAAAAAATTAAAAGTATATCAATACAAAAAAAAAAGGGATTAAAATGAAAAAAGGGCCAAAAGAAAAAAAAGGGAAAACAAAAGGACCAAAAAAAAAAAGATTTTCGTCCAAAACGTTTGTCTACAGAAGTGATATTCACACTACTTATATATTGTATAGATATATATATATATATATATATATATATAATATTATTGTCGCGCGCTTTTTGCTGTGTTTGGATTTATTCGGCCCTTGAAGAAAAGTAAGGCGTCTAAGCTTAAGCACTTTTCAAGGGAAGGAAATGAGAATTTGTTGAACTCATTTAGCTATTGCCCACGAGGAAAAACATAATATGACACTTACTTCAACCTTCTCCACACGACATAGCAAGTTTCTTCATTTATCGGTTTGAACCTACAATTCCGACATTTATTTTTACTTTAATTTTTTGTAAAGCGTTTTGTCTTATAAAAATTTGAATTTGAGGCTGTCTTTATTCTTCTTCTTCTTTTTTTTTTTTTTTTTTTTTTGTCAAGATGTGTTAGCTTATTACAGTCAACTCACACTTCACCACATGGTATTTGAGGTAGCGAAGCCAAGAGTTCTGTAGATCGAGTTTGGTTGGGCCTGGAAAGAAAAACGGGCTTAGGCCCATATGGCTACATAGGCAGAAACCAAGTGTCTGGAGTATGGGCATCAACTGAACCCAAAAGGAACTAACAAACACAACTCTCTATGGTCAATATGGAGAAAGAGCAAATAACTTTTTTTTTTTTTTTTAAGAAAAACTTTTTCAAATAGCAAAGTTTTAAAATATTTGAAGTAAATAGTATTTACAATTTTCGTAAATAATATTGTGGTTTTGTGGATCTATCCATCTATTTCAGGACCATCCCTGATCTTGAATACTGCGGTCATAAGTGACGTAGTAACGTTGTTTGTTTTTCTTAATAGGACTTCTAGGTTCGTGCAAGTCCCATTATGGTGGACAAAATATACATGCATTTTGAATGTTTTGTATCTATTTTTTCTGTATTTTTAAGCCTATTTCACATGCATTTTAAATATTAATGGTTTTTTTTTTTTTGCCCCCTACCAAGTTTAGTATAATTATCCACTTGTTTCTTTTTAACCAATCTATATCCGTTCATCAATCTATTTGTGGAATTTGTTGGTTTTTGCTCAACCATTTTATGACATTGGAATCTCCTCAAAAAAAGGCTTATCCAATATCATCATTAACAAAAAAGCATATCTGAAAAATGCTTAGTGGGTCGATGTTGCTTTCAATTCCTTTCACACGTTTTAGAATTTTTGGTTGGAATTCTTTTCATGAAAAAAGTGAAGGCTTAGAACTTAGTAGTGCTTGAGATCCATCCAAACTCACCCAAAAGTTTTCAACTAAGCAATAATGCTTCACAATGATCTAGTGGAGAAAATGTTTGTATTTTTGGCCAAGGAAAGGACACTACTACTACAACTTCTTTTGCAATTATCTTCAATAATTCAAATCCTAATTCACAACTAAAGTGCATTCTCATCACTACACATTAGCTACATAAAAGGTCTCCATTCAATGCACCTCCCAATATCAATTGTAAAAACGTGTTTTTTTAAATTTAAAAGTCGTCAAATCCAAAACGGATCTTGGTATAATCAATTAATCCATGATGATAATTTAGACAATGTGATATGTCCTCGTTCTGTTAGTAGTTTTTTTTTTTTTTTTTTTTATAGTTAGTATAATACTACAATATTTTTTTCTCAAGAAAGTTTAAATTTTTGTTCAAATTCTCTATTCAAACCGACGGATCATATGAGCTCTTAAGGAAGAGTTTGGCTCTCCAACTTAAACTTGAGGTTTAAATTTAAATTTTTATCTTTTTCTCAAAAAAATTTTTGTCTTTTTTTGAAAAAGTTTTTTATCTTTTCTAAAAAATCAATAAAAACTACTATTCAAACTTAAAAATTTCAACTCAACTCAAACACCAAACACCAAAGTTTATGATATGTAAAGTAAAGCCAACCGTCAAAAATCCAGAGTTTGGCAATTCCAGAGTTTGTTGATCTGACAAGTATGGACTCCATTTCTTCATTCTTGAGTTTGGCAATTCCAAAGTGGACACGCAATTACTTTTGTGACATTGTTCTCCTTTCTTGAAGTTGCTGGTTAGTCCAACAATAAGAATTACCAAAATTTGTGAATCTTATGGATGGTGATGACATACCAGTAAAAAAAAAAATGATTATTTTGTTATTTTCTTTTATTTGTGAGAAATTCGATTCTTTACATCCAATTCAATTTTCTGAAATAATAAGATTATGTGATTGATGTGCATCGATATCAATTTTTCTTTTGAGATACTATTAATCCAATTTTTATTAGGAATATAGAGGTTACCATACACATTGTTACATTAACAAACACATAGATCCTTTTTTATTAGCCAAAAAAATAAATAAATAAAGAAGAGGTTATGAAACACATTTGTCACATTAACACGACATCAGAATGTTCACTTGTTTGTCTTAATTTATAAAAATTATAATTGTAATTGCCACGCTATTATAAGAAGAGAATCATTTACGGTACATTCAATAGGCAATTAACACATTTGTTTTCTACATAGGTCATACTAATAATCAGTGTTATTTAGTTTGGCTTGTCAACTGTACCCCATAATAATATTCTTCTTTCCATATTTTATTTTACTTTATTTTATTTATTAATAGAGATTAGAGGGCAAATTAGATATTATAATATACTTAAATACATTTAAATACAGCGGACACCCAGACAGTGCCCTCTGCTCTTTTGTGGATTCCTGACTCATTTAACTAATCTAAATGTTAAAAATACCACGTGAACCATATGCAACATGACATTAAAAAAATGCCAATTTTTCAAAATCTTGATCTTGCACTTGAATTATGTAGACCCCCCCATACTTCAACATCATTATCGGTATCTATTATATTTTATTGGAATATCTCTTCAGATAAAATGACTATTTTGTGCCTACCTAACTCCTATATATATATCTTGTGACCTGTGGTCCCATATTTTGTGCACATACGACAAAAGGGCAAAATGGTCAAGAAACTATAGTCCCATCCTTAAGGCAAGCTTATAGTCATGAAGGGCATTTTTCTAACGCTCAAGCCTATATAATAAGAAGCCTCTGCCAAATGTACATCACACCAAGAAAGTAGAAACCAAGCACAAGTTCAAGTTCAAAGAGACTTTTTCACAAAACCTAGTGGCTGAAGTACTTTTGAAGCTCACAAGAGATCCAAGAAAGAACCAGAAGAAGAGATGGAGGGCACAAGGAGAACGATGATCAACGGTCATAATTTGTCGTCGAGGTCTCCAAGCCGGCCGATCCCGAAGAGAGGCCAGGTGAAGGTTGGCATAGTGGTCGGATTGGCTCACTCTGTTGCTTCTATTTTCTCTCCTAGCCGAAGATAAAATGGTGCTAGCTACAGCTGAAACCAAAATCTTTTTTATTTTTTATTATTATTATTATTTTTGTCTTCTTTTCTCTCTCTTAAAATGTATGCGAATCCTGGTTGTACAGAGAAGAGTTTGCAATATAAATGAAAATTTTTCTTTGCTGCTGATCTTTTTGGTTAATCTTTTGTCCGATACATTCCACACAAGACATCTTTGGTGAAAAATTGGCTAAAGAAATCAAATTTGGACATACTACTTAGAAAACTTGGGAAAGATAAGTCTTTTTAGAGATGGAAATACTATAACCAAAATGTAAGAAATACTGGAAGATATTCAGTAACTACAAGAGGGGGTAAAAAGGAGCAAAAATTGTTAATTTGAGAACTACACCAAGGAATAGGCAATTGACAACAAATTTACAGAATCTAAAAGGATGTGACGAGCTCATCTTTTCATATATATGGTTTTTATCATCTTTTTATTCTTTATTTTAAGGTTATCGAAAGTTATACATTATATTTTTGTATGATATATACTTTCACATTCAAATTCATGTTAAATCCTTGACGTTTTTTGGTCTTTTGTTTGATTCTGATTTTGAAAAATACTTTATATATCCCTCAATTTTTTATTTTTTATTTTTGTATTTTTTATTTCTTTCTTTGAAACCGTTTGCCATTTAAGTCTTTATCTTCTAGTTAAAATTGATTTTTGTGGAGAAAAATGTGATAATTAGGCATAAATTCAAAATATGTATGGATTCAAAGCATTGAATCGACGGAAAGCCTTCCTTTAATGTGGGGGGAAACCTTGACTCTCTCTCTCTTAATCATGTCAATCTTTGGGATTGGCCGAAGACTAAAGCGAAGATTGAATGAGAAGATCTTAAAAAATGACTCAGGCCACATTTTGGATTTGTGGGGTGAGAAGCATCCGCTTCGGAAATATTATAGTTACAATGTAATGTAAAATATAAGGTGTATTGTTTTTAATAACCTCAAAGTATTATACATGGTAAAAAAAAAAAAAAAAAAAACGTTTAGATATGATATAGATTAAACACTAAGGGTCCGTTTGGGTGATGAGTTCAAACTTATCACCATCAACTCAATTTTTGTTTTTTTTTTTTAAAATTTTTTGTCTTTTATGAAAAAGTCAACCAAAATCACTATTTAAACTTATAAATCTTAACTCAAACTCATACACCAAACAGGCCCTAATCTCATGTGCAATGCGATGTTGCAGGCGTCCATTTATTTTTTATACTTTTGTCTAATATTTGCTTTTCCTATAGCAAACAACAACAAAACAGAGCGACAACAAAATGATTTGTTTATTCTTCTTTCAGAGCATTTTATGCACAAAACATAATTATTATTTTTTTTAGGAAACATAACAGAAATTATGGTACGTACAATAGGCACAAGTGATTTATTGGAATATCTAAATCCTTTTTTTTTAATCAAGTATTTACCGTCTTTTTCTAGCCCAAAAAAAACAAATTTTGAAAAAACAAAAGCTATTATCTTTCTATACAAAATCTGACATGCCTAAATATTTTGTCGAGTACATGAACCAAGGCCTTTCAGTCACAAGATTCATTGTATATAATTTTACTCTTTAATTAATTATGACAATGCAAATACGTAAAATCAAAACATAATTGAACGTTTCAAATAAACTAATATTTATGCAAATATTATATGAGACCATCATTGTAAGCTTTCAAAGAAACTAATCGCCCATATTTAAACTTTATTCTATTTTATTTCATTATAAGAAATGACACCTTTTAGATTCTAGGGCAAAAAAAAAAAAAAGCATTGTATTTGATCAATACTAACATTATATTTAAACATAATTTTGTTTTTTTTTTTTAATAATAAGTGAGAGGCAGACCCCACAAAAGATTAAAAAAAAATTTATTTGGCTGTCTCCAAAGACTTTAATTAATTCATATAATAGGCAAAAAGTTTTTTGTTCTTATCCTATAGTGCTTAAGAAGATTGCTTAATCTTCATAACCAAGTCTTTATTAAAATAAAAAAAAGAAAGAAAATCTTCATAAGCAAGTAGCCATTGGGTTGCACGTGGAGAAATTTTGGATAAAAGAAAAGTTATAAGTGGAACCTCGTTCAAAACAAAAAAAAGATAACCACAGAATAATGTTAATTGGGAGCTCCAATCAATATTAATATCTGCTTGTTTTAGGAGCCACTTTTTTATTTTAATATTCTGCTCCTAAATTCGGATCACTTTGTCAAGAGCTAGTACAACAAACGCCCATAAAAGTATGACATCTGCAAGTATACATATTGGTCAACAAACGCCCATAAAAGTATCCAATATATGTGATAACAAAAGCTTTGTTGCAACCTATAGTCAACAGAACATTATTGAATTCTAGACGTCTTACTTAAAACTTATGTAACCATGAAATTTCAATACTAGATAAGTTTGTATCTATTCTACTATAATTATTATAATGATAGGACTTGTTTATAATTTTTATTTTGGAGGATCATTTTTCCTTTTTTAGAAAAGTATAACATAAGTATGAGATAATTAAGCCCATGTTAAAATCATAGATTTGAAAAAATAAATTTATATTTATATGAGATCAGAAAATACTATAAAATATATTTTAAATAATGTCTAAAATTAACAGTTTCAAAACTGTGATTCGAACAAATTATAATTTTTTTAATTGTTATATTTTTGTAAGATTAATACTAAATAAAAAATATATAATAATAAAAGATAACTAAATTTCTTGATATTACATCTTTTTAAAATTAATGTCAAAATACAATGTTACATTACTTACTTCTAAATGTTAGGTTGGAACTAGTCACTAGAGAATCACCTCAGAACCTAATATTATATTCCAAATGACCAGAAGGTGTCTACAAAAGGTAGCTGAGGTTCTTCTCCCCTTTAACAAAAATGAAACAGGTACATGTGAATCATCGTAGTTTTCAGTCAAGATCATGGTCTAGAAATAGAAATTCTAGCAAAAGAAAGGTCAAAAAACAAAAAAAAAAACAAAACAAAACAAAAAACCAAAAAACAAAAGATATAGAAAATAACGACCTGTAGTGTACCTTTCAAGGTCAAATTCCAAGAATTTCTGTCGTCGTGACGTTTTGCGACAGAGAGACTGTATTATAACCAGTGAAAATCACATGCGAAAATATATACATATTAAGATTATTAAATATTTATTTTATAAATATAAATGTAAAAAATTTTAATGATATTTTATGTTAAAAAATAAGAGAATAAAAACATTTAAAAAATTATTAAAAAATAAAAAAATAAAAACTAAAATATTATTACAAAAACCAATCAAAAGCAAACACAGAAAAAGAAAAAGAGAAATTTTCTTTTCTTTTTCTCTGAGTTGTTCAGCGCAGCCGGCAGGGTCAATATCAACCGTCAATTTTACAATAAAAGCCAAGGACTTTTTTTTTTCTTTTTTTGGATAAAGGCCAACGACTTTTTTTTTTTCGTGTTCACACCGGAATTCTTCTCCGAGCCTTCGTCCAAGCTCAAGAGTCGAGCTCAACCATGGTCCCACGGAATTATGGTCAGATTGGCTCAAGTTCAACCCTATTATCTCATTTTTTATTTTAATAATTGTTTTTTAATAATTTATTAATTTATGTAATAATTTTTAATATTTAATTTTTTTTTATGTAGTTAAATTTTTTAAATTCAAATAATATGTTATAAGATTATTGGGGGAATAATTAATAAGACATAAAATATAAAACAGTAAATCTTGATTTGATTGACTCACTCTTCTATTTTCACTCCAGTCTCTTGTTTACCCCTTTTTAGCCTTGTTTTTTTTTTTTGGTTCTTACTCTTTTGACGGGTCGCAACTTCTAACTGAGAAAAAAAAAAGTGTTAAGTACATAACTACGGAGTGCAAGTGTACAATTGATATCGGTGATATAACGGTCATGAATGTCTTTTTCAGATTTTCTATCAATCTTAGCATTAAGTTCGGATTCTCAAGCTTTCATTTTAGACTTGGACGAACTGAAAAGTATGGATTATTATTGTTGACTGTTGAGTATAGCTATTCCAAGGTGGACTCACAATTATATCTGCGACCTATATTCTCTTTTCTTGAGGCTGCTCGTTACTCCAACAACGAAAGCTACCAAATTTGTGTGAATCTTATACAAGATTACAAGTAGATAGGTTATTAATTAAAGAATTAATTACTTAATGGTTCTCTTTTCTATCTATTAGAGGTTTAGGGTCCGTTTATGAATGTTTTGAGGATGATTTTATTTTGAGTATGAAATAAAAATAAGAACGTTTTAAAATTATCTTTGAGATATTTTTTAAAATTGTGTTTGATTGTGTTTCTAGAGAAATTCATTTGAGTATAAGAAAAAAATAAAATTGTGTGATTATGTTTCTGAAAATATTTATCAAACAGGTGAGTTTTAAAAAATAAAAATAAAAATGAGAAAATAATTTTATTTTATTTTTAAATTTCTTAACAGAAAATGAAATAGATTATTCTCCCCTTTAACAAAAATGAACGGGTACATGTGAATCGATCATGGTCTAGAAATAGAAATTCTAGCAAAAGAAAGGTTAAAATATCAAACAAAAGATCTAGAAAATAACGACCTGTTGTGTACCTTTCAAGGTCAAATACCAAGAATTTCTCTCGTAGTGATGTGTTGCCATAGAGACTCTTATATTATATCTAATTAAAATCACATGTGAAAATATATACATATTAAAATTATTAAATATTTATTTTATAAATATAAATATCACAAATTTTAATGATATTTTATGATAAAAATTAAGAGAATAAAAAAAACATTTAAAAAATTATTAAAAAAAGAAAAACCTAAAAAAAATATATCATCTAAAAAAAATAAAATAATTAAATTAAATTTTTAAATAATATTTTAATGCAACTTTACTTATATAATATAATTATAGATTCAGCAAATAAAGATTCTTTTTCCCAATAAAAACCAATCAAAAGCAAACACGGAAAAAGAAAAGGAGAATTTTTCTTTCTTTTTCTCCCAGTTGTTCAGCACAGCTGGCGGGGTCAATATCAACCGTCAATTTTACAATAAAAGCCAAGGACTTTTTTTTTTTTTTGGGATAAAGGCCAACGACTTTTTTTTTAATGTGTTCACACCTGAATTCTTCTCCGAGCCTTCGTCAAGTTCAAGAGTCGACCTCAACCTTGGTCCCTTCGAATTATTGTCAGACTGACTCTAATTCATATTTGTTGTCTATATTTTTTTATTTTAATAATTATCTTTTTAATAATATTTTGATAATTTATTAATTTATTTAATATTTTTTTATATGCGATTGAAATTTTTAAAATCAGATACTAGGTTATAAGATTATTAAGAAATAATCAATAAGATAAAAAATCTGAGACAGTAGATATTGATTTGATTGACTCACTCTTTTGTTTTTATTTTCACTTCGGTCTCTCGTTTACCCCTTTTTAGGCTTTTTTTTTTTTTTTGTTCTTACTTATTTGATGGGCTGTAACTTGTAACCTTATAAGTGAGGGAAAAAAAAAGTGTTAAAGTACATAAATACGGAGTGCAAGTGTACAACCAATAATGGTAATATAACGATCATGAATGTTTTTTTTCAGATATTCTGTCAATCTCAGCATTAAGTTCGAATTCTCAACCCCTTTTAGACTTAGGACGAACTGAAAAGTATGGATTATGAACGATTACTGTTGAGCATAGCTATTCCAAAGTGGACTCACAATTATATCGGTGACCAATATTCTCTTTTCTTGAGGCTGCTCGTTACTCCAACAACGAGAGCTACCAAATTTTTGTGAATCTTATACGAGTAAATAGGTTATTAATTAAAGAATTAATTACTTTATGGTTCTCTTTTCTATTTTTTAGAGGTTTAGGGTCTGTTTAGGAGTATTTTGAGAATGATTTTGTTTTGGGTATGAAATAAAAATGAGAATGTTTTAAATTATTTTTGAGATATTTTTTAAATTGTGTTTGATTGTGTTTTTAGATAAATTGATTTGAGTACAAGAAAACATAAAATTGTGTTTGGCTATATATCTGAAAATATTTGTTGAACGTGTGAGCTTTAGAAAATGAAAACGAAAATGGGAAAACAAATTTATTTCATTTTAAAATTCCTTAACAAAAAATGAAATCGATTATTTGTTTTCGTTTCTCTTTTCTTTTTGTATAAAACAAACGTTATTTCAGAATCATTTCCAAAATAACTTTATTACAAAATCGTGAGATTACTTTTTAAAACGTTTTAAAAACAATACCAAAGGAGGTCTTAATTTTTACGTTCGCATTTAGTTCTCTAAAATAGTAAGATTATGTAATGGACATAGATGAATCTATAAAGATAATTGATCACGTTTTCCCTTTTTATCTGTGAGGATGTTGCTGATCCATTTTTTATACACATAAAAAGGGATGTTATGAAACACGTTTGTCACATTAACCGATACATTGATCTCCCTTTTTTTATTAACAAAAAAAGAGGATTGTAAAACACATTTGCCACATGAACACGACATCAGAATGTTCACTTATTTGCTTTTTTGATATATATAATATTGGCCATGCTATTATAAGAAGTGAACCATGTACTGTAAATCTAATAGGCGATTAACACATTTGTTTTCTACATATAGGTCTTATTATTAATCATCAGTGTTGTTTAATGTGGCTCCTCGACTGTACTCCAATAGATGATTCTTCTTTCTATATATTTTTTTTGTTTTGTTTTGTTTTATTTTCTTGTGAAGGGAATAGAGCTAGAGTATTAGTTTCATATTTGCATATTAGAGATTATAACATATATATATATATAT
This sequence comes from Ficus hirta, assembly GCA_038430175.1. Classification (NCBI taxonomy): domain Eukaryota; kingdom Viridiplantae; phylum Streptophyta; class Magnoliopsida; order Rosales; family Moraceae; genus Ficus; species Ficus hirta. The sequence goes on along the minus strand of CM076589.1, from coordinate 8,941,614 downwards.
ATACATACATATATACAGAGGCGGAGCCAGAAAACTATTTTAGTGGGGGTATACCAAATTTTTTTTTCCAAATTTTTTTTTTCAAGATAAAATAAATTTTAAAGGGGGCTATGTGAGAATTTTAAATTTTAGAGAGTTTATGTGAGAATTTTTAATTTTAGTGGGATAAAGTAATAAAAATATAAACTTTTTTTTCCTAATAAAATTAAGTTTAGTACGAATTTTTTATTTTTAATGGGGACAAAATAAGGACAATATAAGAACTTTTTAATTTTAGTGGGAATAAATTATAAAATAACAAAACTTTTGAGGTAAAAATAAAATAACACAGTTTTAGTATATATATATATATATATATATATATATATATCTATCTTTTGGAGGCCCTCATTCGCATGACTCTCTGTGGATTCCTGACTCATTTAACCATTATAAAGGTCAAAAACACCACGTGATCGAAATGCGACATGGCATTAGAAAAACGTTCACATTTCAATATCATGATCTCGCACTTCAATCATGTAGACCCAATTCTTTAGCATATCATTATTGGTATTCGAATATCCGATCACCTAAAATGACTATTTTGGGCTTACCTAATTTCTACAAAAAATTATTTTGTGCACATACGACAAAAGGGCAAAATGGTCAAGAAACTATAGTCCCATCCTTAGGGCAAGCTTATAGTTATTTCTAAAAATGAAGGGCATTTTTCTAAAGCTCAAGCCTATATAACAAGAAGCGTTTGCCAAATGTACATCACACCAAGAAAGTAGAAACCAAGCACAAGTTCAAGTTCAAAGAGACTTTTTCACAAAACCTAGTGGTTGAAGTACTTTTGAAGCTCACAAGAGATCCAAGAAAGAACCAGAAGAAGAGATGGAGGGCACAAGGAGAACGATGATCAACGGTCGTAATTTGTCGATGAGGCCTTCAAGCCGGCCGATCCCGAAGAGAGGCCAGGTGAAGGTGGGCATAGTGGTTGGATTAGCTCATTCTGTTGCTTCCATTTTCTCTCCTAGCCGTAGATGAAGTGGTGCTCTAGCTGCAGCTGATCAATTTTCTCACTAAATCAAAATCCTAGTTTTCAATTTTTTTTTTTTTTCTATTTTTTGTCTCTTAAAATGTGTGAGAATCCTGGTTGTACAGAGAAGAGTTTGCTGTATAAATGAAATTTTTGTTGCTACTCACAATAATTATTTGGTTCATGTCTATTATTTGCTGTCTCTTCCTTATAACCTTTTGTCGAATAGATACCGCATATAATTAGACTCCTTTGGTGAAAATTTGTTAAAGAAATCAATTTTAAAATATTGTAAAAAAAAAAAGAAAAAAGAAATCAAATTTAAACATACTAAATATATAGCCTTTTTAGAATTGGCAAAAGAAATAAGGCTGGAAAATTTTCAGTTACTACAAGAGAGGAGGAAAAAGAAAAAAGAACTCCAAAAATTGTAATTGCCCTTTTTTTTTTTTCTTCCTTTGAGTATAAAGAAATTTGAGGAGAACTACACCAAGAAAAATTAACAACAAATTTACAGAACCTAAAAGGAAGTGTACATGCTCGACTTTGAATATATTTTCACATTCAAATTCATGTCAAATCTTTTTTTTTTTTTTAATCATTGATTGGTTCTAATTAAATATATATATATATATATATATATATAAATCCCTCGATATTTTTGTTTGTTTGCCTTAAAGGTGTATAGGTCTTTTTCTTAAAATTGACAGTTGTCGAGAAAAAGGTAAGAATTGAGTATAAATTTAAAATCTAAAGGTATATTTGTGATATTGTCTAAAATATAAGGTATGATTCTTTCTTAATAATCTCAAAATACGAAGTATAAAAATGAAAACAACACATAACATAAAAAGAAATCAGTTTTAGGTCTCAAGTGGGTATTTGAAAAAAACACCTTAGAGACATTAATTCGAAAATCAGACGGTAGATGAGAAGAGCTCGTCACAAGGATTCACCACGTTAAATTTGAACACCAACGAATACCGTTTCACATCTCAATCGTCTTGTACAAGCCCAAAAACTCTACTTTCTCTCTCTGCTTTCTCCTCACGCTCTCTGTTTTTCTTTTTCGCACGCCCACAGCAGCGCCCCCCCCCCCCCCCCCCCCCCCCCCCCTCTTTTGTTTCCTTTTTTCTGCCGCTCACACACACAGCTTGTTCAACAAGCCATGAATTCCTCCTTTTTTCTTTTCTTTTTTTTTTTTAATCAAAAGCTATTGGGCTTTTGGCCCATTATGGTCCAGCCCACAAACATGGGACGGACATGTCAACAATATGTAAGACCTTATTTCCAACGTAATATAATATTTATTCAATATATCACTGATTTAAAAAAATATATGTAATAATAATTTGAGATAACTAAAATTTTCTATATATAACACTCTTTTAATCTCGACACTGTGTTAAAAAGAAGCAACAATAATCTTAGATAACTAAACGTCCTCTTAATATGAGTGTTAGGTTAGAAGTGTAGGACCATAAGCCTATTATCATAAACCAAAAGAAAAATAGCTAGCTCTAGATCCTGTTTGGAACCCATTAGTTAAAGCACATCCTTATAAAACCGGCTTGTGAGTGGAGGGGACTCAAAAGCTTATAAACTCATTATTTATCTTATAATCTTTCTATATGAGACAATTGATATATAACATTCTACCATGCTCTGTAATCATTATCCATCTTCCCAGTTAGGTGACTTCGTGGATCCCACCTTCTATCGGGATAGCAGCCCTCCCTAGATCGTCCCATCCATAACGACGACCACAAAACCATAGCTTATATTACGTTTGATCCCATTCTCGACAAGATGGTTTGTAACAATCCATCACATTTGGGTCCAAATCAGTAGTCTACATAGCCCTTTCCTCCTTTCGACGACTTCATTTGGTTATTCTATTCGACGCATTGAAGACTCTTTCAATGTATCTTAATCCAGTCTATAACACAACCGCTTAGACTTGAACTCACGATGTGGTACAATGACTCTGATATCAATTGTTAGGAATTCATTAGGTAGAACTCATCCTTGTAAAAAGAACTTGTAAAGGGAGAGAACCCAAGAGTTCATAGATACGTTATTTATTTTATAATTTTTTTTATATGAGACAATGGATATCTTACGTATCCACTCTAAGAAAAACGAAGAGATAATGTAAATCATGGTCGCTTTCAGTCTAGATCATGTGAAGAGACATAAAATTATATTTAGAAAAGAAAAAAATTATAAAAGATTCTTATCGCAATTAAAACCAATATATCTATACATATATAAAAAGTGGAATACTCACTTTTCGGACTTTTTTTTTTTTTCGTTTTAGTCTTTTTTTTTTTTTTTTTCTCTTTTGGAAGTGAATACTCACTATTATAGCCTCCCTTCGTCCAAAACGAAAAACGACGAAAAATTTTTGCATTTATTTTTTGATCCTCTGATTTTTTTTTCGGATCAATTTTTCTTCATTTTAGTCTTATTTTTTATTTTCTTTTTGGACCAATTTTTTTTGTTTTAGTCTTTTTTTATTTTCTTTTTAGATCAATTTTTTTTCATTTTGGTCCTTTCTTTTATTTCTATATTTATTTTTAGGTCCTTCATTTTTTTTCGGATATTTTTTTTTTCATTTTTTTGGGCCCAAAATTTTTTTTTAAATTTTAGTCATTCTTTGTGTTGATAATTTTTTTATTTTAATTTTTTTATCTTTTTGATTTTTTTCTGTGTCTTTTGCTTGAGTCTTTTTATGTATTATTTTTTAATTGTTTTTTAAATTTTTTTTAAAAAATTTGTCCCATCTTTACATTAGTATATATTAAAAAAACAAACAGAGTTCTGTCTGTTGTTGAGGGCATGGGAGACAGCTGGCGTTGTCAACTTTGACAACCGTCAAGACTAAAGCTAGTGAAAAACATATTTTAAAGAAATAAAGCCAACGACTTCTTTAATGTGTTCACACGTGAATGCTTTCTCTTTCTAGAAACTCAAGCTGTGTGTGTGTATAAAAAGCCATAGACCCAGGTACCCAATTCACACCACACTTCCAAAAAACCACTACTTTCAAACAAATTTTCTCTTAGCAAAAAAAAAAAAAAAAAAAAAGGTGAAAAAAGAGCACAAAATTCTCTCTAATTTACTCATTTTTGGTTTTCAAAGGAGACTAAAAAAGAATGGGAGGTACAAGGAGGGAGGTGCTAATTTCCTAGAAGCAAATTTGGATGGGTTTGTTACTTGTTACGTTTGTGAGTGAGAAAAAGAGTGTGTTAAAGTGGTGTAACTAATATATATAAGGAGTGCATGAGTTGTATGGGAAAGTTTTGGAGTGGTTTGTTGTTCATGTAGTTAACCAAACTAATGCATATGAAATACTAGAGTACTTTTCCAAATTAAATTGGTTTGCAGATAAACATGCTTGCGCTTCTCTATTCTAGTACTCTTCCAAATGAAATTGGCCTTACTCGTTTTTTTTTTTTTTTTTTTTTTAAGTGGATTCTTAATGTGAAAGACGTTAAAACAATATCGATCCTTGTTTTAATTAAAAAAAAAAATTATCAATAGTGTTCACCATGACACATTAATGAGAGTGTCCCCACAGTATAGATTTCATTTATGAGTTTCACTTCCCATTAATTGTAAGGCTAAAACAAAAGTGGCCCCTTGAGCATTTTTCTTCCAGGGAAAAAATATATACATATACAAGTGTGTATATATATAACTATATTAAAAAAAAAAGTGAAATTTCCTTAAAATATTATCAAAAAATTTCGTTAAATTATTTTATTTTTTTGTGCTGATTTTTTTACTGTTCACTTTTCCTTGATTTCTCTTTTTTTTTTTCCTTTTAACTTTTTCTAAATTTGTCTTGTTTTATTCTCTTATTTTTTATTTTTATCAAAATCCTTTTTATAAATTTACTTTCTTAATCAAATTTGTTCCTATAAAATTTATTTTTAAATATGTTTTTACTTTCATTTTTTTTTGTGTGATAGCCTAACATGTGTCAAAAAATATTTTTTTGAACCAACATAAAAAAAATATTATATCATCAAAAACTTCATCATTTGTATTTATAATTTATTAATTTTAATATGTATATATTTTACATGTTGAAAACACGTCATTTCAACTAATATATACACAAGTGTCTATATATATATATATATATATATAACTGTCTTGTTGAACTTGGATGTGCCCTCCTACGGGCATCTTTGCATTCATGTCCAGAAAGCAAAGAGTATATATATATATATATATATATATATATAACTGTCTTGTTGGACTTGGATGTGCCCTCCCACGGGCATCTTTGCATTCATGTCCAAAAAGCAAAGAGTCTAGATTTCGTAAGTATGGCCCTGGATTTGCAACCATGTGGTAAAGACCTAGTTTGGCAACAAAGAATCATCTAATTTTGTAAAATTAGTGTCAAGGTGCTTAGCAAGATAAGAAAAGCAATAGAAAAAAAAAAAAAAAAGAGAGAAAAAAAGTTAGAGACAGCATATCCGGGAGTATATATGTAGAACTAATTAAAAAATAAAAAATAAAAAAAATATATTAAAACCAACGTGCCAGTTAGACATAACTTGTCTAGGGAATGAGCTTTAATTTGTGAAAAAGAAAGAGAAAAAGAAGAAGAAAAAGGAACCAGGTGTGTACTTTAAACATGTCTATACAATTGAAGACAGTAGCAAGTGAAATTAGTAGACCCGAGACTAATTATTCTTAGACACAATCTGATCACATGATTAAATTAATCCGTTCACATTACATCCAAATAATCAAGGTATTCCTTCCCACTCCTGGATACATTGAATGGTCTTCCTTGATCAACCTTTATTCGCAAGAGAATAATTAAATATGCAGTCATTATTAACACTAATAATAACTAATCTCTTCTTTTGGACTAGTGGGAATACAATGCCCACGTGCTTTTTTAGCGACATGGCTGAAAAATGACCGATTATCTTTTGGTTATCTTTAAATTTGGTCTAATTATCAGAACTTTAAACTCACTCTAGCTCAATCAGCATTGAAAACGATGAGCTTTTTTGTCCTTTATTGGGTTACGTAAAATATATATATATATATATATATATATCTTCTTCATTTGAAAAATCAAATCATGTCAACTTTTGGCCAAATTACGTTAACTCATACCTCAAGAGCCAAGGTTTCTAATGTCTTCCCACACACCTAACTATAAGTTCTAGAAAACTTCGATTATATAACATCAATGCAAGAATCCCACTTAATGTTTTTTTTTTTTTTTAATTCTATAGAAAAAGAAACGTTGAAAAAAAAAAATTTACAGGAAACGCCTTCTTATTAATCAAATAAAAACAAGACAATGAAAACTCTTTAATAAAAGAACTTCATAGCTAAATGGCCATTTTTTAGGGTTTGTTTTTTTTTTTTTAAGGCCGGATTTAATTCTAATTTCCGCCTCTACAACTGCATCCTATTTCTTGAGATCTTCCGGCATGACTTTGGTGCCGCCTGTTTGTGGGGGGAGATCGGCAGCAATTTTTTCCTTTTTTAATCTGATTGACCGAAAAATAAAATAAAAAATAAAATAAAATAAACCTAAAGCACAAGGAAGCCAGTTGGGTCCATTTTATATTCAAACTCGTCTCGTCAAACATGGAGTCCAAAACAATGAGCACTAATTTTATATTCAAAGAAAACACCCCCCATTCTCTGCCTATATAAAGCAATCACACTCGTGTACTCTATTCAACCTTCTCTGCCAACTTTCTTCCCTTATTCGTTTTCGTTTATCTCTGTCGAGAGAGAAAGAAAGAGAGAGAGAGAGAGAGATAAATGGCCGGTGAAAAGAGGGCTCCGGTGGACGGTGGGAACTCGTCTCCCAAGTTTTCTGGCCGTCTGATCCCGAAGAGGGGTCAGGTGACGATGACGGTTGTGGCGGTTCTAATTCACTCATTTTCCTCCCTTTTCTCCCACCATAGCCGCCTCTGTTCTGGAGCTGCTCACTTCACTTGAAAGTTGAGTTCTTACGCATTCAAGTTTGTTCGAAAAAGGAATTGTAATATTTTCTGTCCTTGAAGTTTTTTTTCTTTCGAGGGTTTGTAAAATTTGTGTAGCTTTTTTATCAGTGGAATTTTGTCCCGTCTCAAGAACTTTATCTCTTTTGTTGGTAGTTATGAGATTTTCCGGGTGTGTTTTGTTCTGGGTTGTTGTCGTTTTTTTAGATTTCCCAGATTCTTCTTCACTGTATGTCTCTTTTTAGTTTCCTAATGATATTATAATTCTGATTTTGTTCATTGGGTTGAGCTATTCCATTTCAACTTCATGTTTTTTGTTCAATGATTTGAGATTTCAGTGGTCACTATTTTTTGTTCTAAACTTGAGTCAAAGCTATATTGAAAAAAAAAAAAAAATGAAACTATCCAAAAAAAAATGAGGAAAGAAAAAATTTCAGGACTAAATAGAAAGTTCAGGAATCCACTGGAGATCCACTTCAAACCGTATTTACGACTTTTGTCGAATATGGCTTTTCACATAATTCTATATGTATCTACGAGATCGAGTATGGAATTTTGTTTACTAACTTTAAATTAGGTATCCGTTTCTCTCCTTTTCATCCCTGTATTTTCCATATCCATACAATTGAGCCTTTGGTTTCCGGAATAGTGTAATAAAAAGTGTGACTCATTAGATCAATATTTGAACAGAATAACAAATCAAGAGATAAAATTTTCAAAAAAACTGCAGAGCCTTGGAATCAATATAACAATCTGTCATGAGGCAAGCAGACAGTGCAATGCTGGTGTTCCAGTTCAACCAATTCTGGAGTTATCTCTTCCAAAAACAAGCGTGGTTGCCCAGTTCACCGCCACATAAAGCCTGTTCCTCCAGCTGACAACCCGAGTCAGATAGGCGGAGCGCCAAATGAACCAACTAAGAAACCCGGCAAGGGATATACCCTTTGCATCCTGCCAACACATAGTCGTTAGACGGGAGTTTTTATAATAGAAACTGTCCTTTTTTACTATCGGTATTAACGTGTGTATGAGATTGGTTACCTTGGACTGTCGTAAATCAACAAGAGCCTTGTACCGACCAACGGTTGCCATACTTCCTAGGTGTTTGTACACAAAAGGATCTCCCAAAGGGATGTCTTCAGCGCTCAAGGCCTTGCCTCCGTTCTGCTTCCCAATCTTGTTAAACAACTCCACCAGATATTTTCCCTGTCGTTCCGCAACCTATTTGGATGGTAAAGAAATGGGAGTAAAACTGGTTAGATCAGGAAGTTGGATTGTATGTAATATAAAAATTCTCCAATGTTGTGTTAAGAATTAGCCGCCCTAATTCTGCAAAAGGGCATTAATCAGGCTCCGCAACATAATAAATTGGTCTTGCAACGGTAGTTACCGACAAAAGGGTCCATCTTATTCAAGTCTCTTTGGTTTTGCCAAAGTTACTGAGGTGCTTTCGTTAAGAAACTGTGAATTTCCTCTACCTATGTTTGTAATCTTTGCATTTCCATTTTTGTTTCTTACTGAACTGTCAGAATCATTTGACCTTTGCTAATAAGTGGTAACACCGACATTCCCTAAATTTGCTGTAGGGGAAAATACTTCTTGTTTGTCTCTTAAGCAGTTAACGTAACTGAAAGACACGGTGCTAAACTGCTAGATCGTATCAAAATCATTAAAACGTATGACAGTTTAACAGAAAAACGGTTGAGAATCATGCCCACTAGTAGAGTTCTTCTCTTTAACCTACTAGAGAATCCTCTTAACATACATTACAACAATGTATCACTTGAAGAGAAAGATGAATAATCTCTAACCTGAGCCAAAGCTGGAAGCACTGGCCTTCCGGTCTGTTCAAGAAAACCGGCGCAGTCTCCTAGAGCAAACACATCTTCCACAGAAGGAACCCGCAACCACTCATCCACACCAATCCTGTATCACTCAACATATTGTAAAATTTCTATATCCATAATCGACTAAATGAAGGGAAAAACGAAATCGAAGATTGTAATGCAACAAGAGAAATGTTGTTTATGCTGGTGCATTATATACCTTCCACCAGCAGACTTGGGAAGATGAAGTGATTTCACAAATTCTGATGGTCCAACACCTGTGGACCACACCAAGAGACCATACGGAACATCAGTTCCGTCGTTGAGAGCTATCTTCTTGGGATGCACTTCTTTCACAACACCGCGCATTAGGCGAACGCCAGACTGATGAAAGATTCGAAAGACATGTCATTCTAAATCCAGAGAAATGTGAAGAAAGGTCTATAACAAATCAGACAAAAGAATACCAACTTACTTTTGTTAAGTGGTTTGTTGCATATTGCCTTAGCCCGACATCAAAGGAAGACAGAATTTCGTTTGCCTGTTCAATGCGAAATAGTTGAGGATCTCATGATTCATCTTCTTATAAGTACGCACTCGATGAAATATAAGAACTGAACTCAAAGAAAAATACCTCAATAAGGGTAACTTTGATGTCGTCCTTGACATGAGAAAACCTTTCACGAACGTCACTCATGATAAAATCACTCAATTCACCACTGAACTCTACTCCCGTAGGACCGCCACCAATGACGACACAATGCAGAAGGCGTTTCTTTTCTTCCTCTGATATTCCTGCAATAACAAATTCAATGGCAAAGTTATAGCTTTTGTAAGTACAAAATATACAGGATAGCAACTAGATTTTAAAAAACAGTTTTTAGCAAATTTCTGTGTCAACTCATTGCCTCGGAGAACAGAAAAGCGCCACAAACATCTAAATCTTGTTGTAGATTTTAGTAATTTTGTTGTAGATGATCAACTCACCTGGATTTTCAGAGAGCATCAGGTTCAAGAGGAGCTTCTTCCTAATCTCTTGAGCATGATTAACCTCGCGAAGGAAAAAGGCGTGTTCCTTCACACCCTTGATACCAAACGTCAAGGGCTCAGCTCCGGCAGCAATGACAAGCTTGTCATAAGCAACTTTGAATCGGTAAGGCTTATGAGGTGATCCATCATTGGTAACCGTCTCACAATAGACCTATAAAACAGAACTCGGCTTAATTTTCTCTACCAATACCTTCATTTCTTCAGCTAGACTACACTATCTAGATGAAAGTTTGACTTACCTCATGTTTGTCTGTATCAACGCCACTACAGGTGGCCAAGTAAAAATACGAATTGGGATTTGACGCGAGTGCAGACTGAATTCGACTAACGGGTTCAGCCACTGACCGGAACTCCAAGGTCCCCACACATGTTGAGGCAAGCAGAGGAGTGAAGACCATGTGATTCCTAGGCGATATGCAGACCACATCATAGACCTTTGTGTCCAGTCCCTTGAGGAACCGGCAAGCAGCCCAGCCTGTTCCAAGGACAACCACCCTCGGCTTTTCACTTGGCCTGGTTGCTTCTAGTCCTGGATACCTAGTCTCCTCACGCTCCGCATCCGAATCCTCCACAATCCGCTCAACAGCAGGAGATTGGTAATGTGGGGCCACGCTTATTCCCCTACTAAAGAAACTCGTATGAGTCCCCTTTCTAATGCTAGAAAGGTAAGAAAAATTGCCATCTCCGGTGACATTTGCAAGGGAGGGTGTGGAAAATTTGTGTCTGGTTGACCCTTCGTTGAAGGTACTCTTAAATGTGCCTTCTGATCTTCTCAAAGAACTTCTACTTATTCTTGCTAACGCCATGTCAAGAGTACTGGTTCTCAAAAGAAGAGTTAGTACCCTCTACGACCTATGTTCGGAACTTCGGTTACAAATTGAGCTCGTTGAAGCTGTTGAGAGAAGCGAAGAACGCGAATTAGTACAACTATAGAGAGGAAGATGAAGAGTTGGAATTATATATAGGTAAAGGAAATGGGGACTCCAAAATCTTTGTTTTTTCCTTCTTGCTTTATTTTCTTTTGAGAAATACTATTTTTGAGAGTTGAATGGCACCGATTGTTTCAAGACTAGTCGAAAAGAAGACGAAAACCCGACTTTGCTTTGCTCATCAACTAATGGCAGATACAAAGAGGAGGAGCTTTGTAAATTTCGGTCAGAAAGGAACTTTAAAAGCACTAAAATTAGAAAGCAATTCATGCATTATCAAACACATTAAAATCGGGTTCCTCTCACATCAAAGAGATTAGGAAATGTAAAGCACTGACTATAAACTATTTGATTCATGAACATGAATAATCTCTTATACATATAGGATATATTCATTACGAAGCCCGAGATCTCAACCATGGCATGCATTTGAACCATTTATTGGAAATAGTGAAAAAAAAATAAAGAACAAAATATTTGATTCAGAACACAAGCAAAGCTCAAACTCTTGTAAAAGACGGACACAGTTTTGAACCATCAAATCACACGATAATCATATCATATTTAAAAAAAACATATATAAATATAACACAATTTGACAAAAGACTTGATAGAGATCTGATACCCTACAGGTAGATTCAAAGAGAGAATATGAGGATTTTGCAGAAAGTTCGGGAACGCTACTTTTGCGGAAGAAAGAGAGTCTGTCTGTCTGTCTGTGTGGCTCTTCAAGTTTCAAGTTTGGGACAGTGAGCGTCTCTCTCCATATATTGCGGAGTTTCTTGTGATTCACCAATAAACCACATACGTTTACATATGTATGTGTATATACACGTGTGCGTGTGTGTTAAATGTTTTTGTTATTTATTATTTATTAGGAAGAGAGAGAATATAATGGGAATAAAAAAGGGTCGACTTGGGACGCAAGCAAGTTTGTTGCAAGAAAAAAGAAAAAAAATAGTTAAAGAAGAAACAATTTGAATAAATAAATAATAAAATGATAAAAAATAAAAATGAGAATTGCATTTGGAAAGTCTTGTTAAAAAGACAGTTCCAGGAAGGAAAGCATTTTATGGGCATATTCTATTGCATGGTTGGCAATTGCTAAAAAAGAAAAAAAAAAATATATATATATATATATATATATGGGTTTTTTCTTGAGGGAAAAAAAATAATGGGCAATAAGGAAAACGGTGGAGAGTTCCTGATTGGCTCTTCTAATTTAGAAGACAATTCCGCCCTTGGAAGTGTCGTTCCCTTTCCAAGTAAGTAGGAGGGTATATTTGACTTTTGACTTTGTCTGATATCTTTGAAGTTTGACCAGATGGGTTGGCAGCCAGTTCCAAATCTCTCGTGATTTGGGACCCAGCTATTGCCTACAAATTGGCCGCCTTGAACTCCAACCAATAGGGGTCTAAGTCGTCGGTCTTTTTCCTTCAACATCTTTTTTGTCTTTTGTTTTTTGGAAATTTTCTCCTGAAACCATAATCGAAGTTTTGACGAATAAAATATATATATATATATATATATATATAGTAAATTACGTTCACCAAGTAAATGGAATCCTACCTTATGTGCCCCGAATAATAAGGAAGGAAGTAAAAACCTAGTAAGGAAAATGAAAAGAAAAAAAAAACTTTCATAAATATATATGATAAATAAAAAAGAGAGAAAAAAGAAATTGTTCCTGTAAATTTGTTTTTAGTGTAAATTCTAATATAAAAGGAGGGTTGGGGTGTTATTAAGGGGAAAATAAGTGCTATATACTAATGTACACTTTGAAGTTTTGAGCCTTTTTTTTTAGATCAGAAGGATTTAAAAATGGTAAAAAAAGAAATGGTAAACTTATTTCTTTTATAATTTCTCTCTACTAATTTACCAAATAACCAAAATTTCTCTTCTAATTTTTTCCCTCCAATTGCTAAATCAAAGTAAAACCCAAATTGGACCTTCTTACTTGCTTTGTTCTTTAATTATAGTACTTTTTTCTGTCACGCGTTAGACTATATGACTTTTTTTTTTTTTGGTCTCCCGCAATCTCGGAGACGACTCCCAGTACTTTTATTCTCATTTTTGTTTTCTCCTTCCTTTCTTGACAACTTTGTGAGTTTGGTATATATGGCATCGCCAACCGGGCTGCCTTTGTTGCTCCAACACGTGCTGGTAAAGTCATAGGACTGTTTTCTAATTGAAAGTTACTGATACAATGAAAAAATCATATTTAACTTACAATTCAATGATTATGGTTCAGACATAACTAAACAGTAATTCTAAATTTAAATATCAGGTTCGCAAGTTCAAAATAATCATAATTTCTCTTTTACGTGTTATATGTATGACTTTGACTTGTAAGCCATTCAAAGTAAAAGAAACATACATTTATGTTACAAAATGCTTGAGAATTCACTGAAATTCATAACTTAAAAGGTTACAAGTGTGAGCAACACATAACTGAACGAATCTAGACATTAAAATCTGGCCAGGTATAGAGTTCGATCTGACTTTTGAGGAGTGGTTTATCCAAACCAAATGATCAGTATGATGATTTCTTATTAATATGTGTTGATGTTAGTTTTGATTAAGTTGGCGTGGCAAATCCATCTTCAGAGTCGCCGAAAACCCTGTTCAAAATCATGGCTAGTCGTACTCCACCCTGAGCTATACGTTTCATCAGAATTGGCATCCTCGTATCAAAGTAATCATCTGTGAAACAAATATACACAACATTTGCACTTAGCAGTACTTCAGAAATTATCAGATATCAAGATTTACTACTAAAACATAACCATAATCGTCGTGTTAATTGTTAGCTGGACCCCACAATAAATAGAAAGTGGGCACTACATGTAGGATGGTCCACATGTGTCGGTTCACGCAGCTGCTCAAAGAACGAAGGTTTTGAGTTCTTTATATGGTTTTACACCGGCGGCCCACAGTAGCCCATTTAATTTTTTTAATAAAAATTTCAAATTCTCTCCATTTTTCAACTTTTAGCCCCCGTAGAAAACTTCTTTTTTTTGGAAGGAAAGTTCCCGAAATAAGATTTTACTTAATTGAAGTCCCCCCTAAATAAGTTTTTTAGTTTCGTCACTAGTTTTGCATACATACCTGAAAGAGTTTCGCCAGGCTTAACACCTTTGTAGCCCCATTTGCATGCTATGTCAATGCTCTCAACAGCATATCTGCCCCCAATAATTAAAAAAAAAAATTAATTAATTAGGCAAATGTAAGAAGTGATTTTTTTTTTATAATGCCTAAGGAGAATGGAGAGAGAGAGGTTTGGAGAATACGGACTTGTTTATGCAAGAAGCAAGATCATCACAATGCCTCCATGACGAAACGTCGTCTGACCAGGTCCCCTATAAAAGCAGTAATCAGCATCCGCAATTAGTTTAAGTAATTTAAAGATTATTGAACTGAATAACCTTAATCAGCCTTTATTTTAATTCATATAGTTTCTTTTATGTATATATACATGTATATACACATAAGTGAACGTGTGTGTGTGTGTGTGTTTAGGATGAACTACTACAGAAAATACTGGTCTTACATCTGTGAAGTTTCCTTCAATGTCTTGTTGGAGAAGGTCCAAATCCTTGGTGTAATAATCTGCTAGAGCTGTCAGTAAAATCTCCCTATCCCATACCTTTTCGTTGAAATAGAAAGCGGTCAGTCATGAATTCAAGGGAATTTTCAAAACCGAAAAAAAAAAAAAAAAAAAATGAAACATAAACTATATGAACATGCATGAAAAGTGAGAAGCACAAGGTTAGAAGAGCTAAAAGGAGTAGAGAGAGAGAGGTGATCTACATGGTGCAGATTTGATTTGTGCCTGAACCAGCGTAAATTGATGGTGTTTCCTCCTTCATCGGTTGTGAATCCGACGTGCATTGGCTGAGAAAAACATTATTTAAAAAAAAAAAAACAATTATAAAGATCTCAAAAAACATGCATTAGAAGTTATAATTTTTATATCGAAAAATTGTAGGAAACAGACGCCTTTCATACCTGGTGGATATCTCCCATGAAGTGTGATAGGAACAACAAGGCCTCAGTCATGTTATCTGCGAAAGTCAAAGAACGAAATTAACACAAATTAGTACAATCACGAAGTTTGTTTTTGCAAATAATTTGTTTAAAAAAACACATAACTAGGCTTGTCACAAATCCTTACATCGACGATCGGAGGTCCCCTCTCGGAAATGTGAAAGCTGAGAGGTGAAATTCTGGATTGCACCAGCAACACACATGTTCTCCAACCCATGTGGATCATGGCAGTCCCCTAAACCACAAGACAAATATTAAAAATTTGATATGGCATCCAAATTAGCACTAATTAGCATAATGACTTTGATTTTAATTATCGACACAAGTTGCTTACTGGAATAATCGAAGCTACAAGCGTTGTCCGGAGTGTCAATGAAGTGAAGAGGGCTAGTCCATCGGTATCTGTACCAATGGCGGATTTGGTCAGGCCAGACGCACAGCGCTGACAAATCACCTTTCACGTAGTGAGGTAATAGATTTTCAACTGCTTCTGCTGCCTCTGGCTCTAGCAGTGCCTGCTCAATGTTTTTAGATTGCGGCAATTAGATGATCAATAAAGTTTTTTAGTCCTTGGCTTAATGGAACTGGATTTTGGTCGAGCGATCACGTACAAGTTGATAATTATCTTTAATATTTCTTCTAGATTTCTTACATAATTAGCTTAGAACAAAAAAAAAAAACATAAATAAAATAAATTCAGCTCTTAAGCGACTAATATAATATGGCTCTATTTACATCTGATCTGTTGCTAGGTAGGTACCATGATTTTTGTAATCAATTTCCTGTAGTCCTGTGGTATTAACGGAAATTCCACATAACTTTACACTGTTTTGTATACTCCAAATTTAAAGAAATATTGAAGAAAATATCATATCGGAGAAAATATTGGAAAAATTTTATGAACAATATGGATATTAGTTTTAAAACTTGATATTTTTTTTTTTATAGTTTATGAAATATATACGTTGAAAATACATAAATAAACAAGTTTTACATAAAACTTTATACATGTTAGATAGAAATCTCAAATGTACAAAAAAGAACATCTTGTAAAACACAAGCATGATTGGGAGTTATTGTGATTCAAATAATATTAGAATCATAATATGTTAATCTACAAAATGTAAAAATCTATCATTTTACCTAATAAATCAGTGTTAAAATGCAATCAAATTAAAAATTAAAATGCATCGATTGCCAATAGTTATATATATATATATATATATATATATATTTTAATTTTCGACATTTTTTCTGTATCTCACAAATTTGGTTAACTAAAATTACATTACATTCGAAAGATCTTTTGGGCCCAACAAAATTCCAAAATTTCGGTGGAGAATTTAGAAATATCAGATAAATTTTTGTCCGTGGACAAATCTGCAATACATATATTTTTTATGATCTTAAAGTAGATAAATTCCACATGATATATCGATTTAACTTGTTCATCCTCAATAACTTTACAAGCTAAAAATAAAATTAATATATATATCGGTCCACTAGAACAAAAGCTATAGAAACGACACCTAGCAACTTCCCATTATCTAGGGAAATGGAGTCAAAGTTTACCTGGGCAATACGACATGTCAAAATATGACCCTCTTTACTCCATCCCTGAGCCCTTGGAACCATAATGGAAGCAAAACCCAGCAACCAAAACACCCCAAAAGTAACTAATCCTGCAAAACCACTATACCTGTCCATCTCTTCAAAATTCTTTTTTCTCTGCTCTTGTCAACCTACTGGTTTTTTTGTTCACCAATATGATAAAAGCATTCCAGTTGATATATCTAACAAGTAGTTACATATATATGTATGTGTGTCTGTGTATATATATACTCTTTAGAGGTCTTCATTGAGTGCAAGTTTAGTTTTCCAACTATTTTACGTTTTAATGTTTTCCCACTATTTCAAGTCACCGGAAGTTTAATTTACCCACAAGCAAGATTGAAGATGGAGCATATTCTGGGACATAATAGGCATCAGCAATTTATTAATATCAAGATTGAAGTCATCAAGGAACTATAACAACATAGCAATCTCTTTTCCCTTGTCTTAAAAGAGTTGACTACATGGGAAAGGATAACTACTGATTGGGACCTCGCGTATTGGAAACTTCAAGCTACATACATAACCAAATTATTGGGCCCCAAGTTTTATGTGATCATCTTATCCTATCACCTATCTTCATGCTTTGGCAATTTTCACTTGAGAAGCGAAGACTCGATTAAGGGTAGCGGCCAAGCGGACCCCAGCTTGAGCCAGCCTCTTCTCCACAACCGGAAGCCGGGAAAGGAAGTATTCATCTACAAAGAGAGAATATTTTAAAAGGTGACATGGAACAAAAATATTTCTTACGAATTAAAGTTTATACAGATGATTATCCAAGGAGATTACGTGCCACATTAGTACTACTATGACACGTTTGCATGACTTGGCTTCGATTACGGTATCTTGCCTAAAATGCTAAGCAGGGTTGAATTGGCCGTGTGCAAGATCAACCACGATGTAAACATACTACATAATCAATAAGAAAATGGTAATATAAAGTTCGAATGATGCGATTTTTCTAGTAAAAGAATATTGAGGGCATAACTTAGTTTCTTCGCTTTAATTTTCAGATGGCGAAATTACCTCCCAAAGTGCTTCCTGGTGTGGCATTTCTGTAAGCAAACTTGCATGCTAAAGTAATGCTTTCAGAGGCAAACCTGACAAATCAATGGCTATTAAAGGAAGTTGAGAAACTGAATAGTATAAAGCACTAATAAACCAGAAAAGAACATGAACATACGTATTTGGACAAACTGTTTCATTCTTAGCGCAATTTGCCCACGATGACGCATCATTTAACCAAGCATTCTATAAACAGCACCAACAATCATGAGCTTAACCTCACAAAGTTGCGATTATATTACTTTTAAATCGACTGTATTTAGAAATGGAACAACATACTGTAAGATTTTTTTGAAGGGCCTGTATCATGTTAGTGAGATCTTTATCATAGAATGTCTTCAAAGCAGATTCAATTATCATGGTATCCCATACCTGGAACAAAACCAAATCTTACTGAATCTAACAACATATTGACTACTAATGATAAAAAACCACACGAGCTCTCATGGAGGTGTGCATTCATAATCAGTCCTTACATGGTGGAGGTTTGTCTTTCTACGATACCATCGTAGTGTTATTGAGTTCCCACCTCCGTCTCCAACAAAACCGACATGTAGGGGCTGATGAATACAATGCAAAGTTAAGAAAATATGACCCTTTCTTTTCCAATCAAGATTCCATACAGAAGATAAAGGAAATAGAAAGAAAATATCACTAAAATGCTATGCTAGGGTGCGACTGTTGTGTAGCAATGTTTCTCAGAATTCGTCAATAAGCATGAGAAAAAACACGACCACGATGGTACAAACAGAGTGTGTCACATGAAACGAACATAACCACAGAAGTTAAAGTTCAATTTCAGTGTTCTCTTGAACAAAAACGATACAGCCTTCACAACTTTATGATCTAAAATCTTCAACACTGATGATTGTTTCTAACCAACATAAAAAAGATGTTATAGAACTACGAAAAATGCAACTGTGTATTTCACAGAATAGACGACTTTATCTACAAAATCCACACTTGGATAGTTGGATGGAAAAAAACTAGTCTGTGCAAGTAATCCAACCACATGTATAATTCCGTAGTAAGCCACAAACGTCTATAAGAAGAGTAAATTGAAAAAAAAAAAAAAAGTCATAACTGTCAGTTTGAGTTTCAAACAGTCTGCCACTAGATAGTTTACATCGTTATTACTATTATTTATTTATTATTATTATTTTTGGGTAGACTTGAAGATTTCGTTAGGAAGAGCAAACCTGATGGACATCCCCAATAAAATGAGACAGAAACATTAGTGCTTCTGTTAAATTATCTGTCATCAACAAAGGACATAATTCAGATTGATTGGAAAATTGTTTATTAGTATCGATATTTGTTATCCAATTATCCAGAGGTCCTCACATGAAGATTCTAAGACGGAGTTCTGATACATTGAGAGTTGCCTTGTATAGTTGAAAATTGCCGCTGTTACGCATCTACCTTCATGTCCATAAGAATCATGGCAGTCTCCTATTACGAAGGGGAAGAAAGTGAGCTTTTCTGTTTGACAATAAAGCCAAGTAAAGATCTTAAGATGACAATCTAGGGACATTTTGCCAAGTAGTTTGCAGCAGAAGGAGAGAGGTTTGCTTAGTTTCTACGAACAAGCTTTCTAGGCTTGCAGCTTAGACCTTATCTCAATTGACATACAGCCTTCGTAAGAACGGTGCTCTGCGGAACATATGACTCATGCTCCTCTAGGTTCTTTAAATTCCGTGAGTGTTTTTTGTTTTTTGTTTTATTAATATTTGCTTATTTAAATGTTCTATCAACCTTCTCACCTCTTAATTGGTTCTGAGATCTACTTTTCTCAGAGCCAACGAAAGGTTCACCAGGAACATTTGTTCCCAAGGAAGCACAGGAAAGCAAAGGCAATACCACAATCAAAATGGGAAGTTTGTTGTTGTTTGTTGTTTAACAGAAGAAATCAAGCTAGCTACTTACGTAAGAATTCGTAGTTACACCTAAAATCCGGTGTATCAACATAGTGTAAAGGTCTGCTCCACCAATAATGGAACCGATTCTCATCGGCCCAAGAGCAAACTGAAGCAAGATCACCCTCAGCAGAATCAGGAAGCAATCTTTGAACTGCAGCAAAAGCTTCTTCAGTCAGATATCCCTGAACAAAAACAAAACCCAATCTGTTAACGAAAATTGATCGGACCTAAAAACTCAGCACACCTGTCTTCAACATAAAGTCGAAGCACATCCCAAAACCCATAAAATGATCTCCAATGAAATGAAATAATCATAAACATTTCTACTCCAAATTATGCATAAAACCCAATTTGTACCAGTAATTGACTGCAAAACCCACAAATTCAATACACCTTTCGTCAAAGTGCAAGGTGAAGCACTTCCCATAACCCATTATATGATCTCCAATGACATAAAATCATCAGTTCTACTCCATAATATGCATAAAGCCCAATTTGCCCATCAAAATTCATTTCTTTTCTTATCAAATTAGTCCCTTGAAATGTCGTTTAAAGATTCTACCAAAAACAAAAACGACAGGTTTAAGAGAAACTCACCTCTGCTATCTTACACGCTGTGTAGTGGCCCTCCTTTCCCCACCCAAGAATTCCTGGTACCAATACCAGAAAAACAAGTTCTGCCCAGGTCAACCATAGCCCAGATCTGTTCATATCTCTCAACAACAACCGAAAGTTTTTTTTTTTTTTTAGTTAACACAGTTGAGCTGTAAAGATGGAACTCTTCTGGGGTTTCAGTTTAGTGATGACTCAAACCTAACCCGTTGTTTGGATGGTGAGAATTGATAGTATTCTAGTGATTTGCAGGCTTTCACTCGTTTCTGTGGAGTTCAAAGCATAAAAAAGACTTTGATTTGAAAGTGGAATTGGGATTGGGATTTCTTCTCTCTTCACTGAAACAATTGTTCAGCAACGAGAGTTACAGTGGAGGAGATAAAAGGGGAATGAGAGATGACAGCATGTATAGGTTCTTTTGGTAAAATTGGAGGGAAAGAAAACAGAGGAATATAATATTTTATACTTCCTTTTTTTTTTTTTTTTGAGATAATTTATACTTCTAATTTTGATTTCAGAGAGATTAGGTGCCTCCTTTTAATTGGATGGGAATGAAATAGACCTTTCCTTTTTTTATTTTTTTAAGTAAAGGTATTTGAGTATCTTTTTTTTTTTTTTTTGTGGGGGGGGGGGGGGGGGGTGTGGGTTTAAAGAAGTTTGCTGTTGTTCGAACTTTAATTTTTGCTAAATAATTTAAACTTTCTTTAGCAAAATAATAGTAATAGTAATACTTAAAACTTCCTTTTTTCTAAAAGAACAATAATAATTTAGACTTGAAATTTACTAAATGTCACGTTAGTCCAACCCTAAAAAAAAAAGAACAATAATAATTTAGACTTGAAATTTACTAAATGGGACGTCAGTCCAACTTTTAAATTTGCATATTTTTTTAATCATAAAAATGAAAATTTCTCTTATTGAGGTATATTCTAAAAGAACAATAATAATTTAGACTTGAAATTTACGAAATGCCACGTTAGTCCAACTTTTAAATTTGCACCATTTTTAAACCATAAAAATGAAAATATCTCTTATTGAGGTATATTCGAAGGGTAATTTTTCAACTCCACATTTTTTATATAATCTAAAGACAATTTCACAACCGACTCTATCAAAAGATTAAGAATTCGAAATCCTGTCAAAAATTTCAAAACAAATGGTGAAAATAATGATGAATAGCATCTATATGAAAAAACAAATTGAAGTTAATATAAATATTTTTAAATGTTTAAAGTAAATAATAAATTTACTAGATAAATAAATGATTTATTATTTTTTAAAAAAAAATAATTTGTCAACTATAGAGCGAATTAAACTTGATAAATCATTTAATGATTTGTTATTTCAAAATTTTTTTTAAGTAAATAGTAAATTTAATTCTAATAAATAGATTATTACATGAAAAAATTTTCTATTCAATCCTATTTACTTTAATTATTTTTTAGAGATTATAAATTATTTCAATTAATTACTGAAAACTACTATTTACTTCTTTCTCAAAAAATAAAATTTTCTTTTGTTATTGTTTATTTAAAAAGAAAAAAAAAATTAGGTTAGGTGATTATTTTTTACCACCTAATCTAATAGATAGCTCATCTTTTTTTTTTAGTTAAATGGCCGAATGGCCTTTTCTTGATCAATCAATTGCGTACCACTTGGTGCCGCAGTTGCAGACAAAGATGACAGTGGAGTTGGCAGACACAATGGATGAGAGATCGTCGTTGTCTGCACTTGGTCGAGGAGTTTGGGCGGAGAAAGACTCTGACACCACAATGACCGAATTGGAACCAGAGGAATACGAATTCGCGATCTCGTCATGGTTGCCAACGGGGCATTTGGGTCTATGGAGGATGAACAGGAAGGTGTTGGGCATTTGGTGTCGCGACTGTCGCCAATTTATGGGTTGGAGAATACGAGGTATTTTGGTTCGTGAGGGAGAATAATTTTTTTTTTTTAAGGGTATTTTGGATCATTGATAGATGATTATTAATCAATAATTGATCATAATTAATTAATAATTGATTATTTATAAAATTGATTAATCATTTAAAAAAAGTATTTTAATTAATTTTTTGAAACTTGAGTTCGTTAAAAAAACTTCTAAAAAAAAGTATTTAACTATAAATCCCTTAAAAAAAAAAAGAAGAAAAAAAAAAGGGGACAAAAGTTTCCGCTCCGCTAATAGTGTTTATGAAACAGAACATAACATTAGAGAGAGAGAGAGAGAGGAACAAAACAAAGCTGGAAGCCGTTTGCCTTGGAAAACGACTGAGAAGTTCTTGGTAGACATGTCGTCCGTCTGTCTATACTAAAGGACATGTTGTTTCTCCAAACGAAACGATGTGGTCGTTTAGACTCAAAAACGACGTGTCATTTACACAAACAAATATACTGTCGTTTAAGGCATTCCAAAGAACAAGGCAAAAACAATCCCAAAACAAAAACAAAAAAGACCGTCACGTTCTCCTCTCTCTCTCTGTCTCTCATCGGCGAGCGTGCGCAGAAGAAAAGGAGCCGTGGTGAAGTTGGAAGAAGAAGATCATCGGAGAGAAAACGATGAAGGCGGTGGTGATAACATCCCCAGGCGGACCAGAAGTTCTGCAACTTCAAGAAGTAGAAGACCCTCAGCTCAAGGACGACGAGGTCCTCATCAAGGTCCACGCCACTGCCCTCAACCGAGCCGACATCCTTCAGAGGAAGGGCTTGTACACTCCGCCCCCAGGCGCCAGCCCCTATCTAGGACTCGAATGTTCTGGAACCGTCGAATCCGTTGGAAAAAACGTCTGCCGCTGGAACGTCGGCGATCAGGTTTTTTTTTTGGGTTTCTGTGCTCGTATTTGTCACCGAGAATACTTGGAAATTCAAGGAAAGTGAAAATTCGGTTGCTTTGTTTGGTCTCGATTCATCAATTTGGAATCTTGGTCCGTATTTTCTCGATCGAATTCAGGAACCCAAATAATTGGATTAGCTCTATCTGAGAAGACAATACATGTAGGCTTATTAGGCGCGCGCGCGCGCGTGTGTGTGTGTATATATATATGTATATGGGTGTGTGTGTTTGTGTGTGTGTGAATAGCTTTTTTCTACTGTCTGTTGAAGGACCGGTCCAACTCATATGTATAATATAAAGGTTGAGGATGTAAAAGTTTAAAGATAATAAGATATTTGTGTTATACTTATACAAGAATCGTGAAAAATGTAAAATAAATACATGGCTACGTTTTAGTCCCTTATGCAATATTAGTAGTAGTTAGCTTCTAAAGTTACATATTATAAACATTGGTGTGTGTGTGCGTGTATTTTTGTATATACATACATATATATATGTAAAAGATTTGAACTTTCCCTCAAGTTTGATCTTTTGAGAGATTCTTTTGTAAGTGTAGAAACTAGAAAACGGATGCAAAATTGTGAAAATTGAGAGATTGTGGTGAACAGGTGTGTGCCCTTCTGAGTGGAGGAGGGTATGCGGAGAAGGTGGCATTGCCTGCTGGGCAAGTTCTTCCAGTGCCACCTGGTGTTTCTCTTACTGAAGCCGCTGGTCTCCCGGAGGCTGCTTGCACTGTTTGGTCCACTATTTTCATGACCAGTCGCCTCGCTTCCGGCGAATCGCTTTTGGTAACATTTTCACCTCACTCTGTCTTCAGCTCTCATGACAAATGATTATTGGCAACAGCCTTGATTGTTGTTGTAGTGATCGAACTATTGCATATGACCGGAGTTGGAGTTTTGGAGTGAATGTTTATACATGTGTGTATGATTGAAATGTGAACTGAATATGAATTGTGATATTTTAATAGTGTAAAAACCTTAAATGTGTTCAGATTTTAATGAGCAATATGGATCTCATTTTGTTCTCCTCATCGTTGGTAGCGTTTTGAAGGAAAAAAATCATCTCCTTTTGACTTGAAATAAGAAATTATGGACTTTTGAAGTTTGGGTTTCATGGAAATGGAAGAGAAAGAAAGAGAGATGCGGATTGTACTTGGAGTAGGTGCTTTAGGAAACCAACCTCAAAAACAGAGGTTGGAGTAGGAGCTCCAAACGGGGAAGTAATAATGATTTTGGGACTTCTATTTAATAACAAAATGCCTGGGCTGGATGTTGCTAGGTGTTGTAGGATGTGATCTTACCACATATAATCCAAGGCCTTGTTTGGTGGGAAGGAAAAGTGAAATAAGAGATAGGGGTGGGAGGGTTAGTGGTTAGGTTTAAAAATTTATAGATATTTTGTAGGAGGGATCGGACTGGGGAATGGATTGTGTGCGGGGTTCAAAATCTTCTGCCAGAACTTCAATATTTGATCCTTCCAAAATATATAAAATTTTTTAGTAGTGGAAGAATCGGAGGAAAATTCATAGTAAACACAAGAAGGGAAAGATCCTCCCCTTTCTCTCGATTTTCCTTACATAAGTTATTTGTGTTTCCTTCTTTGTGCTTTTCTTTCCCTCTTACAAAACACAGCCTAAAACATAAATTCCATGACTTTGTGTTGCTTCACCTGTATGACATGAGGTTTCTGATCATAGCAACTATACCAAAAACTCAGGTCCATGGGGGATCCAGTGGCATTGGTACATTTGCGATTCAAATTGCTAAATACTGGGGCGCAAGAGTATTTGTAACAGCAGGTCTAGATAAACTTTTTTTAGCTTTTATGATTTAACGTCATGCCTTTTTTTTTAAACTTAGATTTGATGTATTCATTTTGACATATTATTGGATCTTGATCTCCAGGTTGCGAGGAGAAATTAGCTTTCTGCAAGAATCTTGGTGCTGATGTTTGTATCAATTACAAGACAGAGGACTTTGTTGCCAGGGTAAAGGAAGAAACTGAAGGGAAAGGTATTTCTAATTGTTAGAAAGACTAAAGTTTCTGTGACGTTTATTTTCTACTTAAGTTATCAAAAAATAAAAATAAAAAACTAACATATTTCATATTCGTAGGTGTTGATGTTATTCTGGATAGCATTGGAGCATCATATTTCAAAAAAAATCTCGAGAGCTTGAATTATGATGGAAGGCTTTTTGTAATTGGCACCATGGGTGGAGCAGTTGCAGAACTAGATTTCCGTTCTTTGCTTGGAAAGCGCCAAACCGTGCAAGGTATTACAATTTTATTTGAGATCTGGTACCATATATTTGGAGTTTGTTTGATTTTCGGTTCTCTCACCAGAATGATTTCCTTGTTTTTCTCCTCTTTTTCCTTATTAAATGTCATAGTACGTGAACCACATGATTCTGGAGCAAACGAATATGGTCTTTCTAGCATTACCATTGTTTATAACCATATGGTTATTGTCTCTCATTTTCTTACAGCGGCCGGTTTGCGAAGTAGAAGTCTGGAAAACAAAGCAGTAATTGTCAGAGAAGTGGAGGAGAAAGTTTGGCCTGCTATTGTGGCTGGTAAGGTGAAACCTGTTGTCTACAAATCTTTCCCATTATCAGAAGCTGGAGAGGCTCACCGGCTCATGGAAAGCAGCAACCACATAGGAAAAATCCTACTTGTTCCATGATTTACAGTCTCTGTTCTCCAGAGAAATGGCTTGGCGTATGCTTATGGCGATGCTTACGGCGATGCTTACTTTACACTCTAATCCGAGACTGAAAAAACTTAAAGTTGTCGTTTTGTATGTAATTTCTAGCTTAAAAACCTTAAACATGATAAGATATTGCCAATGACTAAGGGTCCGTTTGGTGAAACGGTTTGAGTTGGAAATTTTAAGTTTAAATAGTAATTTTTGTTGACTTTTCAGAAAAGACAAAAAACTTTTTCAGAAAAGACAAAAAACTTTTTCAGAAAAAGACAAAAACTGAGATGAAAATTTTGGGTTCAAAATGGCGAACCAAACGATGCCTAATAGTTTTACCTCCTTCAGCTCCCGCACCCCCTGAATAGTCCTATTTTTCCTCCACCGCAATGAGGGACTAAAAGATCTACTACTTAAATTCATGTTTCAAAAACCGATCGCTCGAATGGAAAATCATGCTAAATGATACATCTTTATGGGATGTGTTTGATGCTCAAAGGGTATGGGCATTTTCAAGTTGTGAAACGCAGGGACTTGATAGGGAAGGACATTGGAAATTTGGAGCGGATGATTTTTGAAAAAGTTGGAAAACAAATGGCTTTGGAAACAACTTTTCGTTTATGTGTGTATATTATATAAGTGTAAAGCAAATAATCTTACAACAAGTTTGAAGCTTTTATTTTCCTTGGTAAATTCTTCTAAGCAGAGATTTTTCTTTGATCTTTTGTGAAATACTTCTCCATACATATTTATAAAATTTTACTTTAATAATACTTCTCTATTAAATATTCGGGTAGAATTAAAAAAAAATGTAATCCATCTAAGCAATTATCTATCTATTTCAAAACAATATCAAGAACTCAAAAATTAAATTACAATTACATTCTTTAACTTGATTTAATAATTTGCTTGCGCTATTTAATTGTTGTTTGGCAAAATCTGCTTTTTTTTATTTTTTTATTGTGAAGTTCATAAGTAGGGATATTTTTGCTAAGAATTCCAATTAAAAAAAATGTTTTGCTTTAGTTTCTAGTTGTTGCATCAAATAGAAGATTTTCTTGTTAAAAACTACTAAGTTTTTTGCTTTCTCTCTTTTTATCTCTAAAGTCAATATTCTACTATAATTCTGTCAATTATATTTATCATCTAATATATATATGTATATAGTCTAAAAAATGTTGATAGAAAATTGAATACACCTAAAATTTGGACAAGTGTACGTAGAAAGTTGAAGAACAAAATTTTTGTCCTTGAAGTGCAAAAATTCAAACGGATCGTTCTTCCTTCTATATATACTAGTTTTATAAGCACGTGTGTGTTAAGTTTATTAAATTTTTTGTTAATTTTTAAGAATGTATTTATGAAAAAAAATCATTTTAATATGAATAAATTAGAAATAAAATTATTTCAATAAATTATAGCTGAACATATATGATTAAAAGGTAATAAAGAAACCGTAATGAAAAAATAGAAGAAAAAAGCGAGTATGTATTTTGAAAAGAAATTATTTTAAAATTGGAAAAAGTGAAAGCAAGAAGGGTATTTAAAAAATCATAAAATAATCAAAATAAATGGATGAAATGTTTGAATAGTACTGAAATAAAACTACTATATAGATGGTTAACTAAGGTATATATGAGAAAGAAAAATGATGTATAAATAAGGGCACGTTTGTTAAAAATAAAAATAAAAAATCAATAGGACAATTAGGAGAAAAAAAAAATAGTTAGAAAAATCATATTAGATTAAACAATATTTCAATTAAAGGACGACAAAATTTGAGTGAGGACATATTTGGAAAAAAAGGAAAAAGGAAAAAAGAAAAAAGTACCTAAAATGTTTTCTGCCACGCAAACCATTTGAATACAGTATGCAGGTATGAAAAAATTGAGATTGACTTTGGTTTGCTTGGGTATCCTCGTTTATTTGTTTTATTTTTTGTATGGGTCTAGAAGCACCTACTTTACTAATTTAAAAAAAAAAAAACGTTTTAAATGTTAAATCAACGACCTAACACACTAAATCCTCATTTCCATCTACTAAGGTAGCCTCAAAATGTTTTTCATTGTCTTTTATTTGTTTCCACTAAAACTACAATACAAGTTTTATATTTCTTTAAATATATTGTATTCATCAAATACTAACTCATAAAAGAGCTATCACTAAGCATGCGTTTGGTGCTATAGTTTGGATTGTAGAATTTTGGTTTAAATTAATTATGTATTAATCGAGGCGTTTGAATTGTTATAGTTAAAAGGGTAAAAATTTGAAATGTATTCGGAAAAAAAAAAAAATTAATATATGACTTGTTTTATTCGTCTCGAAATTCTATGCACTTTATAAAAATTAAAAATAAAAATCGTCTCATTTGGATTTATCTATGCAAAGTTATGGACTTCTAAAATTTGAGTTATAAAACTGTGTAAATAGTAAAGCTGAGAGAAAAAGATAAAAATTAGATTATAATTTTAAGGTTTGAATCATAAAAACAAATACGTGCTAAGTATCACAAAAAAAAAAAAAAAAAACATGAAAAAATCGACGCTTAAGTACCAAAAAAAATTTTAAAAAAATCTCTAGCGGGGTATTCAAAGAAGGGTTTTCCACTTTGTTTTTAAATGCCCGATTTTTAATTATTTATTTATCAAAGAGACTCAACAGTCAAAACAACCAAGTTCAATAATTAGAAGGTATGAACATTTCTATTACCAAAAAGAAAAAAAAAAAAAAAAAACCTTCGACAGTTGAATCAACATTGCAATGATAAAATCCAACGACAACATTATAATAATATTAAATGCAAAAAAGAAATTTTAGCACGACAAAGAAAATGTTTGTAATTGTAAATATAGTTTAACGGTAATATCACATCTGATTCTATCGATGTATAGTTGATATCTCCCATCTTAAGTTAAAAAAAATAAAAAATTTCTCCAAATAGATAATTGTCTTTTTTTTTTTTTACTAGCAAAAATAATAATAATAATAAACCATCTCTTTAAATTTATATGTAAATTGACATAATATAAAGATTAAAGATAGAATTATACGAATTACTAGTTTTCTTTTATCACCGATCCAATACTTTTTTTTTTTTAGAATTATTTTGAAAATTTTATATTATTTCTGTTATAAGAGTTCAAATTTATTATTTAAATTTAGGTAAATTGTTTTTTTTATCTCTAACCTAAGTTACAATTTCATCCTTACTTTTTTTTTGGTTAAAAGTCATTGAGCTCTTTAAAATGGTACAATTTGGTCATTTTAACTAACAAATGTCAAAAAATAGATGGAATAGTTTGTCATATATCACACATGATTTACTATTTAAAGTAATTAAGAAAAAATTTATATAATTCAACTTATATAAGTCATACACATAATCTATTCATTCAATTTTTAACATTTACTAGTAAAAATGACTAAATTACACTATTTTAAAGAGTTTAAAGATCTTTTAATAATAAAAAACCATAAGAAATCAAATCACAACTTTATAAATAAATTTATGATCAAACGAGCAATTTATCTTTTAAATCTACTTTTCAAACATGGTAATCAAGTGAATTCTCATGAGAAAAAATGCAATATCAACAACCTTTTCTCGTCCCCCTACATTAATTAATTATCTTAATATATATATATATATATATAAGTGTCAAAAACTACTTCATCTTTTCGTCATGGGTCACTCCCTCCTTTTTTTTATTTCCTTTTTTCCTCCTTTTTTTATTTTTATTTTTTACTTAGCTTTCTTTCATGTCCCATTTTCCTTTCATTCTAATTTTTTTTCTTTTTATTTATCCTATTCAAGAAATTCCCTATCCAAAAAATTATCTCAAATATATGATAGTTAATTTTTGCTGACTCTCAATTCTCAAATACTTTTCTTTCATGGTATTTGTCTAAAAATAAATAAATTCATTACTTCATCTTTTGTTGTCATGTGTCACTCCTAGTTTTTTTTTTCCTTTTTTTTTTCTTTTTAAATCTGGCTTTTTTAATTTGTCTTTCTTCATACTGTTTTAAAATTTTTCTTTTTACCTTTTAAAATGATATTATTCTTCACTTATATCCGACGTATTAGTATCTTTTTTGTTTGCTTTCTTTTATTATTATTTAAATATATGCTTATTTAAACTTTTTTTTTGGGTGATATTTTCAACTATTATTTTTTCATAGGACCCCATAGTTAACTTTTTATATGATTTACTAACTTCTCTATAATTTATTACTTCTTAAATATTTTTTTAAAAAAATTTATTCTCTAACATAAAATTATTCTAAAAGTATAGTCATTTATTTTCCTCTTTAATGTTCTCTTAACTGTTATTTTTTCATAATATCTCTTAATTAATTTTTATTTGATAAATTGATTAAACGCGTAGTTTAACTTAAGAAGGAAGAAAAATAGGAAAAAGAAAAAGAAGGAAATCAGAACAACCATAGTACCATACATCAGAAGACAAGGTTGTATTGGGTCCCAATCAATGACTTGGCGGAATCTGGTTCGTCCATCGAGTTCCCAGTTCAAAAGTAAAGTCAATTCCGCAATCGAAAAACAAAAGATTTTTATCCTGCTCTTCCCCAATCCTTTCAGGTCTGAATCCCGGAGGTTTTGGATCCAACTCGTCTCGACTCTGATTCCGGTTCGGTGAGTTTTGCTCTTAACTCGCTCTAATGGCTGACTTTCAAGTTTTCATTTTTCTCAAACTTCTTTCACTCTTGAAGCTGAATTTTCGCTCCAAATCTGCAAATTTCGCTTCTTTCAAAATCGTTTCAGAAGATATTGATTTTACTTCACCTGGTTTAAACCATCAACTTTTAGTTTTCATCTTTTTCATCTTCTTTAAGCTAGTAAGCAACTGATTTTAAGCTCTAATATCTAATCTGAATGAGGTTTAGAAGTTGATTTTCTAGCATTTGGGATTTGGGTATTGGCTAAAATGTTTTACC
The DNA here is from genome assembly GCA_038430175.1 of Ficus hirta. Taxonomy (NCBI): domain Eukaryota; kingdom Viridiplantae; phylum Streptophyta; class Magnoliopsida; order Rosales; family Moraceae; genus Ficus; species Ficus hirta. The sequence goes on along the minus strand of CM076589.1, from coordinate 8,911,051 downwards.
AAGTTAGAGTTTGAGGGAAATTCATTAGGTTCTGAAGAAAATTCTTGGCGTTTTCTTTTTTGCAGGTTTTTGAGTTTGGTACTTATCCTGTTGCAGCTAAAACAATGGACTTCAGCTCATTGAGTCGTGGTCAATTGACCATGTTCGGATCGGCATTTTGCGCGATGGCGTCGATGCATTTCACGGTCCAGTTGTCGTCTCAGCATCTGTTTTACTGGAAGAATCCAAAAGAGCAGAAGGCGATTGTGATTATCATTCTCATGGCTCCATTGTATGCACTCGTCTCGTTTGTCGGGTTACTGGACATCCAGGGAAGTAAGACGTTTTTCACGTTTTTGGAATCGGTTAAGGAGTGCTATGAGGCTCTGGTCAGTACCATCACCAGCTGACTTTCTCATTTGCCTATGTTGGTGTTTATATAAACAACTTCTAACTTCCCGGTTCTCATTTCCAGGTGATGGCGAAGTTCATAGCTTTGATGTATAGTTATCTGAATATCTCCATGAGTAAAAATATTGTGCCTGATGGCATTAAAGGGAGGGAAATTCACCATTCATTTCCGATGACTTTGTTCCAGGTAAGGAGTTAGCTTTATAGTGTTAAAATCATATTCCAAGTTAATAAGAAAATTCGTGAGATGGTGTGATCGAGGGGAATTATCAAAATTCTGTAACTTAGGAGGTGTTAGTACCCTGACATAGAGACAGAGGACGCCGTCATAAGGGTTGATTATGAGAAAGGCTAGAGAAAAAAAACACGGATAATTTGAGGGTGTGCGAGTTTCACTTGTAAACTTCTTGATCATCATAGTTAATTACTCCAACAGCTGAAAGAGGATGTAGTCTCACATTGAGGCGAACCTCTATAAATGTTACGTGTTCCTGTTTGGTTATTATCTTTTGTTATTCTGTGATATGGAATTAGGACCTCTAATTCTTAACAATAGGCAAACTACTAGGATTTCAAATGAGTTCTTTCTGGTATCTTGACGAAAACTTGATTGTTTTTAATTCCAAGTCTTTGTTTATATGATATTCAATTCACTTAGTTGAAGCATGACCACATTGGACCTGGATGCAAAAGAATGGTCGAGGATTCTGACATGTAGTAATTTGTGTTGCTTTCTTGTAAACTGCAGCCTCACACTGTCCGGCTTGATCACCATACTCTGAAGCTTTTGAAGCATTGGACATGGCAATTTGTCATCATCCGGCCAATTTGTTCCATCTTGATGATAGCATTACAATTACTTGGGTTTTACCCTAGCTGGCTGAGCTGGACATTCACCATCATTCTCAACATTTCAGTTTCGCTGGCCTTGTACTCGCTGGTGGTATTTTACCATGTTTTTGCCAAGGAATTGGCACCGCACAGGCCACTTGCAAAATTCATGTGCATCAAGGGGATTGTCTTCTTCTGCTTTTGGCAGGTAAAATATATAAACTTGTCGGTGAAGGACCTAGTAATGATCATAATAAAGAGCTTCAAAAAACACGAATTCTATCTGTTAGTTATACCAATACCATGCACGTATGAATGGTACAGAAGAACCTGTAAAGCTAACAAATTTGGCCTTTGGCTAAAAGAGTCAAAAGTAACCGTGTAATCTTTGGTGTCGTAGCATCTTTGGTTGTAACAAGCTGTCGTCTTTGGTTGCAGGGAATAGTGCTCGACGTACTAGTCCAAATGGGCATCATCCGATCCAACCATTTCTGGTTAGATGTCGAACACATTCAGGAAGCTATTCAGAATGTCTTGGTATGTCTGGAGATGGTTGTTTTCTCTGTCATCCAGCAGTACGCTTACCATGTTTTTCCTTACAGTGGAGAAGCGGAATCGAAGCTGAAACTAAATAAGAAGAACGAATGATCTGAATAGACTGAATAATAAGATTGAGAGAATCATACTGGACAGTATTGGTCTTTTCTTCAAGGATGAACTTTGTTCATTTTGTGTACGACAAACTCTAGTGAATGGTGTGGACTGTATCAGATGGTATAGTATTAACATTTATCATCTGTTTTATGAGCATGTTACATAATGCTATAACTATTTTAGTCGGCTAGGTTGTACCAATAAAGTTATTTAGCAATATCACCGATTGAGTTGTATTTATATGTATGCGTGTGTGGTGTCCTTTGTGGAAAAACTCTTATGAAAGTTCCTCTTCCTGTCATTGAGATTGAGAAATATGTTTTTACGGACACGAAGTTTGTGAGTAATCATCGCTTACAAGCGATTAAATAGATGGTACAAAGTTGTAATCCTCTCTTTCATAAAAAATAATAATAATAAAAATAAAAAAGAAAGAAAGAAAGAAAGAAAGTTGTACTCCTCTCATTTCAAAAGAAAAAGGAAAAAAAAAACTGTAAATTACTCAAGTAAAGTCAATCGCATTGCTACAGCCAATTAAATGTTCAGAATTGGTTGCTTCGCATCGATTTTAAATTCACAATTTCAACTTTATATTCAAATTTTTGTAAGATAAAATATTATAAAAAGTGGATCTATTGATATCCCTTTGTATACTTTTTCCACACACCTACTTAAGCCACCTGCTAATTAAATTTAGAAATTTTACCTATTACTTTCTGCACACCTCTTAACATTACAAAAAAGCCCTCAAATTGGATTGTACATTTTTCTCCTTATTTCACCCACTCAGAAATCAAAACACTCACTCTCTCAGTTCCAAAAAAAAAAAAAGGAACTTTCCCTTTCTCTCTCTTTTCTCTCTCAAATGTGTCTCTGGTTTCCCGGCTCTAGAGACGAATGTGAGAATTGGTCTTAGCTGAGGTGAGCCCGTGGCAGTAGAATGGGCGATATGGGAAGGAGCAAGGCATAAATGAGATAGTTGGTGGTAGTGTGTGGTTGTCATGCGCTGGGGAGGTCCTACAGCAGCTCAGTTTCGGCAATCCAGTTTCTCCCGATGATATGATTTGTTTTATCGGCAATGACTCTTTCTGTGTGAATGATTTTTTTTTTTTTGTGTGTAAATTTATATCTAATATTGACGATGCCTTCGTCGTCTTTTCTTTAGGTGTTTTAATTTATTTTTTGGTGTTTATAATAATGGAGGTGGTTTCTTTATCTTTTGAGTTAGTTGTTTATCCGTCAGATCTGAGTCATGATGGTGTTTTGGTCCCGCTAGAGTTACTTCTGTATGGAGTTAGTATTGACCCTAGTGCTACTGAGTCTTGGCGCTAGATTTATTAGGAAAATCCATTGATTATTGGGGTTTTGTCAAAAAGAGTCTTATATGTGCTCGATTTCAGTGTGCCTATATATATTCCCGTTATTGGGTCTCAAGCATACGTCTTTCCCTTTGAGCACTATCAGATTTTACTAGTAGATCTGTTCTTGTTGAAGGGTCTTGTCTCATGTAATACGGGGTTTGTTATGTTTGATATTTTTTTATCTTCTCAATGAGTTTAATGAAATTAAAAAAAAAAAAAAAAACTCACTCTCTCTCTTTTAACTGCTTTATTCTATTCCATGTTCTTTAACCCTATTTTTCTTTGGATCGTATATACGTTATATATAGTTTTCAAATAGCATTAGAATCCCCCCTTTTGACTGAAATACAACAAGATATTAGTTTCAAAGTTTTTGGTTTTTTTGTTTTTGTTTTTCTCTGTATATTGGTCTCTTGAAAAAAACTTTCTACACTTATGTATATGTATTGTTACTACAATTTAGACTTCACACAGATAAAGACAACTTTTTGGGTTGACATAGGATTCGAATCTCCAATCTCCTACTTGGTGAGATCCTTAAGACGCCAACCTATCCACTCCTACGTGGGCTGTTCCTACAATTTTTAAATACAATAAAAGATTGCATTATTTATCTTTTTTTTTTTTTAAGGTGCAGTAGACAATTATAGACAAAAAATAGTTTTAAAACAAAAAAAGTCAATATAAGTAAACAATTGTTGATTGTCATACAAAAATTCAAATTACCATCAACAAGAGAGTAAAAGAATAAAAGTTAAACGAAAGTTGGGGAAAAAAAAAAAATTACTGTTTCCTTTTCATTGGAGACCATTCTTCTTTTATTCATTGTTGATTAGGGTTGAGCATTTTGGGTGTGTTTACTAATCCAATTTGGGAAAAAAAATTTTAATTCTTAATCTTAAATTTTAGTATTTACTTTTGTATTTGAGAATTAAATGATGTGAGTCCTGCCTAAAATAGAGAATTAATTTTCTTGATAAGAAGGAACTTGTCTCCCATCTACTACCTATAGAAATAAATTAAATGTCTTAAAAAATAGAAAGTAACTAACTTTATACCAAATATACCCTTATTCTTATTTAATTTTTTTTTTTCATTTAAGAAAAATTTCGTAACTACAGTAATTATATTCATAATCTTTCTAATTTTTTAGAAAGTAAACAACGTAAAAGGAATTTAATTCCTTAAGTAAATAAATTCATTGATAAATTAGTAGACACTTTTAATCTAATTCTAGAATTTAATTACATGTAATTTAATTCATTTTTTCATAGAATTAATTTCTTATTTTTAGAATTCATGATAAGTAAATGTGCTATTTCTATTATATTTTAAAAAAATGATATTTTATTTTTATTTTTTAATTTTTAAATAAGATGTGTGAAAAGTATATCTTTGACTACTTTTTATCCTTAAAAGTAGTTTAATTTTGGATAATTAAGGAATAACATAAACTCATTAAATTGGGGTGTGAAAAAAATGATAAGAAGGATGACAATAGACTCCCTAATTATAAATTTTTTTTTTTTTCAAAAAAAATGTTCAAAGACGGTGAGCCAAACCAAGCGAATTATAATTGGAACAACTAAAAATACATGAGTGAAAAGTCTAAAATACCATTGACTAAATTAGACCAAGTATAATAATTAGGCTCAAATTTAAAATTATATCAGCAAATTAAATTAAAATCCATCAACTGATATTGTTTTTCAGGAGGAAATTTTTGAAAATTTGAGGAAAAGGAAATTGACCAAAATATCAGAAGGATTCTTTCCCAATTTGACACATGGACAAGTGGCAAAATTGTGATAAAACTCAATAATCAGCCTAAACCCGTCATTCTATTAAAATTGAAACTCACCCTAGTTCACTTTACACTTTTTTGCTCCAAATTTCCAGCAGATCAGTGCTGCCCTGTGCTCTCAGCCAAAAAAGAAAAGAGCCAAAAAAATAAAAAAAAAAAAGAAAAGAAAAGAAAAAGTAGTGCCCTGAGCTCTCATCCCGAAAAGAAAAAAGAAAAGAAAAGTGGTGCCCTGAGCTCTCAGTCAAAAAAGTGAAAAAAGAAAAGAAAAGAAAAGGAAAAGTAGTGCCCTGAGTTCTCAGCCAAAAGAAAACAAAAGAAAAGAAAAAGTAGTGAAAAAAGAAAAGAAAAGAAAAGAAAAGAAAAAGTCGTGTCCTGAGCTCTCAGCCGAAAGAAAAGAAGAGAAAAGAAAAAGTAGTGCCCTGAGCTCTCAGCCAAAAAAGAAAGAGAAAAGAAAAAGCAGTGCCCTGAGCATTTATATTCTTCAAATTCAGTGCACTCAGAAACCCAAGCGTTGCTTTTGGCCTTCCAAATTCCCAATAGAAAAGAAAAGAAAATGGCGGTGGAGGAAAATTGACCGATGAATGAAAATGGGTGATGGAGAAGAAGAATATGATGATGATGTTGGAGAGAAATGGGCAAAGCACTATTCCTCGAATCATCAAATACTGTTGGTGGGCGACGGAGATTTTTCCTTCTCTCTCAGCTTGGCTCGCTCTTTTGGCTCTGCTTCTAATATCGTCGCCACCTCTCTAGACCCATATGGTAATAACCTATATATATATATATGTATATATGTGTGTATATATATATATATCTACTTTTGTGCATGTAGGGTTTTTTGCTGCTAGAAAGAGAAGAATGAGTTTTTCATGTCTTGGTGATCATGTGTACTAGCTTAATGATTGACTATTACCTGTAAATGATATTCGTTTCTTTGATGTTCTTGGTTTTTTTAAGATTGTGATTCAGGTATGCACATATAAATGTACATGTATCTATCTATTTATTTACAGAAAAATAACAAGGGGTTTTGAATTTGCATCACATTTGTAAGCTTTTTGTGTCGTTGTTTGAAATTTGATCAAGAATGCGACTTTTCTTCAGTTTTTTTGAGATTCGTAATTTTTGAGAGGTGTCTTATAAAATGTTTGCAAAGGTTGACATGGAAGTCCCAAATTTGAAGTGTTTATTTGTCTACTTTTTTCGTTCTCGTTTTAGTGTTTTCACGTTGGAGTAGTAAAAAATTACTCAGAGAAAATAAAAACTAAAAAAATTGAATACTGAAGTTTGATTTGGTTCATAATAAAGCCGAGGGGGCATATTAATTCTTTGAATCGACATAGCGAAAACGGAAATTATAAAGGTAATCAGCAGAGTCAATGAGAATTGGATTGGGATCTGAGTGTGTTCTAGTCAGAACGACAACCTGGGCTTCAGGCAATTTTAGTTTCCCGTCGGCATTTGGTTTGCTTGTCAGCTTGCTTTGCTCTAAGTTGACCTCTTACCTTTTCAATGAAACAAAAAAAAAAATATATATATATATATATATATATATATATATCCTCAACGTATTCCGACTTTTGAAAGATTGGTTATTGTTTTGCTGGGAATAGATGTTGAGATACTTTCTTCTTGTGTTTTTCATTTTATCCTCGCCTGTTTTCTGGTCTTGAAACTTTGTTGTCACTGTTTGAACATCACTATTTCTTGTTCTTTTCTTCTCTACTAGATGTTGTGACCAAGAAGTACAAGGAAGCCAAATCGAATTTGGAAAGTTTAGAAAAGCTTGGAGCATCCCTTTTACATGGTGTTGATGCAACCATGATGAAGTGCTGTACTGAATTGAGGATCCGGAAATTCGACCGGATCATTTTCAATTTTCCTCATGCAGGTTTTCGAGGAAAGGAAGATGATTACTTTGTAATTCAGTAAGTTCTTTGAATACTGTGATATCTTGTATCACTTACTCTTATCCATATGAGATTTTCGTTTTTTTTAGTAACAGTATGCTTTCAATAGTTTCTGCTAAACTAGGAAAAACCTTGGCTTCTTTTTTAGTTCTCTAAGCCATTTGTTCTTTAATCTTTAATCTACAGTTGAGGACAAGCTTATATATTATTAATTATGTGTATTTTTTTATTGAACCACTAAACCAGCAGTAGACTTTTGGCCAAACTTGATTCTTGATCTAAAATTGATCTTAATTCTCTATGGTTCTGCATTAGATTATATAAATCTTTGAGGAGGTGATTAGAGTCCGCACTCGGTATCGATATATCTGTCTGACGTGTTTCGTGAAACAAAAATTGATTAACAACATCTGGATTTTGTTGTAGCAAATTCAAGGATCCTTACAATTTACAAGGATTATGCTGCTGATTTATTTCAAAACAAAGCAATCCTGTTTCAATGATTTGATTATCAGAGAAAAAGAATTCACTAGAGAAAGTATTAGTTCAATTTATTTGATCTAAAAACATTAATTGACTTCAATGAGGATTTCGTTGTGAAATTTACTTACTGTATTATTTACCTGCCTTGACAGCCATCATAGGAGTCTTGTCCATGGCTTCTTTTGGAATGCGAGGTCTATGCTCCGACCCGATGGAGAAATTCACATAAATCACAAGACCACACCTCCATTTTGTTACTGGGACATAGAGATACTGGCGTCATGGAATTCCTTGGAACTGATTGAACTTGTTGAATTCAAGATAAAGGACTATCCGGGATATAAGCACAAAAGAGGGGATGGTTCCAGATGTGATGAGCCTTTCCCTTTAGGTCAATGCAGCACCTTCAAATTTTGGTTATGCCCCACAACCAACAAGATGCCTAGAAGACTAGAGCAATGGCACGCATATGTGGCTTCTCTTCCAGTCCATGAATTGAGATTTGGTTTCGATACAGACGTGCCCTTGAATCATGGCAATGGCACGCATATGTTGCCTGAATTCAGCCGAAGAACTTGTTATAATGTAGGCTTTCATGTCAATGAATACAAATATGGCGGTTTCAACAGAGACATGATGATCATGAATTCTGAGAGAACCTTGAACCAAGGCGTGCATGTTTTGCCTCAATGCAATGAAAGTGACTGGTATGGTGGGGGTTATTCCGTCAACGAACCAAGATGTGGTTACAATGGAGACATGGTGAGCGTGCATCCTCAAAGAAACTCGAACCCGGAACTTGGTCGTACGAAGGCGCTGAGCTTAGTAAGACAATTTGGCTACCAAGAAGACACCTTCTGGAAGAATTGATTGTGTTGTAGGTTCATGCCATGGCTTATTTTTGGAAGTGGTGTGTGTATATATGTAGGAGGGAGGGATGTGAAGCCTAGGAGTGGAGAAGGAAAATGGAACAGCCGATCTCCACTGGAAGCCTAGAGGGGACATTAGCGGATGACTAGATGTCAAATAGTTACGGGACCTAGGTATTAAACTAGTGATTGCCTAGACCGCAGACAAGAACACCCAAAATGTTCTTTTTTTTTTTCTTCTTTTTTTTAATGTTAAGAGGTTATCAAAGTAATACTGTACTGAACAAATTGCTAACACGAGTTGCCCAAAAAAACGAAAGAAAGAAAGTTGTCTGTGAATCCTTGATGATATTAAAGTGGTATCAAAATCAAATAGCATGTACAACCTTTTAACATGCAATGTTCATTATGAAATATGGCACAAAAATTCACATTAGGAAAACGAAGAAAAAAAAAAAAAAGTAGTATCAATTGTGATAATCTCCAAATAAGAGAATTTTTATAATAGGAACTTTTACTTTGTACCATCTTTAAAAATTATTGTTTTAGTAATTGGATTAATTTTTCAATTAGCTTTTCAATTATCTGATTTATAATTGAAAGCAATTCTCGTTGTAAACTTTTTAATGTAAACTTTTCAATTAGTTTCTTTCATAAAAATTCCTTAAAATCTCCACTTTGTTCCGTACCAATAACTGTAAATTTTCTAGTTTTGAACTGCGTTTGGAATTGAGACCCATAATTAAAGCAATAAAATTAATAGAAAATAATGTAAAAAAAGTTTTAAAATATGTTTAAAATAAGATGTGAAACATGGGCTTATTTAAAAACGTGAGCCCACAAATAAGAGGCATGATTATCATCACCACCGTTGATAGAATCACTTTTTTCAAATGTACTGATCTCTAGTGTACTCAACCACTACACCAACAGTAAAGCTCCTGCACGGGGGAAAGTGAAGTGAAACCAAGCGTTGTCTTTTGTGGGAAACAAAACGTCAATGGCGATGGAGGAGAAGGGTTATAATAATAATAATAATAATAATAATGTTCATGGTGAAGAAGGAGCCATGGACAATGACGATCAAGAAGACGATCATATTCATGAATGTGATGAGAAGGTAGAAAAATGGGCAAATCACTATTCCTCAAATCATCAAATACTGTTGGTGGGTGATGGAGATTTCTCTTTCTCTCTTAGCTTGGCTCGCTCTTTTGGCTCTGCTTCTAACCTCGTTGCCACTTCTCTGGACCCATATGGTACTATACATTTATACATATATATATATGTACGACTTTGTCTCTCTCTCTCTCTTGTTTTACTACTTTTGTGCATGTGGGTATGTTGAGTGTTGAGTTTTTTCTGTTTGTTTTTGGTTGTGTTCTTGGCTCTATGAACATTCTGCAAGGTAAATATTTATGCAAACAAAGGCATTTTTTTTGGGGAAAAAATGGGGTTTTTTTTTTTTTTTTAGCGTTTTTTGTATGATTTTGACTTAGAATGCGAGTTTTTCCGGTTTTGGATTGCTTCTATTCTCGGAAACTTGGCTGGCAAGTAAATAAAAGGAATGCAGGGTAATGTCTGAGAAAGTGAAGAAAATTTGTACCCATTATTTCAAGATGTCTACAAATTTCTCATCATTTTTTTCAAACCAATTTAAGTTTTTCATCTTTTTTTTTTTTTTTCCTTCTTTTTAATCTATTGGTGGCATGGAAGAGAATGATGTGGTACTCATGGTTCAAGAACTTTTTAATCTTTGTTTGTTTGTTTGTTTGGAAATCCAGGGATAAAGATTATACTAAGATTTTAAATTTTTTGTCTGTTTGCCCTTTTTTTCCCCCCCGGAAAAGAGTCCTTGTTCATTCATTGTAGTAAGTTTTGAGAATAACTCGACGGGAACAAAAAAAAAAGTAATCAGTATTTATACATTTTTCTCCAACTTCAAGTTAGCGTATGAATAGAACTGAATGTGTTATTTTGCTTTGAACTTTATTACGTTGCTTGGGTTCTTGCTGTTATCTTTCTTTGTTTTTAAACACCCTTTTATCTTGAATTTTCCAAGTAGATGTTGTGATCAGAAAGTACAAGGAAGGAAAATCGAATTGGGAAAGTTTGGAAAGGCTAGGAGCATCTCTTTTGCAAGATGTTGATGCGACTGTGATGAAGACTCATCCTGATTTGAGAATACGGAAATTCGACCGAATCATCTTTAACTTTCCTCATGCAGGTTTTCGAGGACGGGAAGACAACGTCCTTGTAATTCGGTAAGTTGTTTGGTTGTGATATCTAGCAAGACTTTGTTAGTATCTTAACCAAATGAAATTTTCATTGTTTTGGTGAAATTGGCTTGGCTTGGCTTTCTTTGTCGAAATAAAATTGATTTCTATTTCAGACTCTACGCTTCTGTGTTTGGCACCCCTACTACACATCCCAACTCCGGTGAGTCAGGATGTGAGAGGGAGGTGTGCACCACGACTCACCCGAGTCGGGAAGTTTAGCATTTTTCTTCCATGTTAGATAATCTTGTTAGAGTCGATTGACATCCACTATCTCTGCTTCATATGATCACGAAACAATGATAGTTTATGATATGGTTCTCAGGAACGGAATACAATTGAAAAACATCTCTTGAATTTCAATGTAGCAACTTAAATGATCCTTGCAAGTTATTCTGCTGATTCCTTTTGTTAAGCTTTGCTATTTAAGCCATGATTATTAGAGGACTTGACCTCATTATAGAAAGGATTAAATAACACTAAATGAAGAGTAGAGTACTCACTAGGCTTGTATCAAGGCAAGCTTCTTTCAATGAATTTTAGCTAATTGCTTGTGCGTTGACATCTGTATTTGAGAATTGTTTCACCATTGCCGCCAACCTGCCTTGCAGCCGGCATAAGAAACTTATCGATGACTTCTTTTGGAATGCACGGAGCATGCTTCGGGCTGACGGTGAGATTCATGTAAATCACAAAACCACAGCTCCGTTTTCTAACTGGAACCTAGAGGAGATGGCTTCCTTAAATTCTTTGGTGCTGATCGAGCGTGTGGAGTTCAAGATCGAAGCTTACCCAGGTTATAAGCAAAAAAGAGGAGATGGTCGCAGATGTGATGAACCTTTCCCTATAGGTGAGTCAAGCACATTTAAATTCCGATTCTCTTCGAAGTTCAACAAGAAGCATGGAAGAAAAACTTCATGTTTGAGATCAATGCGTAGAGGAAGATCTGAAAAATCACAAGTACAAAATCTGTCTGGTTCCTTTGACTTCGCTGGATCTCAAATGGCTCAAAACTCTGGCCTGTTAGTGCAGAGGTCACCTTCATTTGAATCCGGCTATCCCCATTCAGGTCACGGTAGAGAAACAAATTTCACAACTTTTCCTCAGTGCTCGTTGTTCGCTCATGATGAACTGGCTGCACCTGTCAATGTGGACATGCCAGCCATGTTTCGTGGAAGAATCTTGAACCATGACACGTATTCGTCTCCCGAGTTCGGTCGAAGAACTAGTTATGATGTGAGCCCTCCAGCAAATGAATTCAGTTATGATCTCTCCTTGAACCGCAGAGTGCAAATGTTGCCTGGCCCTGGTCGTACCGAGACTCTGAGGATAGTCCGGGAATATGGTAACCAGAAGAAACCTCTCCGAAGGCAGGCTATTTGAATTGATTGAAGTATCACTTAAATGTGAACCATGACTTGTTTTTGATGATCAAGTATTTTTGGAGAATAGAAGTGTGAAGCTTATAGAGGATTTGGACATGGTTGATAACACAAAACTTATGGTTAGTAAGAGATGACTTGTTTTGCAAGCAATAGGTGACTGGTGCTGTATATATAGATGAGGATCTAACTAGTTTATAAATTGTAATGCCTTGAGGACTGTATCAGAAGAAAACATGCAAAAATTAAAGAGGACCAAGAGAGATAAAAATGCCAAAAACTTAATGCAATTATCTTACTGTCGCTAGATTTCGATTTTACATGAAGTGTTCATATGTAGCGTTTTCATGGTAGAAAACTGTAGTCGACATTGGTTGCATATTCAAAAAGGGTGGTTTGTTCGTGTTGCGTCTAATTCACGGCACCATATCACTTCATTTTTGCATTTTCTCCGTTCAAAATTCGCAAATATATTGTTTTTTTTAACGCAATTAAGGATAGTAAAACCAAAACCTTCAAAGTTTGTGATAATTCTATAAAATAGAGTTATTTTAGTATTTTTAAGCTTATATTTTTGTTATAATTTTAGTATTTTATCTTAATTTTTCTTCAAATTAATTATGTTTTTTTAAGTATGTAAGTTAATTATGTTAAAAAGGTTAAAATTAGTAATTTGGAGCTTAAATGATATCAAAAAGTCAAATAAAAATGAAGAAGACATTTGGAGACGATTTTCCCACTTGCGGATCAGCTCACGCGCGCCATGCATGCTCCTGCCCGTTGGATCGCCTCATCAGCAGCCCTGGATTGCGAGTATAGGAAACTTACCCAGCCAGGCGCTTCCAGAGTGCGCTTATCATCACGAATCAGCAGTTTCCGGATCCAGTGTGACGCGTTCCAGGGCCCCCGCGTGCACCTACATTCTCCAGCGAATTCCAGCAAGCCACATGTCCCAGTTTCAGCCCATCTCTAACCATCACGCGCCACTTGTCTTCGTGGAGCCCCCTAGGGCTGACTAGCGTCAGCCTTTGCAGTAGAGAAAAGAAAATAAAAAATAAAAAATAAAAGAAAGAGGAAAAGGCTTGTGGTGGCTGGCTGGCTCTGGAGGCTTTGGGCTCCGAGCAAAGGCTCTTGGCTGTTTGGAGCCGAAAACTAAAGAAAAAAAAGAAGAAAAAAAAAATTTAAGTTTAATGTTTAGTTTTCAATAAAATTTAGTAGAGATTATCTTGAATCATTAAGAGAAAAGGGAGAATAAATTTTAGGAGAAAGCTTTGGAGATTTGTGACACCTCCGTAATTGGATTTTCTTACTTTATTTTCTTATCTTTTGATTTTTATAATTTGAGAATGATTAAACTTTTATTTTGTAGATTTTTATTTTTATTGATGAAGTAATTTTTTTTCTAGGAATACGATCTATCTGGATTATGATTATTTAAGTTTTTCTATTTTTAATTGATTGATGTTTTATTTTAGTTTTATGTTGAGTATTTTAATATGTGCTTAATGCTTGTGAATTTCTGACCAATTTTAGCATGATTTGATATTTGATTTGAGACTGGTAGATTATCATAAGTTAGATATAGTTATAAAATTTGTACAGTATCATGAAATTCTGATTCTTAATGAATTATGATAAATTGTTTGAGACCGAGAGTTGATAAAACTTATTATAATAAATTGTTAATACTTGATAAAGATTAATGAATATATTAAAGAGATTTGTTAGCAATATAATGAATAGACATTAATTAATTAGATTAGATTATTTAAATATGATTAATCTAATAAAATTAAAAATCCTGAATTTTTAATATTTTTAGTATTTTGAGTCTTTTATCTTTTTATTTATTTTATTATTTTTATTTAAAAATATCTTTTCAATTATTTAAATAAAATTAAAATTAATATAATTACAGTAATTAATAATAATAATTTCATATGAACAATATTTTATTTATCACTTTATTATTTATTTATTATATTAAAATTTTCATCAACAGTTTGCAAATATGTATGTGGTTCAATTACAATTTTGACGGTCAAGTTCACAATTACATTCCGCCGCGTATTGGTGTCGGAAAGTTTTCTCCCGGTAAATTAAAACACCCCGAAAAAAAATTAATTAAACACCCAAACTGTCATGCTGACGAACCGTAGAGTTGTAAAAAGACACTGACAAGAAGACCTTTGCAGGTGTAGCAAAATAGTGTCCAATTGAAGGATTTTTCTGACAAGTTCTTGGTAAGAACTAAGAAGACATGCCACGTGAAAGCAGTGGTTTTGGTGGGAATCATGTCACTTGTACATAAAATCTTGTTTTTTCGACGATGTGACATATTATATTGTGTTTTATGGTAGTAGATTTTTAAAGTGGTTGAAGTAAATAGTATATTATTGTTTGCTAGTAAATATATTATTATTTCAAATATTTTGAAACCTTCTATTTATTTTTTTAAAGCATTTTGAAAAATGGTATTTAGCTTATTCTTCCTTTTTATTATTGTTGTTAGGAAATAGATGCTGAACACCAACAAAATTAAAACAATTGGGCGGTTTATTTAGTCCCAACTTCAACAAATTGGAATTAACAGGCTAAAATATGTGCATTGTGGTTTTATAATGAGAAAAACCCATTTCTTTAAATTTAAAGCAAAAGTTTAAATTTTTATAAGAGAAAACACTATAATAAAAAGTTTTCAATTGTTTCTCAATATAAGGATAGAATATGTTGCAAAAAATGATATTACACTAGAAAATTATCAAAACAACCACCCTTAAACAAATATTTTTATCCCTTTTTTCTATTTTTTTTAATAAGTATTCGGATTTTTGACCCTCTGTACATGTCCAATTGAAGGTCAAAAAAATTAAAAGTTATTACAACCGGGACAATAATTTTAAGATTTGCTCTTCGAGAGGCAATTGTATGAATCACCCCCAAAACCTATTAATACATGAAGAAGAGTTCCGCATGACAATCATTAGTGGGCCGTCTACAGCCCATTGTTTGAACTGTACAGTTGCTGGATCTCCATCAGGCCCACTACACCTATTCGGTCTTCCTCCGGCTTCATCACACGAAACATGAAAATCATTAGTCGCCAGAGATCTGTTCTCTCTTCCCGACGATCGCGACGCCGCCAGCTCTGAACTTTCTGCCGGGCTGTGTTCTCCGTCAACAGCTCCTTAGGTTTTGCAATTCTGGCAAGATCTTGCCAGACATGGTGGATTGGGTTCGAGCTCAGCCGACTCGACCTCGCCGGGAAGAAGCCGTTTGCCACGAAACGTCGGATCAGCAGCAATCAAGGCTCCGGGAGGCGTCTGGTGGCTGCGAATTTCTCCTCTGCACAATTAGGGAAAGGAGCAGGAGATAGAGAGTGACAGAATAGGGAAAGAGAAAAAAAAAATTTATCTGACTATGTGAAATTTTAAAATTTTTTGTTTAATTTCAGTTTTGTGATTGACTGGTCTAAGATTTTTATGGAATTATGGTGATCTTTGGTAAAAATCTAGTGTTTGTTTAAATACTACTGTAACGAAACTCGAAAATCTGGTGAAATCATAAGTTTTCGGCATATTGGTTATCAAGTTTCCGTTTAGTAACCAACTAGTAATTATTTAAAAACAGTTCGATAATCAATTGATAACCATTTGGTAATCAACTGATTACCTTTAAGAGGCAGTCGTTACTAATCAGAAATCATTAGCTACCAATTGGTAACCAATTGGTTACCTATCGATGGTGGTGGTTATCTATTGGAAACACCATCAACGGTTGGTAACCAATTGGTAACCAACTGATTGGAAACTCATCATCGCGGTGATCAGTACCAGCTGGTTACCAATTAGTATTTAGTTGGTTATCAAGTTTCTGATCAGTAATCGCTTGGTCACCAACCGGTAACTATTTGGTAACTAACCGGTAACTATTTGGTTACCAGTTGGAGGTAGTGGTTATCGATCGAAAACTCATTGGTGGTTGGTAACCAGCCGGTTATCATTTGGTGACCAATCGGTTACTTGTCGACAATGGTGGTTACCGATCAGAAACCTGTCGGCAGTCGGTAACCAACTGGTAACCAGGTGGTTACATACTTGTAATCAAGTGGTTACAAACTTGTAACCAAGTGGTTACCAATTAATAACTTGGTGGTTACATAAGGACACCAATTAGTAATAATAGTTGGGATTTTAAAATAATTAAATAAATAAATATTTATGATGTCATATATGATATTTCTTATAAGAGTTTTTTCATGTGTAACAAAAATCAATCTAATGTATAATTTTGTGACATTCATCAAAAGTCCCCAAATCAATGTGGTTAATCATTATTTTTAGTTTTGGAATTATAGGTTAATTCTTTATTATTAAAAACTTTTACAAAAAAAAAACAAAACCTTCTTCTTAAAGGTTGTGCACTAACATGCAAGACAATAAAATTTGCCTTACTAAACCCAACTAAATATGGTCTTCACATGTCTCTTTCCGTCAAAATTTTCAGAATCAGATAAATAAGTCGATTAATTTGTGATAACTTGACATAACTTTCTTCTTAAAGGTTGTGCACTAACATGCAAGATAATTAAATTTGCTTTACTAAACTCAACTAAATATGGTCTTCACATGTCCCTTCCCGTCAAAATTTTCATAATAAGATAAATAAGTCGATTAATTTGTGATATCGGAAATCAATTTTAAAAAATGTTAAAAGTCGTGAACAAAATGGAATTTATCATAAAGCAGTCAAACAATATCAATCGACCTTGCCAAAGGATTAAGAAAATGGAAAGTGCAGAACATTTTAATCATACCGGAATTGTTTAGGAAGATCCACTACTCCATGAAGCCAAACAAAACAAACAAACTTTGGAAGAATATTCTCCAATGTGGAGGTTAACATATGGCGACCAGACGAGCAATGGACGGTGCTCCAATAACGGATTTGACTACAACCGCATAAATGACTTAGAAGAAAAAGTACCTAACCGTTTTCCTTATCCTCATTTTTCTTCTATTTAGACGTCACTGTGTATTTACTTGTTCTTGACCCATTTATATATATATATATATATATATATATATATACACACACACACATATCGTCACTATTCCAATTTCCTATGTCACTACTTTTTGCTTAAGCCACCGAATCACAACACTAGTTCCTTTTAATATGTTTTCTCTTTTTTGATAGCTGGAACTTTTTAATGAGTTTCTCTTTACCACTTCCATGATTTAAGGAATCATTTAAGGAATCAAGAGTGACACAGTACAAGCTACTACCATTGTGGAGAGTCACGAATATTCATATCTTGGAGATTTTTAATATGGGATAGGGTATATTAAAAACGTTAGATTTAATTAAAATCACATAATACAAAATATATATATATATACACACATAATCCAACAGTTAAAAACAAAATTCTAATTATCTTATCATAGAATCTTCTCATTACATATATATATATATATATATATGCACATTGTCTTGTTTCATATATCTTTATAAAACGATATAGTTCTTTTAATATGTTATTATAACAATTGGTTGATTTTAACATCATTTTTTAATAATACTTGTCATTTAATAATATCATAGGTTGTCGGTCTTGAAAACATTTCACACACACACACATATATGTGTGTTTGGTAATCTTATTTTTGAAAATGAACGGTTGTAATAACAGCATCCTAGACAAATTGCTGATTTATTCGGAAAAAAAATTACTAATTGATAAGATCATATAAGTCTTAAAGTATCTGTGAAACCTCGAGTCAAATATTGATATTCTAGTATAATCATAATAAATCGGGATCACCACATTTCACTTCCTTATTCTGACTTTTTCCATTGCAAAACCTCTTGGAGTCTTACAAGATGCCTCTTTTTCGCATTTATTATGGTTTTTTCTTCACGACTATTATAATTGGAATTTCTAAAAGTAATCCAAGATTATTCTTGTTCTTATATAATTCTTATGTTTGAGTTTACAAGATCTAGTGATCTTAGCACTAGAAGAATATTAAGATACATTATGTTATTAATTAATTATGGGCATTATAATTAACAATAAGAGTCGGTAAACAGATACCAGAATTTAGAAAAAGCAATTCGCAGTTGGGGATTGATCACAGTCCAGATTCGTGAATGGTTGACTATAAATGGGGTTTGGATTTGGATTTAGAAACAGCCAAAATTAATGTACTTATCCTTTTAATTAGTCTGTCTAAATACTTTGATCACAAAAATCTCAGCGCATTTTCCTTACAAAAACCAAACCTCGACCAGTCAATATATATATATATATATATATATGACTGGTGGTTCATTCCAATATATATTAAAAATATATATGTACTTATATATATATGTATATATTTATATAGCTACATATATGGTGGTTAATACGTTACTAGGACACAAACATGAACATTAACCGTCAACCCACTTTGTGGGGTCTTGTATACGTACCTTATCCAAATTTATTATCTTTTTGCCACCCAACTTTGGACAAGTTATTGCGATTATGTTTTTTTTTTTTTTTTTTTTTCAGAAAAATGCATGGGTTTAATATAATTTATGGTAGTTGGATCAGCTTTAGGTGAGAAATTGGTTAATTAGAGTATTATAACGGAAGCAAGTTGGACCTCATTTTCTTTCTCAATTATATATTTATCCTATTGTAACAATATTGTTATCTAGATTAGTTGTAATATGGTCAATATTTTCTTCCATTTCACACTAGCCTTTTTTTCCAATCTGCTGTCTCTTTTGCTTAGGCGCCAAGTATTTACATGGATCTTTCCAAGTTATTGGTTTGAGTTTACTAACATCTATCAGCTTCTTTGATTAGATATTAAGCACCGACTCTCCGTTTTTTTGTCTCTCTCTCTCCGCTTGTTTGCTTTGAGAGACAGTGAAAATGCAATTATTTTCCTGTTTGTACGTTTTCTATCACACACGCAATTTTTTTAAGTTGAGAAATTGTTGTGCGGTTTCATAGTATCGGTTTCATACAATTGCCCATGAACTTTCGTCGCCTAATAAGTTAATGAAAGTCTTGGTCGTTTTTTATAGCAAGAAAGTCTTGGTCGTTTCTTTTGCTTAGTGGACCGACCATTTCTCCCACTTCTCTACAATTTCAAGTGTGTGTGTATATATATATTGTAGTGGATTAACATCCGAGACTAGTAAATTTTATTTAAGATAATATAACAATCAGATGATTTTATCATAGTATTTTTTATTATTATTTATTATTTGCATTAATATTTAAATAGTGAACGTAATAAGATTCTAAATAATAAATTACATGTAAATCAATAAATTGTTACAAATTTCTGGATAAAAAATTATAACTGTCGGACGTATATGCTTATCAGATACACTTTTCATATTCATATATACATGTATATATGTATATATATTTTTTTTCAACTTCTCGCTTTGATAAATTAGTTTTTAGTTTAAAAATTTTTTAAATTAACTTTTCAAACTTCAAAATTTGTTACAAGTAACTCCAATCGAAAACAATATTAAATTTTAAACGGTCTTTCTGACATATGATTCATACATGACCTACAATTGAAGACATCCTAGGTTTTTTTTTTTTTTTGCCTGAATCAGCTCATATGAATAATCTTGCTGGGCTGGTTTATTATTTTATTTTTCAAAAGATGAAGGCAGTTTTGTTTTTATTCCAGCCAAAAAGACATTGATCGCCCTAAATAAAATGTCAAATACGAGTCACATGTAAGAACACCATTAAAAAATAACCCAATTCTCAATTAGAGATAATTACAATGGATTTTGAAGTTTAAAGGGCTAATTGTCAAAATTTTTAATTTAAAATAAAGCTTATATATAGAATAAACACACACACACACATATATATATATATATAACCCCTCTTAAAGTTGCACCATTTATCCATTTGTGGCTTAAATAAGAATTATACATAAGTATGGCTTTTATCCACAAGAAGCTAATTAAATTACAATATAAGAAAATTCAAAACTCCGACTAATTAAAAGTTTGGAATTAATTCTTTTTCAAAAAAGAAAAAAAGGAATTAATTGGTGCCACATGCAGTACGTTAACAACGTCAAGTCTCAAAGACTTTGGAGGCAATTAGTAATGATTAATACGTGACACATATTTAGGACACGTACACCGCAACTTCACAATCTTTTTAGCTGAATTTGGCAATTAACTTCTTTTTTTTTTTTTTTTTTTTGTGCATGGATTTATTAATTTCTGATTAGTTAAGATTTTTATTTTTTTTGATAATATTATCTCAGCTGCTGAGTGATTGAGATGGTTAGCCATCATAATCTTGTACAAGAAACAACAGTACGTGTAGACACATGGAATATTTTCTATATATGTCAATCAAATATTATTCTCGGTTGACTTGAATATGGTTTCTTTAACAATAAAAAATAACAATAATAAAAGACCATAAATTTCACTTGAAATTTCTAGGCTAATTAACGTAATTTACTTGTTAAGTTTATTGAACAGTCAACGTTTTGGTTAACCAAAGCAACAATCTTTTGCTGCCAATTGGATCTTACTAATTCAATAAAATAATATCGTAATAGATTATGTAATTACGTGGTTTATTAGTTATTCTGGTTTAATTAAGTTCCTGTTATTAGCCGTTGCATATATACTATAATAAATAAATGCTTTTTGAATGGAAAAATAATTAATGTTAACAACTTGCAAATTATCTTCAATATTCTATCTACATAATTAAAGATTGCACCACGTGTTCTCTTCCAAGGAACATAAATTACGCTTGAAAATATCACCAAGTAGACAAAAGAACTTTTTTTTTTTTTTTTTTTTTGAGATTTGGAAAATATATAAATACATGTATAGCAATTCATACTTCTAATCAATTGCTAGTATGAAGAAAAGTTTCCCCTTGTTCTCCCTTCTGTTTGAGTATGTAGAACACCAAAGGAAGACAAAATACCCAACTTTATTAATTAGTTATGTTAGAGAAAAAGAATAGATTTTGGAATCAAATTATAGTAATAATAGCCGTTATGTTGATGATTCGTCATAATGGTCTTGCCCTTTATGAAGGTCGCCATATAACATTGTTGGCTCATATTCACTAATCTTAATATTATTATAATTTATTTATTATGGACGTTCTATATGATTGTTTGTTATTATAATTACTTCTTTAAACCTTGGGAAGTGAATTTGTGTTGGAGTAGTTTGAATTGAGATTTTTAAGTTTTAATAGTAATTTTTTTTGAATTTTCAGAAAAGACAAAAAACTTTTTGGGAAAAGACAAAAAAAAAGTTTGAGTTGGATGGTTTGGATGGGTGAATCAAACTCCCCCTTAAACTTTATATTTTATGCTAGAATCAAACATAAAATATGCTTGCAATCACTTTTATTGGACAATTTTAGGAGAGGGAAAATAAAGAATATCCAACTGGCAGATAAAAAATAAAGAGGAGGAAAAAAAAAAAAGTAGAACAACAAACATATATTTCAATAGGCCTCCTTTTTTTTTTTTTTTTTTTTTTTGGACCTTAGGGCACCACTTAACTTCTATTTATGCTTGACCTAGGAAATATTTAAAATGAAATGGAAAGTGTGTAGTGTAGCAAACTTGGATAGAAAGGAATTACATTGCTGATTTACTTCTTTTTTAGTTTCATACTCTAAAGGAAAAAATAAAATAAAATTACAATTAAAACGAAGGAAAAAAAATTCGGTGGAATATGACTTGTAGAATAGAAACAGGTCAAAAAGTAGATATTATTTAGAAAAAAAAATAAAGATTTACTATAAATTAAATTAAAAAAATATACCCAAGGCATCACTCTTACTATGGGGTATAGTATTGGCCACCCATTACATTACTTATTCCTCCTTTTGTTTTCCTCAGAAGAAAAAAATTTTTTTTTTATCATGAGTGCTTTTCTTTTTCTTTTTCTTTTTCTTTTTCTTTTCTTTTTTTATCAAAGTAAAACAACAAAATAATAATTAAAAAGAACAATCACAAATGCCTAAAGCAAAGACAGATCCTTGGTCGGCGTCACGGTAAAGGGAACGTGCCGGGCCTGAGCCTTCCCGGACCCATTGGCCCAGCGATTCAGAATCATGGTACAATCCCGAGAGTAACGGTCACGTATCTAACCGTTGAGATGATAGTGTCAAGTTTATCAATATTCAAAGACTTTTCTATGTTACCTCCGACTACAATGATCTAATAATAATGGACTATCGCGATAAATCAATGATCAAAGGTTCGAGTGGGAGTCTTTGGATTATCGTGATAAATCAATGATCAAAGATTCGAGTGGGAGTCTTGAATATGAAAGTTTAACACATGCTCCTATGCATAAAACATTGCCAGAAAGAGAATAACATCCTTGACCCTCTCTTACATTTTCTTAAAATGTTTGTGAACCCATTTCAATAAAAAGAGACTAGGCTGTTGGTAGTCATCTATACGAATTTGTATAATAACTCAAAAAAAAAAAAAAAAAAGATTTTAAGAGTACTACGTATGAACGTAATAGCTATTTTTGTCATGACAATCTACATTATCGATTGCTATTTCTTTCTTTGTTTTCTGTTAATTATGCTGGTATTTCTATCTAAACAAAATAAATATTCAATTACTTGTACATTTAATAGAAATATTAAGATCGATATAGCAAAACACCATTTATAGTAAATATAACAACTAATTAACTGTTGGTTTGACTAAAAATCCCTCTTCAGAAAGATGTTCTAGTCTAAAAGTTTCCAATATGGTTTAGCTACATGTCGGACAAAAAACACGTAACTAAATTGAGATATGAGTGAATAAATCTTTTCATCATTACAGATTGAGATCTAAATAGATACATATCTTTAATATAAAGATTAAAATTACAAAATAGATAAAAAGAAAAAAGAAAATAATCCCACTGATCATACTTTGAGATAATAAAAAAAAAAAAAAAAGTAGAAGAAAAAAATGAGAGAGTCTAGGTCAAGCTAGATAACTTTGTTGTTATGTAACTGCTGATGCATTTTCCATGAACTTGCATTTCAAATTCTTCTATATGTGCAGTGGCTGTCATTTGTCAATTGAATTGATATTTCAGAATAAGAAATTTTTCAAAATTTTCAAATAAAGTGATAATGTCAGTTAAGGGTAAGTATTGTATTTGTATAATGAAGGGGGAAAGTTGACAAGATTTTCAAACCCATAAAATTTAAATAATAATAAAAAAAAAAGATGCTTAAAGTTGATAAAATATTTAGCTTCCGTTTGAAATACAGATTTGAAATTGAATTTTTAAGTTGAAGTTGTTTGACTTTTCAAATACTAGTTATAATTTCTATTTACTCTTCAGAAAAAGACAAACTGAGATGAAAAACTTAGCATGCGTTTAGTGCATGTGTTTGAATTAAGTTTTTTAGGTTGAATTTGAGTTGAATTGTTATGCGTTTGGTGTACGAGTTTGAATGAATAGAACTAAAAAGTATAAAAGCTTGAAATATGTTGAGAAAAAAATATCAATATAGAGTTGTAATAGTAAACTGTGATAGTTGAAACTGTAGTAAAAAAAAAAAAAGATTGTATTTGAATGCAACTGGTGCATCAATGTAAGTTTAGGCTTGGACCTAAGAGCCAAACGAAAGCTTTATCTTATTTGGCTACATGCAAGGGCGGAGCTAGGAATTTTTTTCAGTGAGGGCATATACTAATTTTTTTTTAAGATAAAACAAATTTTAGTGGGGATTATGTGAGAATTTTTTATTTTAGTGGATTTATATAATGATTTTTAATTTTAATAGGGATAAAGTAGTAAAAGTATAAAAAAAAAATTATCAGAATAATATTAGTGAGGATTATGTAAAATTTTTTTATTTTTAATAAAAATAAAATAAGAACTATATGAGAATATTTTATTTTCAATAAAAATAAATTAAAAAATTAAAAAAAAATTTAGACAAAATTAAAAAAATAAAAAATTTGAGCCCCAACTCACATCACCCTCTCCCTCCGCCTCTGGCTACATGGGTATGTTCTCTTTGAAATATGCCTGGCAAGTACCAAACTCATACCAAAAGCAAATTGGAAGGAGACAAAAACTTGGTACGTAGAATTAGAAATACAGAAATTGCACTATTCTACTTTTCTCTCTAGGCACTTGCCACGGATAGGGAAAGTTAAAAAGCAGAGACTTGACAGGCTCCTCGCTTATCCTTTAATAAACATACTTTTTTTTATATCACTTTATCTCTAATTAATTGACATTTCTTCATAAATTTTAAAAAAAAAAATAAATAAATTAGTCATTATTTTATACACCTGGGGCCACCCACTGGAGGGATATACTTCAAATCTCAATGCCACCCCAAACCAAACAGACACTATCCTCGATACCCCCTCCAATCTCAGCCATCCTTTCAACTTCCTCCACATCCAACGGTCCTGATCATTCCACCACAAACCGCGTATCTAGTAACCACTGTTTTTTTTTTTAATAATTTCCATGCTCTATAAAATGGCCATTGAACCAAGTCACTTCCGTATCCACCCCACAACAACCCTCTCAAACTTCCTACTCTCTCACTCTCAATCTAAAATTACCATTTGATAATAGAAACCAAATTATTCAAATTTATAATTATAAAACAGGGGGAAAAAAAATGGCATGGGTTTTTACGATGAAAGTAGTGTTGTTTTCGAGTTGTGTCGTGTTAACGGCGTTGGCAATGAGAATCTCTGTTCCATTGGAGTTCATGGCCTCGCACGTGCCGCTCTTGTGGAGCTCCGTCGTCTCGTGGCTGAGGCCTCCCTACCTCTACGTCGTCATCAACGGCATCATCATCTTCATCGCCGCCTCTTCTCGGTTCCACCACCGCCATGATCACGAGAAATTATCCGCTACGACGAGCGTCTCAGATGATCATCACCATCACCATCATCATGATCATCTCGATTATGGTGATGATGATTATCAGGAGGTCAAGGTCACTTCGCCGGAGTTCCGGATGGTGGATCAGACGGTGGTCGTGTATCAGCGGAGATCAGAGGAGGAGTTCAGCTCGGCTGCTGCTGCTGATGATGATGATCAGGTTAAAATGGTTGTATCGGTGAACGATCATCGCTCTGCGGAAGCTAAAGATGATCATGATCAAGAAGAGCTTGTGATGGTGTTGAGGTCCACGAGAGCTGAGAGTAGTCCTCCGGAGAGGATTATTGAGTCGGAGGAGAAGAAGGTTTTGTTATCGACGGAGAAGCCTTTAGTCTCTGCCAGGTTCGGTGACCGGAAACCGGTTAAACCAAGTCCTGAAGGTACACACACATATATACATATACACACACACACACACACACATATATATTATTCTTTGTCCTTGTGATGCCATTCTGTTTTTATTCATGTAGTACAAGTTTCTGAGCTTTTGAACTTTTTAAAAAAACTATTCAAATGAATAATATTTCTGGTTTTTATGAATTCTAAATTAAAAAAAAAATATTGTTCACTAAAGTTAAACGACGAGTTAGTTGATAATCCGTTTGGTAAGAACGTAATTTTTTTTTGTTTATTATAAATGAGTTGTTAGAATTTAGTTGGTATATATTTAGGTGTAGTTTATTTATTTATTTTACCTTAAAAAATCTATACAGCTTATAGATTTGAATATTTGTTTATAAGTTTTGAACTTTTGATCATTGTCTACATGATATTGGTATAACTTTTTACAATTTTTCTTCTCTTTTGCAGAATAAACTCTATCCTATGGTGTTCTTTTTTTTTTTGGTTGAAAAAGTAACTTTTTTTACATGTTTTTACTGAAAGATAGGTCGTCCGACAGTAATCATGATTTTTTAAAAAAAAAAAGCTAATTCAGTACAACGTGGACCATTTATGTTTTGTTTCTCGAATTTACGAAATGATATTTTGTCGTTGTGAAAATTGCCTTTTTTTTTTTTCTCCGAAACCAAACCAGAGTTCAAACATGGCATCGAATTCACGTACTCCCACAGTCAATTCTCTGCCCTTTCTTCTTTTCTACAAAAGTTTAAAAATTTCAAAAGTCAACTCGTCAAAAAAAAAGACAAAGAATTTTATTACCAATTTTAAAATTTTTTTTTTCAGGTGAAAAGGCTTCGAAGGTCAAGTCGACGCCAAAACGACACGAAACGATGGAGGACACGTGGAAGGCGATAATGGAGGGGCGTTCGATGTCGTTGAGCAGGAACAACCTGAAGAGTAGCAGCTGGGACTACTCTGATATGGAGAATCAGGGCCGTCAGATCATCGGCTTTGGCGATCTTGATCAACCTGATCAGACGCCGACGCCGTCGCCGTCGCCTTCGCCGATGATGATGATGAAGAAATCTGAGACGTTCAAGGACCGGACCAATCAGCAGCCTCCAGCTGTCGCGACTAGCAATAGTAAGGCGCTGTGGAAAGAGCCGTCGCTGAGTCAGGACGAGTTGAACAAGCGAGTCGAAGCGTTCATAAACAAGTTTAATGAACAGATGAGGATGCAGAGGCAGGAGTCGTTGAATCAGTATATGGAGATGGTCAACCGTGGAAGCCACTGATCATGTGTACGGATAATGTGTTTTTTGAAATATATGTTAATTGTTGGGTTTTTCTTTTCTTTTTCTTTTTTCTTTTTTCTTTTTAATTTGGTGAATAGGTAAATATTTGCAAATGGTAGTTTGATGAAATTAATATGTTTCATCAGAAAAAAGAAAAAAATGAACATGACAATTATCTTTTGAAGATTTTTTTTTTTTTTTTTTCGGTCAAGGGTGTTTATTTTACAACTCACCCAAAAACTTGTGTATAGAAAGATGGTTAATGAAGGGTTTTTTTAGCTCATGTAATATTTGTATGAACCACATTATTAAATTAATTAATTCTACTTTTATTTTTTGTTTTTGTATATGGTTTCTAGGTGCAATTTCTTCTGGATATTGTATGTAGCATAATCTATGTGTTTTCTTTTTCTCAAGAATTAGTGTTACCTTCAAAAAGAAAAAAGAATTAGTATTATGATGTTTAGTTTTTAAAAATGGTTGTGATAAAATGTTTCTTTTAAAACACCGCTTTAAGAGGAGAATTTTATAGTGGTTAAAAAAAAAAAAAAAACCGATAGGTATAGTTTTGAACCAAACTAACAGTTCCAACTGTATCTTATCAATAGGCATACATGCCATCACCGACGTCAACGGCTAGTTGTAGCACTCGTACAAAACAAACTACCAGGAAGCAAAATTTAGTCAAGCATTCGATCGAGTTATACGGCAGATTGTTGTTTTAGTGAAATTTTATGGCAGGCCAGAGGAGGAGCATATTAGGACAAAGAAAGAGAAAGAAAAGTGTACAGAAAATATATAATCTAGTTTATGTTACAATAACATCCTTGTACAGAATAAAAAGATGAGGTGTATTTAGGTTTTGTTTGGTATTAAGACTCAACTCCAACTAAACTATACTTTTTCATCTCAATTTTTATCTTTTTCTTAAGAGTCAACAAAATTTATAACTAATTTTTTAAAAATCAATTAACTCCAACTTAAAAATTTTATCTCCGACTAACTTACCAAACGGAGGCTTACAGTTACAAGTAGTTTTTTGACCTACTATTTGTATTGTCAAATATGTTCTCACACTCTTCTTCTTTCCAAAGTTGTAAGAAATCAACAATATTAGGTCCAATAGATATACAACTCTTTTCCTTCCCAATTTCTTCCCTACCAAACACGACTCCCTTTTCTTGCCCAAAATCCCTCCAATTTCTTTCCCCTCTCCTTTTCACTCTACCAAACCAAACACAAGCCTAGTGTTCTGCAACTTTTTTCATTATTTACATTTAAAAAAAAAAAAGAAAAAAAGGGGGGGGGGGGGGGGGGGGGGGGATAAAACTCAGAATGCCGATTAGATATCATGCTTTAGAAGTTGATACAGCAATTCCACAAACTATAGTACCCGAAAGGAAGGGAGAAAAAAAAATCAAGCTATCACTGATTTGAAGTTAAGCATCAAAATTTCATACCACTGATTTCATCAAACAGTGATTCCTTTAAGTTCAGCATCCAATCAAGCTCGTTTTAGCCTCTTTATTCTCTCCAGAGCACCAAGGCGACTTTCGTCATCTTTGATAGCATCTCTTTCTTCAGCTTCTTTTCTCTTCTGAGCCAAGTCTCCAAAAACAGCATCCGGAACATCTTTCTGCTTGATTTCAACTTTCTCATCATCTTCCTCCGAGTCACTTTCTTCCGGTAGGTCAATGTCTTCGACATTTGCAGTAGCTTTCAGGCCTCCATTGGGCTGCGATTCTATTCCGGCACTCACAAATCCTACTTTTCTGTTGCTATCTCTAGCAGTGGTATCGTTGGCTGCAGGAGCCAACTGTCTCTCCAGAGCAGCCATTTCATCTTCGGTGACCCCAGCTTGCTTCAGTTTGTCTTTTGCGTCATCAAGGCTCACCGTCTGATCCTTCTGCATCAGATACTCCGGCAGGATAAAATGCGTCTGGAAAAACAATAAAAATGAGGTAAGTAATCAGCAATAAATTGTTTTCTTCTACTCTAAGAATCCTTGAAGTTGTACAAGCAAATAAAAATGACTTGGCAAGGCTTATTGAGCTTTTCTTGGGTGAATGGGAAATCAGAATCATTGAGCTTACCTGGCTATAGCTTGCAGAAACACTACGTTTAATACGAAGCATTTCTCTGAAGGTATCTTCATTTCCATGTTGTACTTCAAACTCATGCCATTTATTCCAGAAATCCACATCGGATCGAGGATCTGAAAACTGTGATGCAAATACAAATATACCACGAGCACGGTCAATTTCTCCCAAGCTCTTCTCAAGCTCAGCATACTTCAAACACATTGTCTTCACATCTTTGTCTGGAAGACCAGATTCTATTGCTTGCTCATATATCTCCCTTGTTTTTGGGACACCAAATATCTCAGCTGCACGAGCAATATAGATTTCATACATGCCCAATTTCTCATTGTTCGGTACAGCTTTCGTTGCTTGGTCATAAACCTTCATAGCCCGCTTTGCCAGGCCATAGTCCTCCTCCAGCTTGGCATACTGGAGATACAACGGTTTCACTGCATCAGCAGGGGCCTGATAGACAAAAGTAAATGTGTAACAGTATTAGGATCAGCATAATTACAAGTTATAAAGGGCCAAAGACGTAGACAAATATCAATGCACTTGTACATATACACCTAAAAAAACAAGATATGGATAGTCATAAAGAGACAGATAATTAACAAAACAGAAGGAAACTCTTAAAACAAACACTTCTTTTCTTTAATTATTTAAAAGTTTAACCCAAGAACTGCTATGTTCTACATGAAAGTTCGACCTAAAATCCAGTAGAATGCAGTCCACCCTAAAATATCCAAACAACAGAGAAAGGGCCTCAGGTTTTTGAACTTAGAATTATAATGAGAACTACCGTAACATAGTACATTTAGACGTACAATTAAATTTAAATTTCAAGAACGGACAGAACAACTCGAATGATTCAGCTCAATAATAAGTTTATGCTATTTCTCCCCGTATGTTGATTTCAAGTTTTCAACCTCTTCCTACTACTTGAACCATTGTTACGCAGAAAAGACTTAACCTTCTGTCTTATAATAACCTCATTAAAACCCCTAGGAAAATTGACCATTCATAGAAAGTAACGATACTTTCCACCTTTAATTCATTATAACGGCATTATAAATATCCTCAAAAAGCACCTTGAGTATCAACATAAGGTACCTTTTAATGATTATATATAATAGTTGAAGAAATCTGAATAGCAAATTTAAGAAGAAAAGTTGCAAACAGAGAAAAGGAAATGACGCTGCATGTCTATTTGTCCCCTCAATATACATGAGGAAAAAAAAATGACACGAAAGAAATTTTCTCACTGGAAAGTAATCTAAAAGGAGTAGTACTGTGCATACCATTTCAACAGCATGCTCAAATAGCTCTCTTGAACGTTCTAGTTTTGTTTTGCCATATCTCTTCACAAATTTAGAGAGATAAGTCACCCATATATCTTTAACATGTGGGTACTTAAATATCTTTACACCTCTCTCATACACCTTGAATGCATCTTCAAAGTATTTATGTTCCTGAAACAAGAAAATTGTAATTTGGTCGATAACTTAGAAAGAAATAATTTTAAAAAAATAGCAAAAAAGGTAGGCGGAGAAACAAAAAGAATGCCCATACTTCCAGAAGCAATGCATAATTGATTATAATTTGTGGCGTGGCTATTCTTAAATCCAATATCCTCTCATAAACTGCTCGAGTGGACTCCAAAGTACCAAGGCTCTCCTCCAAATCCACGTAAAAAGCCCACAGTCTCAAAGATTTATGCAGCTTCATCTGAACTGGTTCACTTCCATCAGCAGCCACTGCAAGAGAATAAAGTAAAGGGTAAAAATTTGCTCAAAAAATACAGAAAGTCTAAACTGATATTCGGAGTTAGAGTTGGTGAGATTAGGGTTGGACAGGCCGAATATGGTGTTTCTGCCACTTAACATGTGCTAAAACAACCACATACCAAATTCCGGGACTATGCAGGAAAGACTTCATAGTCCCATTCCAGATTCTTTTTGCACAGAAAATACTTCATAGTTCTTAGATGCTATGTGTGAATAGATTTTGAATTTAAGTATAAAAGCTTACACTAAGACCTGGTGCTCATTCAACTTTTAGATTTTGAATGAATTTTTCACTGAACGAGAGACACTACACACAACCAACTTCTCTTCTCTTCACACGAGGAATACCGTGTAACCCACTCAAAACTCAACGTTTAACAAAGAAGACTAGCTGCTTTAATCAGGAATGAGATGGAACAACGAAAGGAAAAAAAAAATAAAGGAAATTGAACACTAAAAAAGATCAAGTTTACAGTAAAGCAAAAGTATAAATGCACGACGGTTAACCAAATTTACAGAGCTAATATGATAGTATGACTGGTCAAAATTTTTAGCTGAAATGGTTTCTCTTCAGCATAAACGTCAAGAGAAATACTTGCAGCTTACTGCCTAGCTTTGAAATGAATACAATTGCAAGTTGCGTCAAGAATTAATTGAAGAACAGTCAGTGTGAACTGTGAAATTATCATGTTCAATACGATATTAAAAAATTAGAACCAATTTCACGGTTACAAAAGTTCTAGATAGAATGCGAGTAAAATGAAATAAAACAATTGACCCCTTCAATTAGAAGAGAGTAAAATGAAGAGATGTTATTTCAGAGAATCCTATTATCAGACGAAACCCCAAGAAAAGCAGAAAAATTAACAAGTAATATAGAGAAAGTAACATCAATACATTACCTCTTCGTTTGACCTCAACTGATGGCTCTGCTGTAGCACGTCTCATCAACTCCAATGCTCCTTTAAAATTCTTATGCCTCAATTCCATTTCAGCCCACTCACACCAAACGCTAGCCAGATTATCCACCGCCTTGTAGTTCACCTGCGTTGCTTTGTCAAAAATCACTCTTGCATTTGAAATATCTTTGTGGTTCTCATAAAGCTTAGCAAAAGCAACCCACAACGTATGAGGCTTCCCCACTGCTTTCATCGGATCAACAGTCCTCACCGCCTCAGTGTAAGTAAGAATCTGCCTCGTGGGATTACCCTCAAATAGCTTCACCCTTCGGTGCCACTGCTCCACATTATGCGGATTCTGCCGCAAAAGCACACTATTAGCTAACTCCGGTCTTCTATCCATCAGGTGGTCTAATCGAGCTAACCTCAAATCCACATCTTTGTCATCATGTAACCAAAACCCATTAAGTATCTTATTCTCAAATTCAGCCACGGACAAACTTAAATCCAAACGAACATCCCCATCCCCATCCTCCTCCTCACCCCCATTCTCTTCCACACCTTCTCCTTCCTCTTCTTCATCGTCGCTCATATCCATATCCTCCATCTTATGGGCCAGCATACTCTCTTCGAACTGCGAATACGAATCGAAAATCACACTAAAATCTCTAACCGTAACCACAGTAGTCATGCCCTCCTCGAATATATCCCTGGCCTTCTCGTGCAAATTCCTCCTAATATAATACTCCGCGAGCGAGGTCCACAACCGTCCCACCTCGTCGGTAAACTTCCTAATCCCGCCCCTAATTATCGCGTCCACATTCAGCCCCGAAACCTCGGTGGCGTGCTTAGTAAGCAAATCGCACAACTCCAACCACAGCCTATGCTTAGTCTTCCCCTTAATCGAATAAAACTGATCATCATTCAACACAGAAGCCAATCTCTCGGACGCCTCTTGCCAAAGACTAGAATTAATCAAGAATTCAATAAAATCTTCAATATGAGTGGGATCATATTTCAAATACCTTCGATAAACGCGAAGCGAGGTTTCGATAGGGACACCCTTTTGGCTGACGAACACAAGGTAGGGCTCCCAAATTCGGTCGTGCTGAGTCACCGGAAGCGCGCAGAGAGCTCTGTCGAAGGTCCGGCGAGTCCGGGTGAGGAGCTTCTGCTCGGTGAGAGTCTGGAGGTACATGATCCAGATCCGGGGCATCTTGTGCATGGTGACGAGAGCTCGCTCGAAGGTGTTGTTGAGGGTTTCGTACTGGGAGTGAGTGATGGGAAGGTTGCGGACGAGCTCGAGGCGCTCGCGGAGATAGGGGTGCCAAAGCTTGTAGCTTCCGGGGAGGGCCTTTAGGGCACGCTCGTAGATGATGAAGCGTTTTCTGAACGGCGCTTCCGACCGGGCTACGAGGTACCGCCACCATAGCTTGAGGCTGAATGGGTTACGGAGGAGCTCTTCCTCGTAGAGAAGGTCGTCTTGCGAGGGGTAGAGTTCTTTGGAGACAGCCATTTTTGGAGCTTGAAAGGAGCTTTTTTGGAAGAATAAACCCTAAACCCCCGAAAGCAAGTTCAGATTGTTGAAGAAATTGATTCAGCTCTGGTTTGGAATTGGCTCCGGAGAGGGAAGAGAAAAGTACAGAGAGTTGGGAAAGATGAGCCAGTTGAGTTTTTGGGAGGAAATTGAAATCGGAATGGCGATTCCAGTGTGGGGGGGCGCGCTGAGGAGGGAAGAAACGGGAAAACGAAGGATGGTGATGAAGAAATTAATTACTGAAGGGATTTTTCTTCAGCAGAAGAAAAAATAATAATAATAAATTTAATTAAATAAAAGGGAATCTTTATTTTAATTTTCATTTTTTGCTCTGATAACTAAAAGGAATTTTTGTAAAAATGGTTGTTTTTTTTTATATTGAAAATGGTTTGATTTTTTTTAAGTATTTTATCTTAAAATGTCACATGATTTAGAAAATTAATAGAAAAATAATAAATGTTTTTCTACCTTATACACAATCAAACAATGATTAAGTTTGCGTTTGGTTTACCGGTTGAAAACGAAATTTTTAAATTGAAATTTTTTAACCTTTCATAAATTAGTTATAATTTTTGTTAATTTTTTAAAAAAAGATAAAAATTAAAATAAAATGATATAATTTAATTGGGATATTCCTTCAAACCAAATTAAGCTTCGGTTTGATTCTCCATTTCAAACCTAAAGTTTTCATATTATTTTTTATCTTTTTCTTGAAAAGTCAATAAAAATTATAACTAATTTTTGAAAAATCAATCAACTTTAACTTAAAAATTCTATTTCAAACAAATGCACTAAATACAAATTAAATTAAATCCACTAATAACCTTAAAGCGTATTGGTAATTTTGTGGAAAGGTGATTCCCCATGCCGTTAATTTTAATGATAGCATAAGTTAGTGGATCGAATGAAAACGTGGTCTAGATTTAATTGTTTTGCACTCCTTCATGAATAAACAATATGTTTGGCTCCCTTATTTTGAAGGGCAAAACCGAAACCACTTGACACAAATATTTCAAATTTTCTACTAAGTAATTAAAAAATTAGTATAAAGTTTAGAATGTCTTATTGAAATACTTATACAAGTTTCAAAGTCTATTTATAAGAGCTTTTTTTAAAAATTATATTTTGTGATTTTGACTGTAAGTTCTTTACATAGCCAAAACTCTTTTGACAGATTATCGAAACACTTCCAAAAACAGCTTTGGACTCAGGAAGCCAGAGTAGCTTCCAGGAAGGCATGCGATATAGGTCCTTAATATGAAAGTTTGTATGCCTTTTCTTTTTGGCTTTAACTCAAAATTCCTCATCTTAGCAGGAGATAGCGCCCTTACTTTTGAAACCTCCGATTACCCAACTTATTTACCTATGAGTGTTCACATATCAAATTATACGGTTTCGACCTTAATCTGTTACCCAATTCACAACTTTTCGATTGAGAAAATCCAATCCATTTCCAATTCATTTCTTAAACATCAGATTTCACAAATTGGATTCACTAATTCATTTCGTAGCCTCCAAAAATTAAAACAAACATACTAAAGTATAAAATAGTTAATGAAATAATTTTGTCACAACGCAATCAAATGAAATCTTCAATGATAATAAACCAAATTGTAACAACAAATCCGTTAAAACAACACAAACATACATTAATTGTAAACTCAAAACAAAGTGTTCATAACTCACAAATACTACTTCATGTAAATTATATACAAGTATGGTTGAGAAATTCTTATGCTTCGTTTGGCATTTAAGTTTAACTCCAACTACACTATACTTTTTTCATCTTAGTTTTTATCTTTTTCTGAAAAGTCAACAAATTTTATAACTAATATTTAAAAAATCAACCAACTCCAACTTAAATATTCCATATTCAACCGACGAACTAAACAACTCCAACTTAATATCTATTTCTACCGATAACGTGAACTATTTAACTTATCCCTTTTGAAAAATCTTTTTTCCTCAAACAGGGCTATTTGAGAAGTGATACAAAACAATGTATCTCATCTGGTGATCGTATTCAATGGAACTCACATGTAAAAACCCAAATATTTAGGAGTGTTCTTACCGACCTTTTGTTGTCCCACCATCCTAACCCCTTTTTAGAGTCCAAACATCTTGACAGGCAACACTTCCAACAGGGCTCACTCCATGGTCAAAATGGGCTTCTAATCAAAATGGGCTTCCAAGTGGGCTTATTTTTGGAAGCCCACGAGCAAGGCTATGAGATCATCAGATTGAGTACTACTGAGGGCCATTTCCCAGATCAGAACGGGGGATGCGTATGGGGGTCTGGTGAGGCGTCAGAGCAGAGAAGCAGAGCCGAAACGGCGTGTTATTAGTAAATATATATTTTTGGGGGGGTTGGTTTTTGCAACTGCCACACGTAGATGCCGTAAGCAGCAATAATACTACACGCCAACCCACACGCAACCCTCCTCTCTCTTTCTCTCTCCTCTCTCTCTCTCTCTCTGATCATCTTCTTCTCTTCTCCTCCGACACACACAGTGCTCCTCAACCTCTCTCACTACTACGCGTTTTCCCTTTCCGTGAGTTCTTTTCTTCCTCTCTCTCTGTCTCTCTCTTTTTTTCCCCTCCTACTATTCTTCTCTGATTTTGTGAATTTCTGATGTTGAATGTGTGTGTGTATATATATGTTTAGGGTAGAGATTTGTGAAATTAAATTTGGATTTGGGGTTTTCTGATTTCTCTTTTTGAGTTTGGGGATGGGGTTTATGCATTGCTCTGATCTGATCATTTTCTGAAAAAAGGTTTCGTTTTTGCCTGTTTGGTTGCTGAGAAAACGGAAGGAAATGATCAGAACGAGGGTTGAATGTTCTTCTTCTAGGTCAAAGCACGAATTTTTGAATCAAAAGTATCATTTACCCCATGTTTTTCTTTTCCCACCTACCAAACAGGCAAGTTCCTGGGGATCTCTCTCTTTTTGCTAACTAATTTCTTATGTTGTTGGTGGATTTCTTTTTCTTTTTTTTCCCCCCCAAAAAATCAGTTGTCCTGACCACCATGGGCTTCAATTTGATTCTTGAAGCAACAAATTTTGTTACAGTTCCACAAGTTTTTATCTTTTTATTTTATCTTAAATCGAAAGTTTATGAGTAAGGAATTTGAGATAGTTCTCACTTGATTTTGAATTTTTTTTTTCTTTTTTATATGTGATTTGTCTTCAGTGAAGAAGGCTCTTTCTCTTTGCGCGTGTCCCGTTCTCTTCTCCAATCCACCACACACACATTGGCTAACTTCGAAAGCCTAAAACCTTAAAACCCGCCTACTTATCTCACTAAACCTCCCAAGTATATCTATCGAAACACATACAGAAAACACCCAAATGGAGGTTAAGCTATGGAACGACAAGCGCGAGAGAGAAATGTACGAGAACTTTGCCGAGCTCTATGCCATTATTAAGGCCACTGAGAAGCTCGAGAAGGCCTATGTTCGAGACGTAATCTCCTCGGCCGAGTACGAAACCGAGTGTATAAAACTCATTGCCCACTTCAAGACCTTAGCTTCCACGCTGAAAGACACCATCCCAAGCATTGAGCGGTTCGCGGAAACGTACAAAATGGACTGCCCGGCCGCGATAAACCGCCTGGTGACATCCGGGGTGCCTGCCACTGTGGAGCACCGGGCTGCCGCGGCGGCCATGGCGACGACCTCGGCCGCCACGGTGGCAGAGTGCACTCAGAATTTCATCACGGCCATGGACTCTTTGAGGCTCAACATGCTTGCTGTCGATCAGGTGCATCCCTTGCTGTCCGACATCTCGAATTCGCTTAGCAAGCTGAGCTTTTTGCCTCACGATTTCGTGGGGAAGGTGAAGCTGAAGGAGTGGATCGCGAGGCTGTCGAAGATGGGAGCGGCGGATGAGTTGACGGAGCAGCAGGCTCGGCAGCTTCACTTCGATCTCGACTCGTCTTACAATTCGTTTATGGCAGCTTTGCCTAATGCTGGCACTTGATTGATTCGTGTTAGTTTGTTAATAAGAAGGGCATCAACAGGATGTTTTACTCGGATGATTCGACATATATTGTCTCATCTTAGTTAGTTGTAGGGTACTTGGTTGGAACTCAGTGATGATGACTGCTTTGGGATGAGTTACTAATTTTGTGGTACTTGTACACTTTTTAAGGATGTCTGATCTTTAGTATTGATGCTCTATGGAATCACGGAAAAAATGGTTTTGTTGTTATCATATGGAAGTACTTTCTTGATTTTTGATGGATTTATGTTCTTTGTTCTCAATGCAGTAGTTGGTCTTTTAAATTACTTATCCTGGTAAAAGCAAGCATTTGTTAGTGGATTCTTACATGTCATTTATTATAGGATGCTAATTACGATTTAATTCTCAAAAGCTGAACTTTGGTACTTTTACTTTTGGAAATAGCTTTTGCCCCTGAGCAAAATTGACTTGCTGCATCATAGTGATTGTATATTTTCTCTGTGAGTGGAAAATATTTGAAACATTTCTGCATATGAGAGAATATTTGCATGGTATGGGCAGTTTTAAGGCTTTGTTTGGTATTTAACTCAACTTTAATTAAATTGTGTTTTTTTATTTCAGTTTTTGTCTTTTTCTAAAAAGTCAATAAAAATTATAACTAGTTTTTGAAAAGTCAACCAACTTCAATTTAAAAATTTCATCTTCAACCGATGAACCAAACGTAAGCTTATCTTGAGAACTTTATAATGTTGTTGTTTGCCTTGGGAAAGCAGATGCTTGCACTCTTACCCACAATCCACCTGTTAGGGAAGAATCGGAAATAACAGCGTACGAATGAAAATTGTTTAAAACATCACAACTAATAGAAACTGAATCTTATTTACGGGTCTTGGATATTCATACTCAGGACTCTTATCTCTTCGTGTTCGGTGCTGAACACCATCGGTGCCCTTAGATATCCAGAAATATGTTGGTTCTGACTGGAACAGAACCAATTCTTAAACAAAATCTATCGGCTGTTGGTAACTAGAGCAATTGTTTTTGGAGAGACTAGGTGGTGTTTTGGCGCTCCATGGTTTTGCCTTGGCCAATTGCCGACACCTTAAGTTGGTGTCTTAAATGCCAAAACCTTGTGAAGGCCCAAATTAGCTAGCTAAACGGACAGAAGGTACTCATAAGTCATAATGTTGAGGTTTGCCTTTCACGTGAAGTTACCAGACAGGTAAAGGACTTTTATTTGTCAAAAACATCGCTATTAATTTCACCATTCATTTTTGGCGAGTGAAATGCTAGTTTTGGTGAGTTGGCCAAAGAACCATTAATCGCCCAACCAAAAAATACCCTGTAGAAATGAGTTATGTTTTGGCTGGATGGCTGGCGTGCTTTTCCACACCAAGTCCTTGCATATATATATATATATATATGTATGTATAACTATATATTTACTGCTCATTATTTTTCCAGACAATGGGTGCAGAACGGCATTAATTCGTACTTTGAATCGAAAAGTGGCAAATGCAAAAATGATGACAGCCTTCATGATTCATTCTAAATACCATGTTTGCGGTTGCTTGGTTTTTTCAGCGAAATTTATGTCTGTGTGTGATTTAAATGGCCATAAATGTTCCTCTCTCTCTCTCTCTCTCCCTTTTTTTTTTTTTTTTTTAGCAAGCCAAGGGGGCCGTTTCTGAACCAGAAGAACAATGATTTCTCATTTTAGAACAATAATGATTTTCATCTCAAAACGAAACGAACACCAAATTGCCGAACACTGTCTCGGAAAGAGGAAAACAGAGCAACAAAAATAGAAACCAGTTCCAAGTCTGTTCTAAAAATGGTGGTCAAGGAAATTACATTAGAAGTTCGATGTATTAGAGAATTAATACAATGTCGTCACCTTTTTTTCCTGTTATCCACAGCAGACCAAATTCATGTACAACCTCATACAGAGCTAATTCTTATAGATGAAAAAGTAGATTCTACCAATAGGGTTCGCCTCATTGAAACTAAAATCAACTGCTAAACCTCCTCTTTTAAGTAATCTCTTCTTTGTCGCAGCTCGGTATCTTGAATTTGGAAAATTTTGTGTTATGGTGCGGGATTTACCCTTTTATGTAACGGAGTGAACATTTTTAAACCGTCAGATTTGAATGAAATGAGGCAATAATGTTGTCAAGAGCGGAAACAACAAGATACATATAACGACAATACCAAGAACCAAGGCTATGCACGTCCACTTCCTGGAACTCTTCTGGTACTCCCTGGCCTCCTGAAGGTTGTCAGTCCCGCGCCTCACAAACGAACTAGCGTGCGCCACATGGCTCTCAATGTCATTCAACTGGTGACCCTGCGCTTCCACCAACGCCGCCATGTCCAGGAATATTTGATGCAACTCGATCAAATTCTTCTCAATCTCCTTCACAGCGTCGTGTCTCTCTTGAATCTCAGATATGGTGTCCATTATCTGTCCTCTTCCTTGTTCCTGAATCGCCTTCTGGAGAAAGCTCTCGCTTTCGCCACTCGATATTAAATTTTCTATTGTCTCTTCGCTTGCTCTCTCACCAGTTATGGTGAAATACCTATTTTGTTGAATATATAGCATTAACATGAAGTAGCATAACATAATCATAACTAATCAAAACTAGATTGGTAATTTGGATTATATCAAATTCTCTTAATGCATCTTTAATGGATGATTATGTTAAAATATGGACAAATACTATTGTCTCCTTTCATATTAATCGTTTTGGTTAAGCATGTTAATAAAAAATGTTTTAAGAGAATTCTGTGATAAGATATGAAAGTAAACTCTCATATTATATAAAGTGAAACACGATAATTAAACGAAACTTGATGAGAAACAATGAGACGAAACTTGATGAGAAACAATGAGACGGTTTAAAAGTCTGTTTTTCGGATATGAATGATATCCAACAACTACAAAATATACCTTCGCTCTACGGTTTCCTTGTACTCCAACTGCATCCTCCCTCGCAACCCTTGGAAGTCATCCATCAAGGTCTTGAGCTTCTTCCCCAACCCGCTAACGACGGACGTGCGGGTCCGGTCGGCCGAGGACCCAGGACCGCAGCCAGGGAGGTTCCGGTGAGCGGCATTGGAACGTTCGAGGGCTTCGAGCTTGCCCTTGATGAGCTTGACACGCTTGAGGACTTGTTCGACGTCGGAGTCCATTCGGGATCGGAGCTCCTTCATGGTCTTGGCGTTGTGGACGATCTTGCTCTCCTTGTTGGAGTCCTGCAACTTCCTGTAGAGCCTCTCCACAACTCTCATGTCCTCCTTAACATTCTCAACGTCCTCGAAGAACTTGTCGAGATTCGCCGTCTCTTTCCCGGCTTCCATGTCGTCCAGGTACGACTGCTGCTTCAGGTCCGTGTACCTCTTGAACGAGCTCGAGAACAAATCGTTCATCTTGTCTTTCCCTATGTATACAATATATAATTAACAATCTATATTTCTATATATATTATTATTGTGAAGAACTCAGTGGAAAGAGAGAAGATCAGGGAAAACTATGCACAAACTAAAATTATTGTGAAACATATAGTAGTTGGTTTTTTTTTTTTTTTTTGTTCTTTTTTAATGCGTGAAAATTAAGGATATTTGTGTTTGTAGCTATGTGAAAACTACGTGAAATTGTCGTGAAACGAAGGTTCGTGATTTTTGGTGGGAGGTGGGGGTTAAGTTTAGGATTAATTAGGAACCAGACAAATTATCCTACATTAAGGCTGTTTTGAAGGTTGGGATTTGGCTTTTATTTGTTTGTTTGTTTTCTTCTTCCTCAACTAACTAAAGGCATTCTATTCTAAATTTTTTTTCTTTAAAAAAAAAAAAGAAAAAAGAAAAAAAGAAAAAAGCATTTCTAATTTTTGCTACTCATCCACTTTTAGTGGTCCTCCTTTTGTTTTCTTTCCCCAATAGTATGGGCTTTAGGGGTCATTTTATAGGATTTTATAATTTGCCTTCTTTTCAAAAATTTTTTTATTC
Source organism: Ficus hirta (assembly GCA_038430175.1). Lineage (NCBI taxonomy): Eukaryota > Viridiplantae > Streptophyta > Magnoliopsida > Rosales > Moraceae > Ficus > Ficus hirta. The sequence goes on along the minus strand of CM076589.1, from coordinate 8,870,221 downwards.
ACGCTTTTTCATTATTGAGTTGTTCGTCATCACCATGATGTTTGTAATAATTACTGACATAAAAGTGACATAATAATATTAATAACAATAATAGATAAATAAATTGAGTGTACTTTTATCTTTTAGAAAGATAATCAATCACAAGTTTAGAAAGATTTTACTCTAGTTCAGTCTGTTTATATCCCATCACCATGAATCCGCAGCATTTACTTTTTAATTATACCTAGCTTAGATCGGTCAGTACTTGCTCCCAATTCCCAAAACCTCTCTTATTTTCTTCAGCAACCGGCCCGTGTGTATGTGTATATACATACATACATACATACATATATAGGAGAGCTTTCCTATCTTGCGGTAGTGTCTGACTGAAAGTTCCCTCTCTCGCTCTCAGATTATACCGCTCTGTGTTTTGGATTGTGCCGGTCTCTTGCACAAGTTTTACTGCAGAACGGTATATATATATATTCACCACGTTGCAGAAAGTCTTGCAATTCAGCATTGGAGATTGCTGGTGGAGGCTCTTCCCGACCAGAAAGACATAAGAACAAAATTCTTCATTGATAAAAGAAGCCCAAAAGTGGGGTTAGACATGGAAATGATACCCATTAAATAAATCAAGAAAGTAAATACAGATTGTAAATAAAAGCTTATATTAGTATAAATAGGGTAAGAAATTAAGATTAAGCGATATTGAAAACATTTTACCAGATTTCACCCTAAACATAACGTAACAGATTAAGTTTGTAAATGCCAAATCAAAATAAAACCACGCACAATACTTGGTCTGCAACAAGGAATACGCTTTCCACTACATAAACAAACATGTTAAAAGCAAACAATAAAAACAAAGGGGAAAAGAAAGGGGGGCAAAAAAAAAGGGCATAATTTGAGTAGAATGATTTTACGTGTATAAATATAAGAAAGTAACTCAGCTACACAAAAGTAAAACTGAGAATGCAAGTTCTACTTCCCTGAGCCAAGAAAACAGAGAATTTGTTACATCCTCTCTATTACATCATTGAAGGCAGAGAGCAAGGTGAGCTTCCTAAATAATTCTAATAGCTTCAACCCGCATCGCGCTTCAGTCGTGTATAAATCGCCTTCCCTACTTAAAATAGGTCTCGGGTCTAGTCTACAATTACATTACTGTAAAGAGAAACAATACAATAGCCTAAAAATTGTTTCCCAATCATATACGCCCTCTTCCCTACGCTCTTCTTTATGTACAGACCTGAGTATGAGTGATGCCCGAGCGGATGTGATGAATGTACAACCGAGTTATCTGACAAACCCCCAAGTTGCTTAGTGTATGCGCTGGAATTTATCCGGCAGCAGTAGAAGATACTGATGCTTTCATGGACAGAGTTGCAGGATAGTCATCATCGGCGCTTTGATGAGTGCTGCCAAGGTCTATGCCATTGCTGGGTTTGCCTCCTACTGCATCGCCTGCTTCTCGCCGTGACTGATTGCCAGATGGATTTTCACTGCAACCGGAGCCTGAGGATCTCTGCTGTTTTAGGTATCTCTCAGTAGCATCTTGGAGCAACTTCATCATACCGCCAGAATCTGAACCTGGGGACAGCTCTTCCTCCCGCTCTGGCTGTATATTCAGGTCAATTTGGCCTTTAAAAGGAGAGGTGGAGGTTTTCACCTTACTAGGTTCGTCATCTGAAACTTCGTGGACAATATTGGATTGTTTTGGAACGTTTCCCGCATGGTTATTTATCACGACATCAGCCTGCAACTTCTCAGGTGGCGGATGCTGTTGATGCTGCTTTTTGCGTGTAGTTTCTGCTTCTTTCTCTGATTGCTTCTTCTCGCGCCGCAACATTAAAGTACGGAACCGTCGTTTCACAGTCAAGCAGACATTGCAGGTGCAGGATTGTTTATGTTTGGGGCCCTTCCCACTAGGGGGCTGTATGCACACGATGCATGAGCAACCAGGTCTATGTCGGGGATGTTTCGTGGTGGCCTGAGCTGATGCTGGAAGTGAATCACCCTCTCCCAAGATAGCCAGATTCGCAAGGGTGTCGAGGCCTTCAAGAGCTTCCACATTTTCCACGTCCTGTTTAGCAGCCTTGATTTTCTTAGAAGCAACTGTTCAATCAACCAGATAAGGTTGTGGATTTAACAACAACAACTCAAATGCATATTACCATAAGAAAATAATTTTTTATCCTTGGCATTATATTCCAGTACCGTGGTACCACACTTCAAAATTAACCAAGTTGAACAAGACAATATATTCGTACTAAGCAGCCTATACCTGAAACAGATTGAGGTAGCAGATCTTCAAGTTCACCTGACGTTAATTCTTGAGCTGCTGAACAGAAAGCCCTGCCAGCAAAATTTTTTATCATATTAACTGTATACCGAGTGAGGTAACAAGTCACATATAATTTAGGTATATTCATCGAGTGTTTTCACAAGTGCCATTTGCGTGAGCAGGCTTTGCCTTTTTCAGTATTTTGCTCTTTCTCTATTCAACAAGAAGAAATCTTCAAGTTTGACTTCTTTTTTAATACAAAGGCCAAGAGATTTTTCAAGTAATTCAAACATCATTTTAAGTTTGAAGATCAAACACCATCAATTAATCTCAAAAAAGTGCAGTCAGACGAGCAGTCCCAATACATTAAGTGCTAAAATCATACAAAAGCAATTTTTAGTTCTTTTGTGAAAGAGCCTAAGGTTCATTGAGAAGGCTCACTACGTCTTGTCTGCAAAGCTTCCAGGAAAAGAGGGACAACTATTCCACTAGACTCTACTTAAAGTGAGGTCAAGTGGGCTTTGGGTACAAGATTTCTGCTTCATAATGCAACTTTAAAGACAAAAAATATGCGCAACGTGCCTGTCATACCTTTCGGTGTCCCATGAATTATCAGAACAGGTCCATTTCGAGGGAAGAAGTGCATTGGCAGGCAATTTGCGAAATTTGGAGCAGTCTTCACATTGAACCCATTGAATCTTTTCGCTGACACAAACGAGAATAGCATTGCAACTCAGTAAGCCTTACCCACATAAACACAATAAATGCAAAGCATTACCCCCCACTACTAAGTATAGTTATGTCGGCCGCTAACTTTTTTTTTTCCTCTTTTTCCTTTTCTCCCAAAAAACAAATGTCTGTTCCATTTAGATCAGCAAATGAAGATATGCAAAATAAAAAAAAAAAATACAGCGGAAGTAACACAACATAATGATCATTAAAAACCTCAAATACAACTTTCAGCAACTTAGAGGTACAGCAATTTACCCAACATTAGTGGTTGCAAAAATTGTTGGTTTCCCAATTACTGGTGCATCCTGCAATGACAATTAGCCGAATTTAAATATATTGGCCCTATGGTAGAGACCATGAGTTTGTCACACTAGCAAAAGCAGAATATAAAAGAAGGAACATTTAAAACAAAAGAAATCATAATCTGTTTATCAATTGCATTTTCTATCTTATAAAAGAGAAGTTTAGAGTTTCCACGTTGTGAAATAGGTTTTCAGTTGGAGGCTGGGGCTCCAAAGAAGCTACCCCTTCAATGTTTTTCGTTGCCCGGTCAGAAGATGAACGGTGAAAATTGGTAGTGTGGTATTGTAGTTAATAGATATGGATCACATTTTCAATAAAAATAGTTAAGGCCCAAGCCAAGATTTTAAGTGTACAGCAAAATTCGTAATTGACATTTTCTAATCTCCCTGGATTAAAAAACTATTAGCGTCTTTGCACCAGTTGTGGGACCCACTACATTACTCACTTCTCAAGCTCAATCATAGTAGGTCATGCTAGAGACTTTCTGGAAACAAAAGAACGGTTGTGGACACTAGAACTTTACGAGATACCTCCATCTTTCTTGTTAAGGTCAAAATGAGATCGAACACCGTCAAAAAAAAAAAAAAAACACACACACACTTGGAAATCTAATATCTTTCTAAAACAGAACAACAAAATATAGTACCTCATATTCCTCAAACTCAATGCCTTCAATCACCACGATACTGGGAACATGATTGTTTGAAGGACGCAGCAGTCCTTGAGCTTCTTCCCATGTTAGCTTCAGCTCCATCATGTCCTCGTTTTCAATTCTTAAGCGCTTACTTTTAGAACCTAAGGTACTACTCTTCCTCTTTCTGGAGATCAATGCTTTTGCTCCTAGAACTTCTTTAGCAATGTATCCAGACTTGTCAACTTTTGACCAAGAAGTAGGATCTGCCAATTCAGCCTGGTTGATTGATGAAAAGCTAGGTGATGCTTAGCTATCATCTAAATGATGAATAATAGTAAAATAAAACTTCATCAGATTTAGTTTTGTAATACTAACATCTCCACGTGCAGAAACTCCATTTCCACTCTTGTTTGTTTCGTTTTCCTGCCAAAAGAAACAGTCAGAAGAAGTTAAATGTATCGCCGAAGTCATTGATATCAATCCAAACAAAGCAATTCAAAATGCTAAACCCTCAAAATTTCATAACAAAACCAATGAGTTTGATTGATTGGATATCCCGACATAGAGGCATTGCAGAAGCATTCCTTTTACAATAGCACATAGAGATGCATATGAGTTTAAAATGAAGTGAAAAATGCCAAACCTGGTCTGATGGCGGGGCTGCTGAGGCTTTTCTGAACCCCATGACCAATTTTCCCTCTGGCTCTAAACGACTAAATGTGACTGAGGAAAAAGATCAACTCTTCAGACCCAAATTGAAAGAACTATACAATAATAAATATAGAAGAATTAAAACAAGAATATTGAAGACAATGGAAAGTTACAAGACAACAGTTTGCATGTGAATGTTTTCAACCAGATTCCAAGGAATGTTACAAAAATGCCCAGTGACCTAGAAGTAATAGTAATTCCAAGAAAGCAAAAGCCGTCCAAGAAAACTCCCTAGATGGGTTCATGGCCGAGGTAAAGCATAGGTATGACCAAGGTTCCAATCGAGCCATAACAAAGTAATAATCAACTTCACGCTTATAATTTCAAGCAAAAAAAAACCTTCACTTATAAATTTAGAAACTTCCCCAGAGACAGCAGTTGATTACCTATGTCACCTGCTTGCAATTGCATGGACTGTATGCAAGGAGTAACACCCTCCAGAACATACATTCTGCTATTATTATTGGGCCAGAATCGAAACTGAAATATCCATTCCTTCCCTTTTGCATCCTGGACCTTAAGAGGTAATCCTTCAGGTTGAGCAATTGGAGGAAAGTACGCCTGTCTCATGGAAAAATCATTTACTACGATATTATTATCTAAACAAAAAATTCATGTAAATCAAATGTGATATGCCTTCAGAGAAAATCTTGCTAACATGATTAGCTAGCAAGCATTCTTGTTGTAGCAAATAGTGGCACATACTTCATGTCAATTCAGTTCTCACGCAAATAAACATGAATGAAGCAGTCTAAAAGTTAACCGAGTACCAAAAACACCTTTTTGGAGAAAACAGAACCGAGTAAATTTTCAATTTCAGAAAAAAAGAAGGGAGTAATTTTTTTATGAACTACCTTCCCAAAAGAAAAGGGAGTAAATATATATTGATACAGGTAATGCTACAACACACAAGTAGTCCCTCAAAATGGGAGCCATCGGCTCTCACTGTAGTGTGTATGAAATTAGGTCAAATGCCCACGTTGAATTGTACATTTTAAAATCCATAATTTATACGTCCAGGTGGATACCTAGGGAGTAAATTTTCAGCGGAATAGGAAAAGTAACATGCCCAGCCAATATTTTTATTCCTCCAGAAAGCCAAAGACACCTGAGTTCAGTGACACAAAACTTACCTCTGCACATTTTTTTGGCAGCACCAAACGCCCGATCCGCCCAGCATCACTCGCACTCAGCATTTTCTCAAACAAAGGAGTGATCACGGAATTTGAACTTAAATATCATTAAGGCTCACAGGATGCAGAATTCAAAATAAAATGAAAAAGTATTGTATGTTTTAAAAATGATTTGAAGCAAAACAAGTTCCCTCAGAATTCAGATATGTTTTTCTTGTTAGGAATTTCCCACGGATATAATACATTTAATTACAACAGATATAAAGCTTCGAGAGGTATTAACAAGAACAAGCATACATTCATAGAAGTATAATCAATGAAACATATAAAATTCATTTTTGTATTTTATGTTGAACTAAAGAACAATAAAACATAAAAGGATACTCTCCAGATATCTGTTGCAGCTCTTGATCAGTAAATCTAGGCCAATATCGAGAAAGAAATTGATTTTTTCCTCGGGCATCCGCTCTGGGCCTTGCATTGCGAATCTGAGTTTCACCAGAGGAGTCAACTCCGTTATGTAAATTACCAATAAATTGTTTTGACAAGGATGGAGGGGTTGGCTGCAAACTTGTTCCAGAAACCACAATTTGCGCTTGTGTTTCATTTGTAGATGCATAAGGTACAGACAAACCAAATTGTTGAGTAGATTGTTCCTCCTTTAGAGAGGAAGACATACTTAAACATGAATTAATTTGCTCCTCACAGTTCTTTCCTGCAACAGCACAATCAAATAAAATAAAGCCTCAGCAGCCAATGTGACTATCACTCATATTAGATCAATTTCTACAGCACCAAAGCAAAACATACGAGAGTTTTTACTATATATTGAATCCCATAAAAGAACCAGTACCTGAAGTCCCATTTTCAAGTATTTCCCGTGAACCAAGCTTCAGGCAACCATTTTGTAATCTATCAGATAAATCTTCAGTTTTCCTTTTTTCCATGGAAGAGACAGTTATCCTATCAGTGGTAGTCAGCTTGTTAAGTGCACTTGAAATGTCAACTTCATATGGGGTCCTTGAATTCATTTCCGAAGACGGAGTAAATGAACTGAATAAGCTAGGGGCTTGCCGCCATGGTACAGGACCCGATCCAGCCAACTGACTCCAATTTTTAACAGACATGTCCTTAAGCCTCTCAGGTATAGGTGAATGGAAAAACAGAGACGGCGGCCATGCTGGATTTGATGTCTGGGTTACAAAATATAGAATATCCAATTGCAAGATTATATTTCTTTGTATTCAAAGGAAATATCAATATTGGTTCAAGCAAACATATATGGGTTGTTTGTTTGGAGGGTTTGACCTCAAGTTCAGACTTTTTCTACAACGTTTTCTCTCACAAAAATTTGAAATTTGGCACCCAAAACCGGTTGAAACCATCCAAACAAACAACCCTTTAAAGATCATTCAGAGCTAATTTCTTTTGAGTTCTAAAACAAAAACAAAAGGCAATTTTTTTATTTAAACATAGTATAAAATAAAATAGAACATTTTGTTGCAATAAAGAAAGTTGATATGTGCATATTTAAGTTTCACCTACCAAAAAGACATTTTTCCTTGCACACGCAATGCATTCAATTCCTCCAGGATCCAATAATGTGAAGGCATGACTAGAAACAATACATCCACAATGAACCCGCTGCAGACAATGATTAACCAATGTAAGATGATTAAAATAAAACCCAGATCTAATCCGAATGAAGTAAATTCATTGAATCTGCAATCAGCTGTAGAAGGATTATGCATTTGTAAAAGGAGTAAACAAATAGTCAAGAAAATATTCCTACTTACCTTTAGACAAGATTCACAACTCCTCCAGCCAGAAGCATTTCCATGGAAAGTCTCACAGAATCTTCCTTCCTCAAAAGCAGAACTTGAGTAATGTAGAAATAGATTAAACTTAACGACAAAATTAATTAAAAGTATTTGATGCAAGAGAGAGAAATGATAATACAGGCTACGCAACGTAATAAAGAATAAAAAAAAACATTATGTTTTCAACCTAAAGAGTAAAGAAATTATCAAGGATAACTTGTAAAACATGGCAAAGTTAAAGAATACTAGATGCAGATTGCAGATTTTCTAATTACCCTTTCAAAGGGAAATAAATGGAAAGCAGAATTTTTATCATAAAATAGCAAAGAAAATTATTTAAAAAAAAAAAAAAAAACACAAACAAACATAGAAGGGAAGAAGAAATCAAGACTATCAGTAGCAAAGAGCTAGAAAAATAACAAGTTAGCTTGAAGGAAAAAACCTCAATCAATTGTCATAATTGCAGTGACCCAAATACTATCTAAAGAATAAACTTGCAAACAAAGTTTACCAAGAAATGCTCTCAACGACTAGAAGACAATCTAAGTTAGGTGATTATCATGCTCGACTTCTTGACTTTGTTACCCAGACACTCATCTTGAGCTTTATCTTCTGGTTTAGCAGTGTCCAATTCCGGCATCTTTGCATCTTCTTGTTCAAGATCCTCTAGAACCACAAAATGGTTCAGGCTGACTAGGTTCAAAAAGCAGATTTTGTAGGAATGAGTTCTTATACAAAACTAAGTTGCGTTTTCCCCATGTATTAATTTGCAAGATAAGAGGAATTTCTGGTTAACATGTAAAAGTCAACGTGAGTCAAACTCCGATTTCAATTCTTTAGGTGAGCTCTTGTAAACTAGCATTACCAAGAAACCCCATCCATGAGCCCTACAACAAATATAGCCCAAATACTAGGGAGGATTGAGTACGTTTCCAGCAACTCTATAGTCTCATTTCAAGCCTTAATAACCTCAATAATCCAACACATGTCAAAAGCAACAAGGGTAATATAACTGCACTTATATTAACTTGATTACCAAAAAACTCTCAAAACTGAGCATGAAAGTTACCCAAAAACGCGATAAGCATCAAACTTCCAATTATTCTGAAAGGAAAACAGTTTATAATGAAATTGCAAAGACTATTTAGGAAGAAAATTAATTAAACCAAAACTAAGTAACAGATATGGTAAGTGCAATCCAAATATCACATCAAGACATCTCCCAAATTAAATGGAGCACAAAAATCCAATCCGTCACAACAAGTAAACTTCTATTAGCTCCAATTTCAGAAAGCAATTCAGCACTGGAACAAATTAAAGCCAACCACGACAAAAATCGAATCAATTCTTCAGCTCCGGTGATCGTACTTCAAATCCCCGCCGCACCCCCCCCCCCCCCCCCCCCCAACCCAAAAAAATGCAAAACCCCAGGAGGAAAAAGGTAAAGATGAAGCAAAAACAAAATTTCCCAAATTAAACTTTTAAACAAACATAATCTCCATTAAAGCGTCTTCCAAATTCAGTAAACACCACCACAAAACCCACCGATAAAACCCTAACGCCTAATCAAGCTCAAACAAAGTATCAACAAATCGCTTCCAAACTCTCAAGCAAGAACAAGCCACAGGACCATCCAATAAGTCAAAAAGAAAAAGGAATAACCACCAAAAAAAAAAAAGAAAGAAAGAAAGAAAAAGCAAACAAACAAAAAACAGCTGAACTTACGCGCATCGATCACAGAGCTCAGCAAAATCGCCGGTGCGGAGGCGCCACCCCTTCCTCGGCCGCTCCGGCTTCAACTCCTTACACTCCGGATTGTAGCAGAACTTCGAAGCCGACGGCGACGGCGACGACGACGAGGCACTGGTCGCCATCGAAGTTCAGCTCAGACGCAACTTACTCACGAACTCGAAAACGAACCCCCCCCAAAAAAAAAAAAAACTCTCTACATAAAACCCTAGAAAAATCCAGCTCCGAGCATAGAGAAGCTAGAGTGAGAAAGCAGAGAAACAAACCGAGTCTCTAGTCGTCGCAGCCTGATCTACGGGTGAAGAGAGAGAGAGGGTTTTAGAGAGAGAAACAGAGAGCATGGGAATATAGTGAGAGAAAGTAAACGAAATGAAATCCATAAAATATAAATGTACACACACGTATATATATATATTTATATATATGAGGCTTCAAAAACACGTCGACTGCTGTGTGGCCTTATTTCTTTGTCCTCGTCGTTTCTCTCTCTTCCAAACTTTTTTCTTGTTTTTTTGTTTTCTTCGTTCACAATCACAAAGCTCTGTTTCTTTAATTTTTAAATTTAAAAAACAATATAAAAAAATTTTAAACATCCATTTAATAGGTTAATTAAAGATAAAATTTTTAAATTAAAATTAATTACACATCTGGTTGATTTAAAAAAAAAAGATAAAAATTAAAATGAATATGTGAAACATAACTCATCCGTGGAGGTTTTTTTTTTTCTGTCGTCGTCATGCCGAAATTACCTTTTTATCCAAACGGTCCCATCGCGAGCATGCCTCATCCCCGAAAGAGACAAGAGGGTTATTTTGGTAAATCCGTTACTTAAGTTTTGACTCGTGTGGCTCTCTCAGCGGTTTTACCAAAATGCCCCACGTGGGAAAATCCGAAAGGAGAGCGCGAGTACTAAGCTGATTCGCAGTCGCCGCATGTGGGGAGTTTCTTTTGCCGTAAAAAGGCGTCTGTGAATAAATCATGCAAAGGCCCGCCAAAGGTCATGCAATCACGTAACGCCAAGTTCTTGCCACACGCGCGCCGTATTGGTTTGACAAAATTGACTCTTCTTTTATTTTGTTTCATTTGTTTTTTTTTTTTTTTACTATAAATATTTTGGGTAAATCTATAATACAGTTTCATTTATATATCTTATCGATAAAACTCATTTTTAAATCGTTACGATATAATCGAACGGTTAAAATATTATTTGTGTATGATAATTATCATATACATTACCTCATGGTATTGTAGACTAATTAATAAATTAAATAAATTAAATAAATAAAAAAAACCAGATCTGACCGATAAAAGGCTAGAGGGGGGAGCTCCTCATCGGCGGCTCGACGTCGATGGGGCAGGGGCTTATCGTAGTCGGGGGCATCACATGGTCCGTCGCAGGTCATCGCCTGGGATCGTCGGGCTCGCGAGTGGGTGGTCCGTCACCTGGAATCGCAGGCCTCGGGAAGGGGGGGCCTTGTCATCACGGGAGGGAGGGGGCCTGAGTTACGGGGTGGTCGGATCTAATTGGCGAGGGACATGAGGGGGGGGAACGCATATCTAGTTTGGGGGAGGGGGAGCCTTCGTCGGTGTCGGCAGGGGGCGCAAATCTGGTTGGGGGAGGGAGGGGGTCTTCATTGGGGTCAAGGAGGGGGGGCTCGTCACCGGTGTCGGGGAGAGGGATTTGTCAGTGTCATGGAAGGAGGCGCTTGTCGCCGACGTGGGGGGGTCTGTTGTGGATGGTCACCGGCCAGTTTTTTTTTTTTTAGTTTCTTTGAATTTTTTATTTCTATTTTTTAAAATTTTTTAGTATATAATATAATAAGATAATATGCATTATAGTTATCATATATAGCCAACATCTCAGCCTTTCAATTATATCATAATAGTTTAAAAATAAACTCTATCAATAAAGTATATTAATAAGACTCTACTACAGACTTATCTAAATATTTTAGTATGTATATAGTAAAGCCAAGGTACTATAATAAAAATCTATAGTCTACTAGTAAGGGTGTTATACTACTGGTCAATGTTGTTGGAACTTATCCTTTTCCTTATATACGTCAAAAAAAAAAATGCACATACGTGTCACGTTTTTTCTTAATTTGTTTTTTTTTTAATTGAATTAAATCAACCTACGCAAAATGTTAAAGAAAGTGGCGATATCGTAAGGGTTAATTATAGTATGATTCTACATAGGTGTTGCATAAATAAATACGAAGATTAACGAATGTTAACACGGCTCTTTATAATTTAACTAAGAGTATTGATTCTTAATTATATTTATATATACTATGAATAACGAGTATTAAGCACGGCTCTTTATAATTTAAGTATTTAACCATGCATTGATTCTTAATTATGTTTATATGATATTTAACGAATATAAACACGGCTCTCTATAATTTAAGCAAGTATTGATTCTTAATTATATTTATTGTCAACTCCTTAAACATTCAGGGAAAAAAAAAACTCGTAAAACAGCACTATGGTCTTATAAATTAAACCTCCGTTTAATTCATTAATTAGAAATTAAATTTTTAAATTAAAATTAATTGATTTTTTAAAAATTAATTATAATTTTTATTGATTTTTCAAAAAAAAAATTAAAATTCTAATTGAAACACCAAATAAACCATAATTAAACTCATAGTCTGACGTTTAGAAAACGAAAATTCATATATATATATATATTTATTTATTTATCAATGGGATAGCCGACAAAAATTTAAAAATAATTGAGGCAGTTTTGTTTTCTTTCGAAGACCAAACCACACGCTTTGTTCTTGTCCTTGAATTATTTGATGTGTACAAGGAAGTCGCTTTTATGGATAAATTTTGGGAGAACCGAAGGATTAAAAAAAGCTTTTAATGAATGTTTGTTCATGTTCTCATATAGATTTACGGTTCTAAATAAAATTTTACGAGAAAATAAGAAAAGAATATAGATCTAATAATTAGATTTTTAATATTGGTTGTACAGATTTCCTTGATAGAAGAGAGCTAAAGATGATAATAGAACGAGTCGGGTATGGATATGCCTCCCCTGCCCCCATAATTACCTCCCTTTTTAATCCTCATACCTGCTTCTATATCCATCTAATTTAATGCGGGTGTAGGGATGTATAATACCTGTTGTAAGTGCTATACACATATTCTATTCATTTATCTATCAAAAATTATTAAAATAACTTCTATTAAACTTTTCATAAATTTTAATAATATAGTTATAATTGAAAATGAAAATAAAATATTAAAAACAAATCTAAATTTCATAAATTCATAAAATAAACAAAAACATAAAAACACTAATTTTATTATTCTTCTTTTATTATAAGGAAAATATGTAAAGTGGGTGCGAACATGGGAGAACTTATTCCCCTATCCTATCTCGCACCCGTGAGAGTGATTAATCTTAACTCTTATACCAGCTCTTATACCCATATACTATTTCATATACCCATCACTCATAAGATAAGTACATGTAAGTACTTATACCCGTGGATAAAAATATTATCCCTAAATAGAGCTATAATGGTCGTACCTAGAGAAAGCTATTTCAGTGGGGTCCAAGAAATTGCCGTGAATTTGAGTTTTATTAATCTTGTGTACGCTGAGTAACACTCACGTATCATTTGGTAAAAATAAAATTTTATATATATACACACACACACTAAAGTAACAGCGCAACATTAACGATTTCTTCTATAATTAGAACAACGTAGAGGTTATAACATAACTAATATAAATAAGATTTGTGTTCTTGTTTAAAATATGTACAATTCACATTTTACTTTTAAAAAAAAAAAAAAAGAAGCTAGTTACAGGTGGCATGAGATTATTATAAAACGTTTTTTTTATTAGTATTTATAATTAACGTTAACGTTTATTTGGTGCAAATTATACATGAAAACTATTTCTGTCATGGACTTGGTCAAGCCAAATGGGAGAAAGATCAGGTTTTAAATATGTAATCGCTCTCATGAGTCATGCTTATGCATAACGCAACAAACTATAAACACCAAGAGTAGAAGAAAATAATTTGAAGTACACATGCAAGGATTCCAAAATGATTTATGAGGTTTGATTAAGACTGATTATTTATAGGTATGTAATATATATACACAATGACCGAGGGAGGGGGCTGGGGAACCATGGTCCCCATTTTTTAAAACATTTTTATATAGTGGGGGTTTTTTTTTTTTAATTTTAAAAAAACTGATTTGTGTATAATTAATTAGTTTTGACTCATCTTAAATTAAGAGTTCTCTATATTTTATTGCATAAATAATTTTGATTTTAAAAAATAAAACAGTTTTATTAAATTCATATACATTAGTGGGTCTAGTAACTTGACCTAAAATTTAAATCTCAACTACAATTTTAATAGCCTATTGTTTTAAAAGACTGACTCATTATACTAAGTAATATTTTGTCTACACATGATAAACTAAAAGCTTCTAAACAAAGCCAACTTTCACTTTCCCATTCCACCATTCCTAAACAAATTTGGAAATTTGCTATGTTGTTCAAGGTATGTTTTTATTTTTTCTTCGGCTTACTGTACTGTATTTTTTTTCAACTTGAGACAATTTCATCTTAGTCTGTCAATTTATTATTCTTCAACTTCTCATTTCCGCTTTAGGTTTGTATTTCTTTTTCTCCCTTTTTGTTCTGATTTTTTTCTTTTTTTTATTTAATTGTGATTTTTCTATTTGTCTTAATATGGAATTGACGGGCCACTGCTTTTTTCTTATTTTTTATTTTATTTGTTCTTATGTGTTGATGATAATATGCTAATTCCAATTAGAAAATTTGAAATATCTCGCTAGAAATTAGTGATTTTAAGTTTATTTTATGAATTTTAGCTAAGAAAAATTAAAAATAGCATTGTTTAATATTCTAGATTTAAATACAATTTTTATTTTTATTTTTTCAATTTAGTTTGTGATAAACTTAGCCATGCTTTTTTTTTTTTTTTTGTAGAATTTTGGGCTCATGGGCTGTAATGGTGTTGGTGCCGTAAATGGAAGATACGTTTTTGATTGACTATTTGATTGTCTACATTGAGAAGAAAATTGCTGCAATATTTAGTAATGAATTAATTATATATGAGTTTACATCTATGAAAGATCGTCGTGCACAACTTATTTTTGAGAAAAGAAAATGATATTTTGAGTATACGAATTTAACATAGATTATTTTTTATTGAGAAAATAATGTTAATTGTAAGTGTATAAATTTTTTTTTTTTTTCCATTTTTACATGTGATATATTAGACTTGGATCTTCAAGATGTGAAACTTGAATGACTATGGTATTATGAATATAATAAGATCAACACTTCAATATCAAGTTATTTCTAGCATTATTTTTATTTTTAATTGCATATAACTAATAGTGACATATTGTCCTATTTAGATATAATACTGATATTTTTATGGATCAATATATCATGAATTTAATAATTAAAAAATGTTACATATATAGATATATATATATATGTTAGTATAATTTTCATTAAAATTTTTTTTGGCCCCGGTACCAATAAATTCGGGCTCCGTCACTGTATATACATATATATATAATTGTTTCGAGGCACTTAAGCATCAAAATTAAGGTTTTGTTTGGCATTTCAGTTTAACTTCAACTAAATAGTATTTTTTTTATCTCAGTTTTTGTTTTTTTTCTGAAAAGTCAACAAAATTGATAACTAGTTTTTGAAAAGTCAATCAACTCCAACTTAAAAATTTCGTATCCTACCGGCGAATCAAACGCATGCTAATAAAAAGAATCTCATCTATGGGGATCTCGTACTATGAAATCCATAGACAAATTTACCTTAGGATGAGCCCCTACACATTGAAATTTTTTTTTCGTTTAATTCTTCCCCAAAAATTTTATAATCTTTTTACTTTGTCCCTGCTAAAAAATAAAAAACTCACTAAAATTAATTTTGTCAAAAAATTTCACGATGTTTTTGCTTTATTCTCATTAAAAATTGAAAATTTTCCCCTCGTTAATATTGGGAAGAACCTAACCTTTTTCTATTTTTTGGAGAAGGTCCTGACTAGATTCTATATATTTAATTTTTTTTAAATTTTCTTTTAGTTACAAAAAAGTAATTATCATCAAGCTCTTACCTAGTTCCTCTTTCTCTCTCTAAACTTTTTTCTTTGTCCTGGGGTTTTGCAGTCTTGTCTTTCCTTTATGAAGCTGGAGTTCGGCAGTACCTCTGGGCTGGCCTATGAACTACCAACTGGAGTGGAAGAGATTTTATCACCATAGAAAAGATCTAAGTTGCGACGTGGCTGTTCAAAGTCATTTAGGATGAATATGGCATATAGAAGATGAGGATTTGTTGGGTGCTTGGTCTTTTAGCTGCTAATTTATTCTTAATGGCATTGTTTGGTTTGGTCCTAGCGGGTGCAATGGTCGAGTTATTGATGATGATCGTATCTGTGGTGGTGCAGTTTTTCTAGTTTACAGTAGGATTTTAATTTTAATAATGACATCTTTGTTTTCACCTTTCAGGTTTAATACTTTAGTGTTTAGTTTTATGTTATAGTTTGTAATAATGGTGATAGTTTCCTCACCTTCCCAATTAGTTTGTTACACGCCAGATCTGAGTCTATGCGGTGTTTTGGTTCTGTTAGATATGAATCTAGACGAATTTAGGGGTGATCTCAATTCTACAGTTGGTAGCCTCTCAATCAATCTAAAGTTTCTATCGATTGTAGAGGAATTGTTGAAAATATCCTTATGCGTGTTCGATGGTAGCATGCTGTGCTACTACCCCGTTTTCGGATCTCAGACATTTATTTTTCCTTTTGTGCGTCATCATAATATAATGATGATAACGATTTTATTGAGTGCTTTATCTCTATAGTGCGGGGTTAATCTCATATGTTTGTAATTTTTATTCTTAGTTGAATGAAATTCTTGTTTAAAAAAAAAAAAAAAACTCATTAATGTAGGGACCAACAAGGGAAAAGCATGTGCGTCATGATTATTATTGGAGATATTTTATCTAAGATAGTGGCTCTTGATATATACGTACTATATATAAATACCTGTATACGAGTCATACAAGCTAAATAGCATATGTAGAATCTCGGCCTGATTTAACAACGATGTTTTCCCTTTGTTTCATTCCTAGGAATAAATAGAGCAATCATACGCTTTGACGGACATACACATGCACTGGTTCTCCATAATAATTATTAAGTGCTATCATTGATAAGTTATGTGAAGAAAAAGTATATATATATGCATCAAATTCAAAATGGAAAGTATATATACATATATACGTATATTATATATATAAAAAGAGAGAGGAGATATAGTTTAGAGTGTGTTTTCTAAGAGAGAAAAGTGAGGAATTATTATAGAGATCCATGGAGGAGTTTGTTGAAGGATTTCAACATTTATAGTTGTTAATTTAATAGTTGAGAAAAGGAAAAATAATAAATTAAGGGTTTTAATTTTGATCTCTCAAAAAAATGTAGATATGAGATTTCATACCAAACAATATGAGAAAAAAAGACTGCTCTCCTTCTATTTTTCTCTTTTAGATGACTCGAAATTATTAATTAATTAGTAACTCAAATGATTATTCTATTGTTACGTAAGCAACACTACAAATCATGACATGTGGGGATCGAGAAAAACCAAAATCTTTTATGGTTACTCCACGTTTGCATTGTTGAAGTTTAGATTATTGTTACATATATTGATAAATCAAAATTCTTAAAAAAAAATAAAAAAAAAAATTATATAGATCTTAATCGATCAAGATTAAATTTGATAAGTGATAAGAACATTTATTGTAGAACCCTTTTGATCTATAGGAAATTATATACACACACATATATATTGCATTAATTGTTGCCAAGAGTAGAAGCCATCAATGATTTTCACATAACCTATACATGGTGATTATATGGAGGGATAAACAGGGTTATGACTCATGTCCACCACCATTGGTCCATTGGTGGCAGCTTAATAATTCAGATAAGTCTAATTAATTAGGATTCCCCGTCTTTCAAATTCAGGTTCGATTATTGCTTATGTGATGAGTCATTTAATTTCTATTTAAGATTTTCCTCATGCTTCTAATTGATACTCGATTTATGTTTATATAAATTTTCACTGGGTTGTTGATTTAGAGACGTGAAATATTATTGCAGATAGAGTTTTGGTTGGAGACGGGCTAATTTTTTAAAATGTGTATTTGGTTAAAAAAAATTTGTTTGACATGAAAATGTATAAAATCTTAAAATTTGTTCAAAAAAAATAAATCGATATAAATTTTGTTTTTATTTCTTTTAGAATTTTATATAAGTTAAAAAAAATCTCATTTGAATTTGAAATAATAAAATTATATACTTTTAAAGTTTAAATTTATTATAGACATTTAAATATGGGAGAGGCTATGGTAGAGCCTCTCCCAATGACTTTACCGGTAGAGTCACTTTTTAAACCGTTGAGATTTAATCGAACGGTTGAAATATTATTGGTGTATCATATTTATTATACACCTTACTTCATATAATCTTTCTCAACCCAAGTATTCTCCGTCGCCGGCGACCTTCCCGCCGCCGGTGACGAACGCCGGCGACTCACCCCGGACGCCGGCGTCCCACCACCGGGGCCGGCCCCGGCCGGCCGCCGGCGACCCCTCTTTCTCTCTCCTCTTCTCTCTCTCTTCCCCTTTCTCTTCCCCTTTCTCTCTCTTCTCTTCTCCCGACCCACCTCCGACACCCCCCCCACCACCGGTCCCGCCGGCCCCCAGCCCCCAGCCCTCCCCCCGGGCCCCCCACCCTGCCCGGCGGCCCCTCTCCCCAGGCTCCCCACACCCTCTCCTCCCCCTCTCTCTCTCTCTCTCTCTACCCCACCCCAGCCCCGACCCCCCCACACCACCCCCGACGTGAGAAGAGAGAGAGAAAGAGAGGGGGAGTCGTGGGTGGGGGTGGGATGGGGGGGCGCCGGGCGGCTGGGGGTGGGGGGGCCGAGGGTCGGGAAGAGAGAGAGGGGGGGAGGCGAGGGGTGGGGAGGCCGGGGGAGGGGGCCGCCGGGCAGGGTGGGGGGGTTGGGGGGGGGCTGGGGGCTAGGGTCCGGCGAGGCCGGTGGTTGGGGGGGTGCTGGAGGTGGGTCGGGAGAAGAGAAGGGAGAGAAAGGGGAAGAGAGAGGGGAAGAGAGAGAGAAGAGGAGAGAGAAACGGGAAGAGAGAGAAAGGGGGGTCGCCGGCCGGGGCTGGTGCCAGTGGTGGGAGATTGGAGGTGGGATGCCGGCATCGGGGGTGAGTCGTCGGTGTTCGTCGCCGGCAGCGGGAAGGTCGCCGGCGACGTAGAATACTTGGGGTGAGAAAAATTATATGAGTTAAGGTGTATAATAAATATGGTACACCAACAATATTTCAAAACTGTTCGATTAAATCTCAATGATTTAAAAAGTGACTCTACCAGTAGATTCATTGGGAGAGGCTCTACCACATCCTCTCCTTTTAAATATACAAACAATCAGAAATAATTTTAAATTGAAAAAAAAAATTAAAAATGTGATTTGAAAAACCTCACGCAAACACCTTCAATTTTTTTTTACTGAAAAAAATAATGTAGGGCCAAATACCCTTACCCCAGCCTTCGCTGTTCAATGACGTACAAAATTAGTTGTGACAGTAAATGAAATGAAAAATTCGTCGATTTTTTGCCGGCATATTTATGCTGTCATGACTCATACGAATCAAAGATGGGCCCCACGTCTGCCGTGTTCAACAACTTTTTGTTTTTGTTTTTGTTTGTTTTTTTTTCTTCTTCTTTTAGAAGAATCCTCTGTCAGCGCATAACAAAAATTCGCTGTATATAAAAGTAAATTCTGAAATGGTTTATGTCTCGTTAATTTTATTTTTTGTTTTTTTTCCAGGAAAGATAGTTAAGGAGTAATCTCTATAAGAATTCTGTCTAATTGATAGGGTAATATTATTTTCATATCTAAATTATTCTTTTCACTATTCAGCTACAACTGTCACAGTTGAGACCCACATACTAGAATATATCTATACTATATATATTTCTTTCATAAACAATTTCCTTCGTCAAAATATCTATACTATATATGTTTCTATTTATTACCAATCTATAAAAAAGCGAATCCATTTTTTCATCTGGATTCCAATCGTCGTCACGTGACAACTCTGACGCCCGTTCACGTGAGTTGGGTTGTTTAACAAAGTTAATCCTAAAGAATTTTAAAAGAATGGTCCCTCTTCAAGTGCATATATGATATATAGAAGAGAATATTTACTAGCTAGAAAAAGGCGTCTAAGGTGGGGTTCCAAATCCAACGTATACAATATCGTAATTTTGCACTGCCTACTCGGTAAAAAAAATAAACGGGGTTAATTTTGCAGAAGAATAAGGTGCTAAAATTGGTCACCAAATAACAATTAACAGTTATTTAATAGAGGATCTTTTAACGTACAATTTGGTGTACGGTTTTCCTTGATCTAAGAGTGCTGCATTGGTCGAGCCTAGAGAGAGCAATGGATGATAGAGGTTTATCCACTGGTTCAATGTGGGATCCACTAAATTGTCTTTGCTAGTTTTGGTCTTTATGTCGGCCGAGTAAAACTTACGTAACATTAATAATAATAATAACAAGCATATATACCAACATTTTTTCTCCATGGCCCACCCTAACTTTTTGTGAAATTTTTATATAATGGGGTTTTTTTTTTTTAAAAAACTGATATGTGTATAAACTAGTCTTAATCTCTCATTAATTAAGAGTTCTCTATATTTTATTATATAAACAATTTGAATTTTAAAAAATAAAACAGTTTTATTAAATCTAATACATTAGTGGACCTAATGGTTTGATCTAAAATCTAAATCTGAATTATAATTTTAATAACTCAGTATTTTAAAAGACTGGCCCATTATACTAAGTAATATTTTATCTACACATAAACTAAAAGCTTCTAAAGGAAGCCAACTCTTCAATTTCTCATTCCACCATTCGTAAACAAATTTGGAAATTTGCTCTGTTATTCAATGTATGATTTTTATTTTTCTTTGGTTTACTGTACTGGATTTCTTCTCAACTTAAGACAACTTGTCTTTGTCTGTCAATTTATTCTTCTTCAACTTCTAGTTTCCGCTTTAAGTTTGTATTTTTTTTTCTCGCTTCTTGTTCTGATTCTGTTCTTTTTTTTTATTTGATTGTAATTTTTCTATTTGTCTTAATGTGAAATTAGTGGGCCATGGTGCTACTGTTTTTTATGATTTTTTTTTGTTTGTTCCTATATATTGCTGATAATATGATAATTCTGATTAGAAAATTGGAAATATCTCACTAGAAATTAGTGATTTTAAGTTTTTATTGTGGATTTTAACCAAGAAAATTATAAATAACATTGCTTACTATTATGGATTTAAATACAATTTTTATTCTTTTTTTTTTTCAATTTAGTTTGTGATAAACTTAGACATGCTTTTTTTTTTTTTGGTGAAGAATTTTGGGCTCATGGCTATAATAGTGTTGGTATTGTATATGAAAGATAATTTTTTGAATGATTGCTTGATTGTCTACATTGAGAAGAAAATTGCTGTAAAATTTAGTAGTGAATCAATTATAGATGAGTTTATCTTTATGAAAAATCATCGATAATAACTTATATTTAAAAAAAGAAAATGATATTTTGAGATATATGAATTTAACATATCTGTTATTTTATTGAGAGAATAATGTTATTTACAAGTGTATAAATTTTTTTTTATTTTTACAAGTGATATATTATACTTTGAGCATCAAGATGTGTAACTTGAATGACTATGGTATTATGAAGATATTAATATCAACACTTCAATTTCTGGTTCTTTATTGCATTGTTTTGATTTTTAATTGTATATAACTGGCATTTACATGCTATCCTATTTAGATGTAATACTGATGTTTTCATGTGTCAATATATCATGAATTTAATAAATAAAAACTATTATATATATAGATATATATATGTTAGAATAATCTTAATTAAAAAATATTTTTGACCCTCTATTAATAAATCATGGCTCCGTCACTGATTATTGTCTGGGGGTTTGCTCAAGGTTCCAAAAAGATTTATATGAGGTTGGATTAAGACAACCTAAGCTGAACAAGATTAAATCTGTTGTCTAGTATTTTATATCTCATTAATCATAATTTAATATTAATTTTCGGTATCATCTAAAGTTTAAAATCCAATCAGATAATAAATATTTAATAAAAAAAATTTAACAATCAAATGAGACGTCGTCGAAAATAGTATAAAAGGGACAATCAATGAATATCAATATAGAATGACACACGTATTATAAACTTTAAGAGATGGACATGGAATATATGTACGTGTCTATAGATATAATAGAGAAAGAACATGTAGGGACCAAAAAGGATAAGCATGGGGAGTCATGATTGGAGATATTTAATCTAACCTATATATCGTTCTAATACGTACTATATATACATATAAACCTATGTATACGAGTCATACATTAATCAAAATATCATCGAATCTTGACATGATTTAACAATGATGTTTTTCCTTGTTTCTTTCGTGGGAATATTGTTGGAAGTTATAGCCATTATCCGTCGTGACGGACATCCTCATGTGTAGTCCGTAATAAGTGCCTTCATCAATGACGAAGTCAGAAATTCTTGTTAACGGAGGCTGATAATTAAAACTAAAATTTAATAAAATTAATGTGGTTAAAAGAATAAGTTTCTAATTTTTAGTGGGGGTTTTGTGTATATTGATGAAAAAGAACACAGATTTTTGCAAATAAAAAATTTTTTTTTGAGTGGGGGCTTAAGCCCCCACCGAGCCTATGTTGGCTCCATTGACCATCATCTAATAAGTTTTGCGATATATATAAATTATAAGAAGTTGGGTCGACCAAATTCGAAAAGGTTTATATACGAATGTAAATTAGTTGACAAGCACTAAATAAAGCAAAACAAAAATAAAAGTAAAACGAAAAAAAATACGTGATTAGATCAACACATGATGATTAAACCGTTATATGATGATGACTGATTCAAGAAAAATAACGAAAACATTATTGATGAGAATAAGGTTATATATATATATATATATATATATATAGAGAGAGAGAGAGAGGGAGTTCATTATGTTTGGCATTAAGTTTGAGTTCATAATGTTTTCCACTACACTTGCTCTAAATTATTAATTAACTCCATGATTATTCTATTGTTTTGTTTGTTAACAACATTATAGTGATGACATATGTGGATTCAGAAAACCAGTATCTCTCTGTATGATTACTCCATGTTTGCAGGCTCCTTTTAATATTTGTTGAAGTTCAGATCATTATTACATTGATAAAGCAAAAATCTTAAATATATTTTTATCTAAAAAAATAGATCAATCTATTAGGATAACTGGGGAGATTTTGCTGTAGGACAGATATGAATTGTAGCAGTTGAATTAATTTTTTAGGAGGGGATTTCTTATTAATCTATAATGCGCGACATAAAACTACTCTCATTAAGAAATGAGATCGTTAAACTGTAATTATCAATGATAATAAAGATGAATAATTTCTAAAACTTTCCTATTTAACCTTCTTTATTTTTTTTTTTAAATATACATTTTCGTATTAATTTTAAGTTGTTCATACAGTTAGGAGTAGGGAAGCCATCAATGATTTTCTAACCGGCGAGGTAAGTAGGGCCATATATATACTAATTGTATAGTGCAAACCTACGTGGAATAAACAAACAAAACAAAGCAGGGTTTCTCTTTTTCTTTATCCCTTGTTTTCTCAAATTTTTCATATATAGAGTTTCTCTTTGTATGGGATTTCCACTGCCAGCGTCATTGCAACTGGAAAGAGCGATCAGCGGTTCGATGATTTCGACAGGAATGGAGTCGGAAGGTTCTAGATGAGAGTTTCTCAATCAGATATAGCCAATAAGCTTCCGGCGGTTTGAAATCCAGCTATACCTTGGTTGTCTGATGGTAGGCACGGCGATCTCTTACCCGAGCATATTGCTTTCCTCTGAGTTGTGGCGTGCGGTGAAGTGGCTGTTTCATGTAGGCCGAGAATTTTGCAGTCGATTTTTTATATATATATATATATATATATTAAGGGGTTGTTCTTGTGTTTTAGTTTTAGTTTTGTAATAAATGAAGTAGTTTCCCCACCTCCGGTTTGTTTTTATGTGTGTGTTTTGCTTGAGTTCATTTCTAGCAGTATATGTCTATTGGTTCTCCTAGTATTATAGCTAGATGGAGTTTGTTGTAGTCTCTATGCTGCGAGTGACAGTCTCTCGATTGATCAGAATATTCTATCGATTGTAGATATTTTTTAAAAAAGAGCTTTGTACATATTCGATTATAGGATTGCTGAGGAATTCGATAAATTTTCCCGTCATCAGGTCTAGGCTTATGTCCTCCTTACTGAGCTTCATCAGATTTTCCTGATGCAATTAGTCTCAGTTAAGGGTTTTGTCTCTTATATCACAATGTTGTTTTATCTTTGATATTAATGTATTTATTTTGTTTTTATTTTGAATGATAATTTGCATTTCAAAAAAAAAAAAAAACAAAACAAAACAAATAAAAAATAATAGTAAAAGCAAAAGCAAAAAAAAAAAAAAAAACACACCATGTAGCATTGATTTTGCTGTCATTATAGTTGATAATTTTCCCTATTAACCCATTAATCCACGAGGACCCACCTTAAATGGGACGGGAAAAACCCAAACTAAAATGGGTTCGAGTTATAAAATAGTTAAAAATTTAACCCGTCATTGGTTACGGGCATGGGGGTGGATTTAGGAGTTCCCAATCCTATTCCTCGTTTACCCACCCAATTTAATTATATATTATTTTTATATTATATATATTATACAAGTTGTTTTGTAACTGATATGATTTTAAGTATCAAATTTTAATGTTTTTGATATATGGAAAATTGTACACTATAGTTTTGATTTATTTTAACTTAAAGTCTCATATTATGCATTTTAATTTTTAATTTTGATTATATTTTTTTACTTTCATATGATGGAAATAGATAATAGGATTAACGTGCACATTTCAAGTACTCCGAACCTGCAATGAGGAAAATCTGCTCGTCCTCACCAATTTAAATGGATTATGAGACAAGTATGGGGAGTATTTTTATTCACGGGATGGGTTGGTGAGAAGACCACTCCAGCCTGAACCCGCCCTATTTCTATCTCTAGTCGTCATGAACTGGCTGCCACGTGATAGCAGGGGAATGGGTGATGAAAAGCACATTATTGCTTCTAGCAAGTAAGATATATCTTTTCTTAGCAAAAATATAAAAATAAATAAATTGTTAATTTAGTCCTTAAACTTTTAACAATGCGCAACTTTGATCATTGATCCTTTTTTTTTTTTTTTTTGCAACTGGAATGCTCTAAACTTTTAAAATGTTGCTATGATATTACTTTTCATTAATTTTTGAAAAAATTAGGCTGAGTGGCTTTTTTTAATCACCTAATCTAACAGATGACCCAATTTTTTTTTTATTTAGGAAAATGGTCGTTTGTCATTTTTCATATTTGGTCAATCAGTGATTGATCATGAAAATTGGTGATTGACTATGAAATTTGATAATTTACGTTATAGTTAATCGGTGATTGACCATTTATGAAAATTGATTAACTATTTTAGAAAGAAAAACACTAGGGACACCAACTCAATATCAACTTTTGAGTACCAACCTATGTGGTATATGAGTTGTTGTTATTTTATTGATAACTGTTTAAAGTATTGACACGTCAATTGATTACATCTATCAATAAAAATATGACACATCAATTGATATTCAAAAAATTTAGATTAAAATTAGTGTCATTAACACTATTCTTTTAGAAAAAGGACATTTTTAACTCATTTTTAAAAATTCGATCATTTATTTGAAAACTTCTTAAAAAAAACTATTTAACTATAAATCCCTTAATTTTTGGACATAATCTCTCTTATTCTCTCCCTTCTCCTTGGCAGTCCCCTATTTCTTTATGAGTCTCTCTAAGCCTATGTTTGGTAAGAAAAAAAGAAAACAAAAGGGAAAGAAAAAATAAAAGTGAAAAAAAATAAGATAGAGATAAAATATTCTGATTTTCTTTTATGGTGTTTGATATCATGAAAATAAAGAAAATAAAAAAATTATATAATTACTATTTTATTTATATATTTATATATATTATTTTTACTTTAAAAACACAGGCAAAAAAATAATTTTAATAATTATTAGATAAATTTATTTTTTTTTATTTTTTGAAGGGAATAAAAAGTGAACCAAATTATAATATTTTTCTATCATATTTTCCTTTTTCTTTTCTCTCGTCATTCTTACTAAACAACCAATTCAATTAATTTCCATCAACTTTTCTCTCAACTCACATCATTCCTTCCTCTTTTTCACCCTAACAAACATAGCATAAGTCTCAACCTCCATCTTTCCCAGGCTCTCTCCTGCATCACCCGACCACTGTGCCACTCTGCCTCCCTCTGTCTCTTGTTAAACTGGTCAGTCTGTGTGTGTGTGTGTGTGTGTGTTTTTTTTTTCTTGAGATTTTGTAACAGCATCAATGGATTTCCTTCTCAAGTTTTGAAGTCACTAATCTAGGGTTTTAAAGTTTGAAACTTTCTTGTCACACTTTCTCTAGAAACAAAAAAAAAAAAAAAGGGAGAAAGAATTTGAATTTCAGAAGCTAGCTGGTTGCTTTTGTGTTGATTTGTCTATTTTGCATATTGCCTTCTTTTTTTTTTTTTTTATAGATTTTCTTTTTTCGTTTCTCTCAAATTGCAAGAGAGGATAATCAGAAGTGGAATTTTTTTTTTTTGTCCTTTTAGATAGCTTTACGTGAATGCATAGTGTTGTTTAGATTATAGTGGAAATTTTAACTCTACGAAGGAATTCCTCTGGCTAATCTACTCTAATCTGTCTATGAAATTGAGTCACTTGAATTTTTTTTAATTTATTTTTTTAAAAATTTTGTTGTGTTTTGATTCTGGATTATCCTTTCCAGTTTTTTTATTAAAAAAAAAAAAAAAACTTAGATTGTTTTTATTTTTGAAAGAAAGTATTGCCTCTCTAGCTCATACTATTTGTATCTGCAATCCCTTAATGGGTTTAAGAACATCACATAATTAGATGATCTTGCAAGTACTACTGCAAAGGTCAGCTTCCTTTGACTATTGACTTTGATAATCAACAAAACATGGCTGAATCTACATTCCTTCAAGAATACGACCTTGTCACTTCTGAAGTTAAATTGTTCTTCTTTCTCTTTTTCACCAAAAACACAACTCTTTCTCTGATCTTAAGTGGTGGTGTTCTTGTATTAATGAAGTTTTTTTTTTCTTTTTGTTTTTTAAAGAAAGATTTTAAAATTCTGCAAAAGAAAATAATCAAAACTTTTATTTTTCTTTTGTTTTTTGTTTTTCCTTCTCCAAAACATAGAAAAAGAAGAAGAATAAAAACAGGCGTGGCATTCTGAATTATATCGGGCGTGGTTGTGACTCCCTGAGCTACTTTTCACTTACTTTCTCTCACTCAGTGGAGACACAAGAAGTTGGCTTTCCTTTGCTTCTATATAAATGGAAGTTAAAGGTGTCGTATCTAGACTTTGCTCGAACACAACACCCACTTCAATTCAGACCTCCAGAAAACCATTCTCTACTATCATTCCTCCTTGTCCTTCCATCGTTTCTGTCGTTAAACCACACAAACAGGTCTCTGACAGAGCCGATCCTTCCACTCCGCAGAGATCTTCCAATAGGAAGAAGATAAGAGAATCTAGAAACATAGCTGTTGAAGCAGTGGGTGTTGATTCTGGCCAAGATTTCGGAAGTGGGGTTCAGCGGAAAAAGCTAGCAGTTTTCGTTTCCGGTGGAGGGTCCAACTTCCACTCCATTCATGAGGCATCTGTTGGGGGATCGATTCTCGGAGACATTGTTGTTCTGGTCACTAATAAACGAGGTAATGTAATGTAGTGTTCTCTTTTTATTTCTTTTGGTGACATTGTCGATCTGCTTGAGCTGAGTTTTTGTTTCTTTTGCAATTCTTATTTGTTATTATGTTTTATGTTCGTGTTTTTTGTTGCCTTTAGTACTGCAGCGGATCCTTGTCCGCCTTACCTTGAAAAAAAAAAATGTTTCTGATACAGCCTATTTTCTCGTTGTTTAATTCATGCCCTCTTTTTGAAGATACAAAAGCTGTCATTTTAGTTGGTTCTTGGTAAAAGAAGTTGGTTTTCATTTTCTTGGTTAAATGCCAAACTTCTTTTCTTGTGGGTGTAGTAATATAAGAATTTTAAGAGATGATGTTCTGACTTTGGACGTTTAGAAGTTTGATAATGCAGATTATCCTATAACTTGTGCTGATGATAATCTGCGATGAGATAGCGATTTAGGGACTTTGAAGATTTAGCATCTCACTTCATCTCATTTCTAGGAAACATGTGAGTACAATGTTTTCCCTTTAGGTTGTGTGCTTATGGTATTCTTGATCATTGCAGGATGCGGAGGTGCTGAATTTGCAAGAGAGAAAGGTATACCAGTTATCCCGTTCCCCAAAACAAAAGATGAACTGATGGAGTACCCCCAACTGACCTTGTAGCTACCCTTAGGTTAGCATCTGTTTTATAATGTGTGTGCGCGCGCGCGCATGCATGCTTAGATTATGGTGTTGCAAATTAATATTTGGATGTTTCATCTTTATCAGGGAATTTGAAGTTGATTTTGTCCTCTTAGCAGGATACCTGAAACTCATACCGGTTGAGCTCATCCGAGCTTATCCCAAATCTATTATCAATATCCATCCATCACTTCTTCCGGCTTTTGGTGGCAAAGGTTATTATGGTATGAAGGTGCATAAAGCAGTCATTGCTTCTGGAGCAAGGTATGCTCTACAATCTCCAAACTCTTCTAATCCATAATTTTTTTTTTAATTTCTAGAAATTTCGTTGCTGAATTGTCATTGTTTTCATCTTTGATTAGATTCTCAGGTCCCACAATACATTTTGTTGATGAGCACTATGACACTGGCCGTATTCTTGCTCAGCGTGTTGTCCCTGTGCTTCCCGAGGACACTGCAGAGGAGCTAGCGGCTAGGGTTCTTAGGGAGGTAAGAAACATTCACATCTCCTTCAGTTTATACCTTATTGTTTTTTAGTTTGTTTTTTTTGTTATGTTTACTCTCCAATGAATGAAGCAAATTCCTAGCGATTTTAACCCAAAACATCCTCACAAAGGCGATTTGCAGATGCATAATATTCCATAATTTTTGTTCAATTTCAATTTGTCTTAGACCTTGTACTTGAATTTTTGTTATAGGAGCATAGTTTGTACGTGGAGGTGGTGGCAGCATTGTGCGAAGATCGGATAATGTGGAAACAAGACGGTGTTCCTCTCATTTGTAGTAAAGAGAATCCGAACGAATATAGATAGCAAGAGTAACATCTGTTGGTTATGCAAACGGTGGAAATGCCGGAGACTTGAATAATTGTGTTGTAGAAGAGAGGTACACATGCTGCGGACATTTTCCCTTGTTTCCAGCGGCATTGGCTTTATACTTTAGTTTTGGAACAATGGCCTTATGTTGTCTTCATTAAGTCGAATATGGAACTCATTTTCCAACAAGAATTCAAGAATAAAAATGGAAAAAGCCATATTATTTTATTGAAAAGCGTCTGATTGGAAGATTAAGAACTGGTAAGGAAAACTCTAAACCACCCCGCTCTCATAATCCAACTTACTCGAATTACTGTTAAACAATGCTCTTCCAATAGAACACTATGGTAATTTTGTAGTTGTACTAAAATAAGCCACCATGCAGCGAGTTCGCTGCCAACTGTTGCAGCACTGTCAAATATATCCGCTGGCTCGCTTGTTCTTTACCACAATTACTGTTCAATTTGTTGGATGATTTAGGTTCCTAGCACATTTTTTAACAACAAGAACCCACAGACCGATAAAGGAAAAAGGCGTAGTTGAAACTACCAAAAAATGTTTGTATATATGTATACACTCTTGCATAAAAAGGACTCGGATCTACTGTTTAACTTGAAATCAAAGTAACTCAAATATCTAAGCGAAATATCAACTGCTCATCGCTTTTAATAAAAGATTTTTGGCTTTGTCAAAGGTATTTTTGTGCAAGACTGCAAGTATACATATATATTGCTTAGTGATATCTCCTTTCTTGTTTCTTATTTCCCATCTGGATTTGCATAGGCTAAATAGTTAAACCCGATTTTTCTTATTTTTTTTTCATTTTTATTTTTTTAATTGGGGAATGGAAAATATCCAAGTAATTGTAAGCTAAAAAAAAAATTCAAATTCTATAAAGGGGAAAACAACGTAGCTAAACCTTGATCAACTGTCAGTTGGATTTTATCATACGCCATCAGGGTCTTCTGATCACACTTGTAAGTTCCTTTTCCTCTGGCCAAGACTTCACCATCTGAGTCTATAATCCCTTCCTTTGTTGGATCCTCTGCTTGCGGACCCGGTTCCAATATGAATGCTTTTACCTGTATATGTATACATACACATGCATGTACATGTATGTGTATGTATAATTTGAATTTTGATCAAAAGACTTGTTTCCCATTTAGTTCAGAAAAGCCTTTTCCTAGTACAAACTTTAAAAAAGATGAAGTGTTTGTTAATTTAATTCGCTCACCTTTAAGTACATGACATAAGGTGAATTGACATGATTCCCATTGTTCATTTCCGTCATCAATGAGAGTAAGGGTAGTTTTGGGCAGTCCCTCGTGATGATCAAATCGATATAGCCATCTGAAAACTGCACGTCGCCAGGCGAAAAGAAATATTATGGTATTCAGTTAAACTATAAAGCTATGCAAATATCAATATCTGTATTATGACATCAAGATGCATGTCTCCACGCCAAAGATGAAACCAATTCATCTAGAAAAGGAGGAATAAACAGTCCAAGAATGAGGAAAGATAAGAACTGAAAAGGAATAAGTATAGCCGTACCTTGGCCTGAGGCGCAGCCATTGTGTCTTCACTCGCCCAAGGTACATTGTGAAGCCAGATTGAAACAAATGGTCCATCAACGGTTCTCCAGTCCATAAGCTGCCAATCATCTTCAGGTCCTTGGTATCCATGCCTTTGAACCTTCACAGGCTCCACCCCACTCGAACCACTAATATTTTGCTTATCAGTAGCTTCACTCTTATCATTACTGGGCTTCCCGTAAGCTTCAAAGCCAGGTGCGGGCACAAAAGAAACACGCCCGTTGTATTTCCTTAAACGTAAAACTCGTAGAAGAGCCTAAGGAATAAAAGGCCATGTGAAAGGAAGGAATTTTTTTATCTGACACAAGAAATGGAGAGACATCTGAAAGTAGATGGTATGTATAGAAATTACAATTTTTCTTTGCAGATATGAACTTTTTCTGTGAGGCTTGCATACAAAGTAACTAATAAAACAAGTAATTTTGTTGAAAATTCAACCAAATAATGAAGGAAAATATTTTTATTTTTCAAAATACTAGTAGCTTTTGATAAAAGAATAACATTCAAGATAGTCTTTCCAGTAAGAACGATTCTTTCAGTAAGACGCAGAAATGAACTTCCAAAATGAGCAATAGTATAATCACATTGGAAATGAGAAATGTTAGGGAAAAGAATTAATAAATCATACGTAGAAATCAAGACGAGCACTTCCCATCCACCGATACTTTTCAGACTCAATGTCAATATCCGCTATCAGACCTGATATGAGTGATCATTCACAGAATCAGAAAAAACGTCCCTAAGAATGGTATCAACTACAAACAGTAACTGGCATACTCAACTCAAGCATCAACGCAATAAAGAGCTGATTTTACTTTTGGCTTACCCCAAGCAAGCATCAATACACTAAAAAACTTGGTCTCCCCTTGCAAGATGGTAGATACGTCTAGTGAACGCTTATGGCC
Source organism: Ficus hirta (assembly GCA_038430175.1). NCBI lineage: Eukaryota > Viridiplantae > Streptophyta > Magnoliopsida > Rosales > Moraceae > Ficus > Ficus hirta. The sequence continues at coordinate 8,838,879 of CM076589.1, read as the reverse complement.
TATCAGTAGTTAAAACAAGAAAAGGTTTCTTCCATGAAACATGGTTCCATTAGAATTAATAGAACAGAATAGTATATCCAGAGAAAACAATTCCATCAAACTCGATATCTAACCTCGAATAATGGCAAGAACAGAATTAGATGCAGTACATGGTTCACCAACAAAATCCAGGAGAGATTTTGCCATACCATTGCCAGTACCTATACATCAACATAATTCTTGTGAAAAAAAAAAAAATACCATTAAAAAGCCTGTAGAATGCTCATTTTCATTGGCTAAATAGGCTTAAGGACGATATATGCACAAAAAGAAAATGATACATGCAATTATCCTGGAAAAAACTAAAACTAACCTACCCTACATAATTTGTTTGTTTGTTTGTTTTGTTTTGTTTTTTTTTTTTTGTTTGTTTGTTTTTTTTGTTTTTTTTTAAGTAAAAACACAGTGAAAGAGATAAACTATGATGAACCTGCAGGAACTACTCCAAGAGGCGTCTTTATCGCAGTTTCCCAATCTTCTCTTTCAAGCAGTCCATTTACTACCTACTAAAATGTGCAAAACTTGTAAGAAAAGTAACAAAGGTAATAGCAGAAGAGAGAATAAAACCTTTCACAAACATGTCACCGACAAAAACAAAGTCCCAAGAAGAAAAATCTTATCATTATGGTAAACAAATATGCCAATTATCTAGTATATTCTTAAGAGTAGTTGCTTTCACAACCACATAACAACATTCCTTATAATTTCTGTGACAAAAAATATATAAAACTGTTTTTAACTAGTCACTAATTATAAGCAAACAACCTCAACAAGAATTCCATCTCCACTAACACAAACGATGCCGTCGTACTTCGAAAGATCCATTGTTTTAGCCACTTCTTTTGCGTGCAATTGATATTGGGTTTCTACAGATTTGATCAAGAAATGATTTTAAATTAAATTTAAAAAAAAAAAAAAAAGAGAGAAGAATTGCAATCCACATTTCAGGAACCATATACATACAAGTTGATAGTTTAATGATTGGATCCAAACCTTGCAATGTGAACTGGATATCGGCATCCTCAAGAAGAGGTTTTACTTGATCAAGTAATATCTTTGAAGCTAATTTCTTCCCACCGAATGGATTCACCAACACAAACAGCCTCTTAGGCCGGCCTATAACAAATAGAATTGAGTAATTCAATAAATTTCATTTTCAATTTCCAAAATCAAAGACATAAGAACGCTAATATAACCTTCCACGAAAGAATTTCAGGAGACAAAAGGCATGTCCGTATTGGTTTCTTCCAAATTTGAGCATGAAGTTTGAAGCTTTACTACTTTCTTTCCCTTTCCCGTATTTTCCCCATATCCAAACACACGAAAATCCAAAACGAAAACATGAGCCAAATATATATATATATTATCTATATACACACACATAAATATATGTATATTACCGAGAGAATCGATGCATTCGCGGAGCTTGAGGCAAAAGAGACTTTGAGAGTCCTGAGAGGAGAAGTGAAAGGCGAAGGTCTTCCGCACCAGAGCTCCCCTGCTCCCGAAGCAGGCGATTCCGTCACCGCTTTCCACGAGGGTCCTGATTTTGATCTTAAGGCCGTCCGTCGCGAACCCGAGAACCTCCTTCTCAACGTTCAAACAACGTTGACCGCCCTCCGGCCACCGGATGACGCCGTCGTCGGACAGCGTCAACGGCGTGTAGTCACCGTTGACGGTGACCCTGTCGGAGAACACAAGGCCCTGCGATGGCTCGGGTTCGGTTTGGTCCATGTCGCCGTTGGTCGGTTCAGGTGTTGTTTTTGCTTGCTCTTTTTTCTTTTTCTTTTTATTTATTTATTTATTTTTGGTGTCTTGTTTTGTTGGCTGAATAATAGAAGAAAATTAGGTGAGGAAATACCAAAAAAAGAGCGGGTTTTGTATTGAGAGCGAAAACGGAAGAAGAAGAAGAAGAAAAGAGGAGATGAGTGGGAGACTTTGGAGTTGTGAGAAGCCTCGAGCTGTACGACAAAGTTTGGTTTTTTCCGTTTCGTGTTTTTTTTTTTTTTTTTTTAATTTTTTTAAGCCAACACACCTTTGGCGTTGCTCAATTTCTGTCTTACACGCTTTGCTATTTTTGTTCTAAAAAAAGATTTGTACATATTTTATGAGGATATATATATATATATATATTTTAAATATATAGCAACTGCTGGTATGATTTAAAAAAAAAAAAGTTTTATGCAGTTATGATTATGGTGTTCTTTTTTTTAACTTAGACGGAATTGGATATTCTAACTCAATAGTTGAATCCCATTTGATAAACTATTTCAAACCAAATTATTTCAACTCATCTCTGTCTTTTTTTAATGAACAAGTTTTTTAATTTGTTTTTTAAAAAATCAAACAATTACAAACTAAAATTTTTAATTCAAATTTATTAATTAAACGCATATTAAATAATAAAAGTATCATTAATTTATGTCTACGGTTACATGATCTTCAATTATGTAAAAGTCAACTAAACAATCACAAATAAATAATATGAAGTTGCACAATATTTTAATGAAATCGCACCATATGTAAGTATCTATTAAGTATTCTTTTTTTTATTCATCCAATCATATAAACGCCTTCTTTTATTTCCTTGTAAAAATATTCTCTTTCTTTATTCGTTATAGATGCAGGCTAGAATTTAAAAGCTCTCTACTAAACAAGTTCCTGTCTTAAAATTTTAAAACATTTTTTTTACTGGTCTTTCTCTTGAAACTTGAAAATAATTTTAGTGGAGGAAAATAATTATTATTGTAAGAATATTTATACACCAACATTAGTGTTTTTTTTTTTTTAAAGAGAAGCATTAGCTTTTTAATGTATTGACCTTTTCTTTACAACAAATTGTATACTCCACAGAACAATAAAGGCAACCATTAAATACATCTGCATTAATGTATAAAAATAACAACACCAATTCCAAAAAGGTACATATATAAATAAAATAATAAACATCCTGTTGGTTTCATTATGATTCTCAGCCCTTTTCTTTTCTTTTCTTTTACCTTTTTTTTTTTTTTTTTGCCTTTCTTTTATTTTACCTTTATTTATTTATTTATTATTATTATTTTTTGGATAAAAGTGTCAAGCTTCTTAGTTGGCCACTACATGGACATGTGTATGCATGAAATCATGATCTGATATCAATCAGGATACCATTTTCTACTACCTAAAGGGCAATGGGAGAGGGATAGTTAGCTTTTTGAAAAGTTATTCCCATATTTAGGTAGGTGGCACAATAAATTAGGCCCAATAAATTATCACATGTTTTGTTGTTTTTAAGGTAAAAAACTGAATAATATAAGATAATTTGTGTTGAAACCCCATGTTTGTTTTTATGATTTTAGCCTGTATCATCTACTTTTTGGGTCGTTCATGTCAAACCGAATTAAGACATTGAGAAAAATGGCACAAAATTAAGTCCCAGATTGATTATTCTTCCCATCATTTTTAAAGTTTATCACAATTTTAAGATTGTACTTACATATATTTATAGTTAGTGTCGTTTTCTCTCCTCTCACTTCCATGTCTTCATTGTGGAATTGACATCTCTTGTTTGCCCTGTGACATTCGTTGTCAAGATCCGCTGGACTCATCACTAGAGATCTTTCAAGTGTACGGCGCAATCGGGACACACGATCTTCATCACACGGAGCACAACCACTCAACACAAGAACAACAACTATGAGTTGTCCCCACATTGGTGCTGTTACAGTGAGACCTCCCCCACTTAAGGGTTGTCGCAACTAAATCTCCCCCTTTAACGACGTCGTCGTGGTGGGATCTCCTTCGTTGTGATTTGCCTACGCTATCTCTTGAGTTTTTGTTGTTTCGTTTTCTTCCTAATTTTTTGGTAATATTTCAATAAGTAAGTTGTGCTCAGAAAAGTTATATCGTAGTAGAAAATTTTAAAAATATTTACGATAGTAACATATTTTAAAATATTTAAAATAAATAGCGTATTTATATAAAATAATTTATCTTCACCCATAATTTATAAAATAAATTTACAATTACAATAAGTATCCTTCAAAATAAATTATCTATTATAAATATGTTAATTTTTTGAAGGACTATAAATATTTTTTTTACATAAAATAATTTAAAGTCTACTATTTATTTTGAAAAAAAAAAAGATGGTAAATTGTTAAGTTAGTTCTTAAACTTTTAATTTTGTGTAATTTTTAGTCTCTGAATTTTTTTTCGTAACTGGAATGCCCCTACGCTTTTAAACCGTTGTTACAATAATCCTTTACATTAATTTTTGAACAAAATCCGTTAGTTAGCATCACTTTTTGATTAAATCACTAACAAATTTCGTTTTAAAATAAACATAAATGATTATTATAGTAATATTTTAATAGTTTAGGGGTATTTTTAGTTCTTTTTTTCGTAACTGAAATGATCTTAAACTATTAAAACTGTTACTACAATAGTCATTTTCGTTAATATTTGTACAAAATTCGTAGTTAGTATCACTTTTTGATCAAATTACCAACAGATTTCATCAAAAAATCAACGGAAATGACTATTATAGTAATATTTTAAAATTTTAAGGGTATTTTGGCTATGAAAAAAATTTTAAGGACTAAAGTTATATAAGGTTAAAAGTTTGGAAACTAAACGAATAATTTACCCAAAAATGGGTCTGTTTGGTTCACAAGTTTGAGTTAAGATTTTTAAGTTTAAATAATAAATTATGTTGACTTTTTAGAAAAGATAAAAAAATTTTTAGGAAAAAGATAAAAACTTTTAAGGAAAAAGACAAAAAAAAATTTGAAAATGTTAGTTTAAAATGTTGAACCGAACTCCCCTAGGAGACCAACCAATTTCAATAGGCTGGGCCACAGGCGCAGAAGCCCACAAGACAAATCAGTCAAAAGCCCAAACTGGCCCATTAAGACTGAGAAAGCAACAAGCCGTCGTTTCCCTGCAACTTATTTTTTGGCATTAGCAAAAGCCAATAAGAGAAGAAGAAGAAGAACCGAGCGAGCAACAATGGCGGACGAGGTCGAAGAGCAGCCAATCAAGGCCCTGCCGTCGCGAGGTCGCCACATAAAGAAGAGGGCTCTCAGAAACAAAGCCCTTTCCATTACTTTCGACGAGAAAGACCTCAGGTTCTATTATTATGCACACCGCACAAACACTTCATTTATTTACCAAATCAAGCTGCCTCAATCATTACTCATATTAATACTGAATTTTCTAGTCTGTGAGTTGGGTTTTTACTTTTGAGCTTTTTATCTTCTCTGTGATTGTGTTATTAACCTTGGTTTTTGGTCCGACAAGGAACTACGTAACTGGGTTTCACAAGAGGAAGAAGAAAAGAAGAAAGGAAGCCCGTAAGCTACAAGAGGAGGCACAGAGGAAGAAGCGCATTGAAGAGCGCAAAAAGGTCCTTTTTTCTTACTCTTTCTATCTACATTTTATTGGGAAGATTTTTTTTTTTTTTTTGAGCAAATGAAATCATCATGTTTTCTGGGATTTCTTCTATTTTACTTGGAACATATATATATATATATATATATAGTTTAATATATTTTGTTTAATTTCTATGCTGTATTTTTTGGAGGTCTGCAGCTGTATCAATGTTAGTGTGTGTCATTTTATGTTAGTGGAGTAATGGATTGGTTCCATCCTAATGAGATAACCTTATTTCCTCTTTCTTTTTTACTCTTTCCTTTTGTTGAGTTTTAATTTGTAAAAAACATTGTGATTGCCAAGATATTACTTTTCTTAGAGGGACAAGCTTAAAAATGGAATTTTGTTTTTCAAATAATTTTTAAGTAAAAGAACTCCAAGCATAAGCGAATGCAAACTAGGAGGACTTGTTACTGGCATTTGCATTTGCAAGAGTTGTTTTTGTCTTTGTTTTTTTTGTTTTTAATTTCCTTGGCTGATTCATACGCTAATGTTGCTTCATACTATGTTTTGCATGGCCAGCACAACTACTTGCTTGCTAATAAAATTTGAAAAGGTGAATAAATTATCAAGTAAGGAGTTATGTTCAGGAACGTCACGGTTAGAATTAGTAAAAGGATTATTTTAGCTGCTTAGTTTCTAAGAAACTTAATTGAGAGGGTTTTGCATGGTGAAAAATTGAAGGAAAAAAAAATTGAGGTTCTCACTGTCTTGTTCGGTGAATGAATCCGAATACATGTTGAATGACTCGTGCGGGATTGACAGTCTTCTGCCAAAACCCTTCCTGTTCTTCAATAAGAAACTGGTTTAGACTCGTGAAGATGGCTCAAGTTAGCCCGCCATGCTATATATTTATAATTATATAATTTTTTTTCCTCAAGTTTTGTTTTATTAACTACAACCAAGACAAGCTGTGATTCTGGGTTTAATATGTGGCCTAGTTTCTATGCTAATTTTGTGGAGTCATGAAGTTATGCTTGTTTCAGTGTGTCATTTGGTATGCGGTAGATTACTAGATAGATTCACTCTCAATTAGATAGCCGCATTTCTCCCTTTTTTTTTTTTGCTGAACCTTTGACACATTATCTTGTCAAGATGTTGTCTTTCTTAGAGGGGCAAATATTGGAACAAATAAAGATAAAAATAATAATTTGGGGTTAAAAGAACTCCAACCATGATTTAATGAAAAACAAGGGGAACGAACTAAGTACTGGCCGTTACATGTGTGTGATCTAACAATTGCAAGAGTTGGGATTTTCTTTTCCTGGCCGATGCATGAATTAATACTGCTTCAAACAAGGTTTTGCACGTGAGCAAAAACAGGTATTTTCATGTAAATTGTGAAAACATGAATATACTTATCAAATTTCTGCAGTTAGTGTCGTTGTTGGGATAAGAAGATTACTTATTTTAGCTTATTCACTTCAAATAAAACTTGACTGGTAGGTGTTTTCTGCGATGGAAGGAGGAGAAAATAAAAGACATCATCTCTGTCCTGTTTAGTGAATCTAAACTATTCATTTTGGCTCCAGCTAGTGAGAGCTTCTAATAGTCTAAGGATTAAGGATGTTGAATTGATGGTAGTGTGTGCTATCCCATGAAAACATTCGGCCAAAACCTCTCTCTTTTTTAAAACGCTGATTTAGATTCATGAATTTTTTGGGTTTAGTTTCTAATATCCGGTGGATACGTATCTCACGTCTTCCAGAATAGGCATTGGAGGTTAATATAATGAATTACAAAGTAGCTAGAGGATAGAACCTTTATGCTCTACTATGTAAAGAAGCTGGGCATATTACAACCGTTCACAAGGTCAGGGAAACTATATGCAAGAGCTTCGGACCTGTGGGAGAGAGTAGTATTAGATTGATTTCGAAGATTCAAGGAAGGGGATTGTGGAACAGGAAGGTTGGGACAAATAAACCTAGCTGGCCTTGTAACAACTGTTCAGAAAGGTCACGGCAACTATATGCAGAGGATTTTGGCCCTTGGGAAAGAGTAATGTTAGATTGATTTTGAAGATGCAAGGAAGGGGAGTGTGGGACAGGGCGTATTGTGAAAGATAAACCTAACTGTCGTACTTTCCATCGGCAGTCATGTTTCTTTTATTGGTTTTCATGATTTCATTATGCATCCGCTGCATATGTCCAATTGCAACACAGATCATGACAGATAAGAGATAGCAGTCCCGATTCCTATTTGCAATCGTATATCTTATCTAGTGTTTCACGATTTTGTTATGAATCCACTGTATATATGGAAATTGCACTCCCAGTTACATGTTCATTGCTTTTCCAAATTCATGTTAAACAAAAATATGGGCATTTCGTTTTCTTACATGCTTTAAGTTGTGTTTGCAGAGGAGGCTAGAAAGAGAAATTGCATTATACGGTGGAGCTCCACCAGCCACCGATTCAACAGCCGATGGCAGTGATGAGTACGACGAGGAGGATGAAGATAGTGAGCCAGTTCCATCAGTTTCTGGTATTGTTCGAATAAATACTCTATACCGCATTTAAAAACATTTTTTTTAACCAAAATTTGAAACATCTATTAGCCACAAAGTCTATGTCAGTGCCGTACGCCGGTACCATATTGTTAACCTGGTTAGGTCAGGTATCTTGGTTTGCTAGGCCTACTTGCCAATTACCCCGTACTCATCTTTTTCTATGATGGCTTTGTGGGACAGTTTCAATTCCTAGTGGTTATCATTTTGGTTGAATTCAATGGATACGGAAGTCTATTTGTCTTATTACCCTCAATAAAGTGCCAAAAGGACAGACCACCTTTTTCTTCAGACCTTAATATCGTCGTACCAGTTACCCAGTTTTAAATGTCGGGAGAAAGACGTTGAACTTGGAGAACATGTCCAGAGTCACCTTGAAGAATCACATTTTTTGTGGCCCGTCGTTGAGATGACATCGATCACGTGTCTAAACACTGAAACTGCTTCATTTTTCAGTTTTGAATGCATTAGGGACACAAACTTTGCTACATATTCTCTCTCACATTACTTATGGCCCGACTTAGAGTGCAATTTATTTTGTAACGCAATGCAACATCCAGCGCTTAGCTTAACTAACATCTGAGTTTGGTCTTTTTCGTTATTGGTCACAGGGACAACAACCTATGACAATGGTGACCTGAAAGTCACGGTGACGACAAGCGAAATCTCTCCCGAGGACGAAGACTTTCCAAGTGAAAAGACAGGGGAAGAAGCGGTAGTAGCCCAACCCATTGCAACTCAAAGAAAGCACAATGTGCCTGTGGCTAAGAAGAAAGCGTTTAAGAGAGTTGGGAGAAACAAATCAAGGCCAAAATCCCACAACAGAAAAGACAAGAAGAAAGGAAAGAAGGGCAAGAAAGGGAGGTAGCTGCCTAGGTACTTCCTCTTTGGCTCTGTGCCTTCAAACAGTTCTTAAATCTGTGTGGTTGTAATTTTGACTCCCTCGTATCTGTTATTCTCTCTCCAATTCAAAGTCTGTCATAATCTGGTATTGTCATTGTAAAGATGCTGATTTTCTCTTTCGTAAGCAAAGCATTTTTTGAAAGGGTTAAATGCTATTCTTACCAATAAAAAAAAGATAACTCATATATCATATAAGTTGATATTTAAAAGTTATAATTTAAGTTGGTGTTCCTTATTTTTTTCATATATATAATCTATTCTCGTGTCTGACATCTTATTTTTATCAGATATAAACGACACTTATATCGATTAATTTTATAAATTATATCAAATAATCTTTTAAGTTGTATTAATTAATCTCTTAAATTATCTTCTTTCTCTCTCCCTGCCGTCGGACGGCCGGATATTGAACAAGAGAGTAAGAGAGTATTTATGTGTGAATATATATTTATTGGGCTTCACTTGTGACTTGTATAGTTGTATTGCCTTACATGTTGTGGGTCCTACTCACAAAGAGAAAAATACAAGTCCCTCACGTGACATACGTACTGGTAGACAAGCCGTAATGATGTGGTAGTCTGGTAGAAATGGGACCACCAATTTCAGTGTCACACATGGAAATGCAGAAAATCAAATTTCAGAGCCCCTTTTTTAGGAGTAGCTATTATGTAGTGCATGTATTTTAGTGGTAGATACCATTAAAATCTCAATAGATGAAATGTACGCAAAGTCAATGTCAGAATCTGATACATAAGTAATGATTTAAAACGAAGCTAAAATGCTTTATGTTTCAAATTCATAATAGAATTTTCGTTTGAAAAAAAAAAAAAAAAAACCGCCGAGATAGTTTGAATAGTATCTGGCCAATTGAATAGTAAAATACCTGTAGTGCCAAACAGGCATGCTACTACTAGTACCAAACAGGCATGTTGTTCGTGAGTTTGTTGGCGCACATTGAATGGGTGAATACTTAGAGTGTGTTTGGTTCACTCTCTCAAACTCAATTTTTTTATCTTAAATTTTGTCTTTTTTCTTAAAAGTCTTTGTTTTTTTCCCAAAAAGTTTTTTGTCTTTTTTGAAAAGTCAACAAAATTTACTATTTCAACTTCAAAAACTCAACTCAAACTAACGAACCAAACGAACCCTTAGAAAAATACATAACACATGTATGTGCTGGATTGCACTATTCTTTAAGCCTTCAACTACTTTCCTTTTTCATTAAGCGAATATTTTTCTGTTTCTTTTCTTTTTATCATTCGACATTCAAACAAGCTACATGTCATAAATATTGGGGAAAAATAAAAAAAACGAATCATGTGGTACGAAGTAGCGTTCTAAATTTCTAATGTCGTTTTGGCTTTTTTTTTTGTCCTTGTTGACAAACAAGTCTTTGAATTTATCCGTTTTTGATTGGCGTTTCTTTGTGCGTATTTGGCTTTTTCAAATTTCAAAAATTTCCAAAGTCCCACCAGATAACATGAGGCTTAAATCCTTTCATCGCCATCCCTTATTTTGAAAATCACCCCGGAAAAACAAAAGAGGAAAAGGTAAAATTGAATTTTGATTCCCCCCACCTTGCACTTGACTGACATTCCTTAAGGTTATATTTTGAATAATTAGATAATTAAGTTATATATATATGTGTGTATTTTTCATTTTTATGTGATTTTGACAAGATAAAATGTTTTCAAAAAATGCACCAGCAACTTCTTAACTATACACTTAATATCATGTTAGTTTCTGATTTTTAGTTTTAAATATCACATTATTATGAACTTTTATGATGTTATGTAAATGGTCCCTTCATAAATGATCAGTCAAAAATTGAAAAGAAAAAAAAAATCAAAATCATTCTTTGTTTTAAAGTCATTATAAAAAAAACATTTTAGAAAATAAAAATATTTGGAAACAATCCCACTTTCTATAGAGGAATCCTTGCCACTTACACTATATGACGGTGACGATGAAACATGAGAAACGATGGGAATGAAAGGTTTTAGAAATGTTTCTTTCAATCTTTGATCAAGAAAGTCAATTCAAACACAAGACCTCAAATCCAGTAGTCCATATCCACTTTAGACAGTTCCACACGGTACGCAAACGTGCACACGCGCGCACATAACACAACTTAACACGAATATGGATGATAACATGACGGGTTCGGAGTGAGACAATCTTCTCATTAACCCGCTCCGTGAATAGAAATTCTTTCCATGTCCATCCGGTATTAAATTAACGAGGATGGGATGGGTTTCCTGTTATTGGTTCGGGATACTTGCTACATGCTCTGCTAATCCTATTATCTATTTATATCATCTGAAGATAAATAATAATAAAAAATAAAGATATATAAATATGAGACTTCAAGTTAAAATATATCAAAATTATAGTATTCAATTAAAAAAAATTTAAATCATATATATTATTAAGCATCTTGTATAATATCTAATTATATATATTCTAAAAAAATATATAACTAAACGGGAAATATAAATAGAGAATAGGATAAGAGATCTCTAAATTTATCCCTACCTCATAATTCATGATGAGTTAAATTTGTAACATGTTTATAAACTAGATCGGATTTTTTCTGTCTCATTTAACAGCAAGTTAATGTATTAACGTGGAAAATTATCAACCCTAAACGCGAAGGGCATGAAATACCTCTCCAAACGTTATCCAAATCCACACGTGGCCGAATCCTTAAAAAATTTGAAAAAGATTCCCAAACCCAACCCAATCGGACGGCCGAAATTAGAGGTCGCGCGGCTCGCGAGCGATCTCAGCCACCCGCCAACCACCACTCAGAAATTTAAAAACTAAAAAAATAAAAATAAAAAGAAGAAAGAAAACCAAGTAGTACGGTAGAAATGGGACAACAAAAGTAAAAGCGACTGTCTGTGTGCACGGCATGTTCTGTGATGCTTCGTAACATTTAGCGAGAAAATTCGCAGACGTTTCGTCGAAACTTCTTCAGAGTCTCAAAGAAAGTATATAAAAATCCCCTCCAAAAAGTTCTTTTTCGCCTCCACTTTCCCGCTCGCTTTTCTTCACTTTCTCCTTCCTCTTTTTACCTCTGCTTATCCTGTTGATAGATTTTATTCTTCTTCCGCTTAATAGACCTACCTCGTTTGGTTGCCGAGAAAGTGGAAACGGAAAAGAAGGAAAGTATTGAGAGACAGGAGTTCTATTCGTTTTGTTGTTTTTCTGGTTTGGTTTCTGCGCGAAATGGACGATTCGGGTCAAACTTTGAGGTAATAAGGTCGAACTGAGGTTCAAAAAGTTTGTTTCGATTGATATATTGATTGTGTTGGTGGTTTTAATTTTTTCGCGCTTTCTCAGCAACCAAACGGGAAGGTATAGGTTGGACTCGATGAAGATGCAAACTAGGTACATGGAGAGATCGAACAGCTTGGCGAGGGAAAAGCGAGGTTTGGATTCAGCTTCTGCTGAAGAAGTTCAGCCAGACAGAAAAAGACCCGCTCTTGCCAGGTAAATTTCGTCTTTCAAAATCGAGAAATTTTTTTTTTTTCTTTCCTTTTCAGATTTTCATCTTTATTCCTATGTTTTGGAAAAGACTTTGCTTTTGCAAGGCAAGCTTTATCTGACAAACATAATATTCAAATTCAAACAAGCAGAGAGATACTCTACTTGTTTGGATACTGGGAATAAGAGAATAGAATTAGTTCTTGGTTTGATTATATACTTCGAATAGTTTTTCCTTCCTTCTTGAGACCCCTTACTTTTAAAGAGTTAAATTAATTCTTAAAAAAAAAAAAAGGTGTCTTTAGAATTGTAATCACTTAAGAGTAAGTCGTGACCACTATAGAAGGTAGTAATATCTAATATGTAGTTGCTTTGTTAGTGTTGAAAATTTTGGTGTCGGTTCGATGTTAGTATTGAAAATTCGGTTCTCTTCTCTTGATAAAGAGATTCTATGTGACTTTTGCTGCTGGAGTTTTACTTTGAGCTCCTTATCATTTGTTGAAGCTGAACTGAACTGATCTCCTTGCAATTTTGATTTCTACACCCGAGTCTATTCATTAGTGTGTTGAATTTGAATGCAGTGTAATTGTTGAGGCTCTAAAGGTGGATAGTCTGCAAAAACTTTGCTCTTCATTGGAGCCTATTCTTCGTAGAGTTGTAAGATACCTTAGTTTCATCTAAATTTCGAATAAAGTCAAACAATTTTCTTGTTCGTTTTCACTCTCAAGGCAGTATTTTTAAGTAGCTATTTAAATACTATACAGGTTAGCGAAGAAGTGGAGCGTGCTTTAGCAAAGTTAGGCCCTGCCAAGCTTACTGGGAGGTATTTCCTTTTCTTCATTTGTTATTATTATTTTTTTGTTCGTGGCTTTTAACTTTCTGATCGATAAGTTTCTTTGGAAGCTTGTTCTTCTAACAGTTAAGAAATGGCAGGTTTTCCCCAAAGCGTATAGAAGGGCCTGATGGAAGAAACTTGCAGCTGCACTTCAAGTCTAGGCTGTCCCTCCCTCTCTTTACCGGTGGGAAAGTAGAAGGGGAGCAGGGTGCTGCGATCCACATTGTCTTGATTGATGCCCAATCCGGCCATGTTGTCACAACAGGCCCAGAATCTTCCGTGAAACTTGATGTTATTGTGCTCGAAGGTGATTTTAACAATGAGGATGACGATATCTGGACTGAAGAAGAATTCGAAAGCCATGTCGTGAAAGAGCGTGAAGGTAAGAGGCCATTACTAACTGGAGATCTTCAAGTGACAATGAAAGAAGGTGTAGGAACACTAGGGGAGTTGACTTTTACCGACAACTCTAGCTGGATAAGGAGCAGGAAGTTCAGACTTGGGTTGAAGGTTGCCCCGGGCTGTTGTGAGGGTATTCGTATTCGTGAAGCAAAAACAGAAGCATTCACTGTTAAGGATCATCGGGGAGAATGTGAGTTGATAACTAGTGGCAATGCTTTGTTCCTGTTTTTCTTTCTTTTTTGTTGCTTTTATAGGATTCCTCATCCTCTCTCCTTTGTCTTAAAAAAAAAAAAAATAGTAATACTTTCATTCCATATTTTGAGTGTTTCTCTGTTGTAACTTGTAAAAATGGATATGTGTTTTGGTTTTCAGTATACAAAAAACACTATCCTCCGGCACTAAATGATGACGTTTGGAGATTAGAGAAAATTGGCAAAGATGGGTCCTTTCACAAGAGATTGAACAAAGCTGGAATTTTTACAGTTGAAGATTTCCTACGACTTGTTGTTACGGATTCACAGAGATTGAGAAATGTAAGCTGGATTTATTTGTCAATTGATCTTTGTCAATGAATATATATATGTGTCTGTATATCTTTGTACCTACATACATACACACGAACACAAACAAAAACATGCGCGCAGACACTTATTTACACACGTCGTAGATAATAAATTACATATATTATAGACACACGCCGCAGTTTATAATTCCTTGTTTAAATATTTCAGATCCTTGGAAGTGGCATGTCAAATAAGATGTGGGATGCGCTTGTAGAACACGCAAAGACATGTGTCCTGAGCGGGAATCTTTATGTGTACTATCCTGAAGATGAGAGAAGTGTTGGTGTTGTTTTCAACAATATCTATGCGTTGAGTGGCTTAATTGCCAATGGGCAATATTACTCGGCCGATTCTCTTTCTGACAGTCAGAAGGTAAAGAAATTTGTATGTCACAAATTTCATGTGACTACTTAGTGCAATAGTATTAAACTAAAATAATCTTGTTCTGTAGCATGGTTTTAAGTTGTGCCAAATAATTGACTGAGAAAACGGTGAATGGTTGTGGTTCTTGAAGGTCCATGTCGACACTTTGGTGAAGAAGGCTTATGACAACTGGATGCATGTTATAGAGTACGATGGAAAGTCTCTCTTAAGCTCTCAGCCGGAGAAGGGTTCATGTGCTTCTCATATGGACAATCCAATTGTCTCTCAAGATTATTCTAACTCATTTGACCAGCAGTTCGCGCTTCCAGCTCTGCCAGTTCCGGTTCCTTTAGAGCAGCCCACTATGGATCCAGGACTCACTGGTACATATTTCGCATTACAAAATCGTTCTATGTTTGAATTCCTTATACTGTGGAATTTTTGCTAAAGACAGTTAAAGTGTCAACTCAAGTTGTGGCTGTTCATCATTGATCAGAAAAGCACGGTTTTTACACCCTCGACTGTTCTTAGCAGTACTGCTCTCTATTGCTTAATTATTCTCCCTTAACACTCCATCACTAAGTGTAATGTGTACTACCTGACATCCGTATTTGGCAGTAGTGTGACCATTTCAACCCCCACCTGTCACTCCTAAGAAATTGCATTTTTGATTATAAAATAAGTTTGTTTAGTGCGTGTTTTCTTTTGTACTCCTTTTATCTAACATGTATCTTTGATTTGGTTGCTAATGGTGCGTGATCTCTCTGTCCAGGCTACAATGACGGTATGGTTACCAGATTCCCTATACCGTCGCAGAATGGAAATCTCAATGCTCCTGTTCACTTTGGTGGCTCTTCATTTTCTCTACAAAATCAGTTGCCTGTTACTTCAAATCAAGGTCAAATGCAAAGTGAAAATGCCCTCATGCTTGGTCCCCCACAGTCCTCGGCATCAGGCTTCCAGAACCTCAGTGCATCTAATCTCACATCCTTCAGGGGAGTGGAAGACTTCTTCCCGGAGGAAGAGATACGTACGAGGAGCCATGAGATGCTCGAGAATGAAGATATGCAACACTTGCTTCGAATGTTCAACATGGGTGGCCAGGGTCATGTCCCCAACGTTGCTGAAGACGGGTACCCCTATTCATCAGGGTACATGCCCAACACATCTCTGAACTACAACTTTGATGATGACCGATCCCGTTCTGGAAAAGCTGTCGTTGGCTGGCTGAAGCTCAAGGCAGCCCTCAGATGGGGCATTTTTGTCAGGAAGAGGGCTGCTGAGAGACGGGCTCAACTTGTCGAGTTGGATGATTCGTAAACATGGCTTATGAGGCACAACTGATCCGGTTTTGGTGTTTTAACTTTAGGCTTCACCTTCTGTGCCTATCCCAGTTCCAAATTGGGCAGAAGTTTCTAACAGAAGCAAGGACTCCAGTCTCGGCTTGAACTGTCGGGTTTTAGCTCCTAAATCTAAGCAGCGGCCATTGTTTGGATTGTTAACCTGACATCTAGGAACTCTGTTTGTACAGTCCCCGCATGTACAGTAAGCAAGTTTTATCCTTTGACAACTGCTTATTTAGTTGCGGTTTTACTCTTTAAGGAAGTTGTTCCTCTCAACTTCTATTTCGCAAGTCTTAGATAGAACTAACAGATCCGAGCTGTTTCAACTGAAGATGTTTGCCAACCTGAGACTCGCAGGATTCAATCCGGAAACGTTTCGCAAGCTTGAAACTTACCACGGATCGAAGGTTTCTTTTCTTGTAATATATATATATATATGTATGTATTTTCCTTATGACTAGTCTGTTTACTGTTTGTAATCGTAGTTAGTGTGTTAGTGAAGACCCAGCACGATTTATGGTTGTTTTTATTTGTTTTTGTATTCGTAACACGAGCATAAATAATGGTAGTATTAAACCGAGCCAATATTTATTTAAATTTACTGTTGTTTTGGAACAGTTTCCGTGTCAAGCACCAAAAAGAGGGGGAAAAAAAAGTTTCCATAGGTTGAACATTTCACGTACAATGATTGTAGGTATAGTTCATCTATGAATTCCCAAATCCAATTGATGGTGTATATCTCAAATTCCCAAAAAAAAAAAAAAAAAGAAGAAAGAGTAAAGTGAGTTTTTTTGATAGTAAGTACTAGGAGTTGGAGTGAGGAGATTAAGTGGCTTATAAGTAGGATTGGTAATTCGTGTTCGCAAATCGTGTTCGGGCTGACATAATTACAGCATGACACGATTAGTGTAAACACGAACCCGACACGATTAATAAATGTGTTGAGGACCCAAACACGAACATGTAGTCAATAATTAACAAACATCCGACTCAAGTAACAAAATGTAGTCAAGATTCAAAAATATTAGAAGGCATCAAAATATATGAAAACTATATAAAAAGTTCTTTTTTTCATTTAAAATTTCTATATGCGGGCTATAAACGTGTTAAACGGGTTTAGGCGGGCCAGCCCGTTTCCGGTCCGTTTAATTTCATGTTATACGTGCCAACCCAATTAAGACCCAAATACTAAATGTTCGGTTTCAACTCATTTAGTTCATGTCGTTTTCGAGTTGTGTGATCGTGTTTATAAGTCAACATGGGTTCTCTTTCAGTCAATAAATGCTTGGAAATTATAATTTAGTGGGGTCTACTTATGAATCAACTTAGTTCCTCTTTATGAAGGCTCATTGTGGTTGATCTACCAGTGGGTTATGTTAGTAGCATTTTCCTTGTGTACCAAAAAAATTAGTAGCCACTTGGTGAAGTCTCACATCGGCGGGGAGTAAGGAGATAGAATGGTTTATAAATGCTCATGAATTCTCTTTCAGTCAACAATTGCCTGGAACTTATAACATAATATGGTCCATTTATGGGTCCACCTAATTTCTCCCTCCGAAAGACCACAACCAGACAATATATATATATATATATATATATTTTTCAAACTTGCGTTTGTGGTATCAAAAAAATTTACTATTTTACAAATTTTTTATAAAAAAATTAATATATATATTTTTTTATTATTAAATCAATAATGCACATTCTAAAAATATTACTCTTTCCCAATTATTCTTCCATCAAATACAAAAATCCAAAATAACTCTTTTTCAAAAATGTTTACCCTAAATTTATGTTTCCAAAAGTTATCTCAACTCCAGATAAAATATCTTCAAAACTCCGCCTTAAAAAACCCCTCAAACAGCCCCCAAATTCATAATAATAGTAAGTTATTATTTTTCAACAGCAAGATTTAGCAGCAAGTTATTAATAATAATGTGATGACGTGGGAACAATAACTTTGTTTGTTTGTTTGTTTTTTTGTAATAATAAGTGGTGGTATCGGACCTAATATGGATGAAAATGTCCATGATATCCCTAATATTTTTACGACATTATCCATATTTTGAAGTCCCGACATGAATAGCAAGGGGGAAAGATATATTTTATTGGAGTATCCATCAAATGTCTGCAATGTCCAAAAATATTAACAATATCCATAAATATTAATGAATATCTATGATATTTTTAGATATTTCTACAAAATGTCTAAAAACTCGTGGAAATTTTTCTGTAAAAATTTTAATTTTGTCGTCCATTTCATTTTTTAAAATGTGATTGCATTTTTCAATCCATAAAGGTTATCCCAAAGCATATAAGAAGACATATTATCACTAAAATGAGTCAAACTGATGAAATGAGTCAAACTGATGAGTATTCTATCGTCTTGAGTTTTAATTACATGAGCTTAGGAACCGATTAAAGATAATACCGTTATAATCATTCTTATGGTTCTTAAACAGGATCTAGTTTAGAAGTACAAAATATAAAAGGTTTTTTTTGATTTATTGGTATATCTCTATCGCAAATTGATATTGAGATATCATTGTATATCTATCAAGACTACGCATCATGTTCGATAAATCAACAATATCCAATTTATGGATTAACTTTTGGAAGCTAAGACTAAAAAATCTATATATGATACATTATAAAATAATTTCAAAACTATTCAAAGGTAATATCTTCATAAATGTATTATTTAGATCACGACCAACACTTACTTAATGTTTTCCATCTTGCTAAAAACTCTTTTTGTTATTAAAAACAGTTGAAATTTATACGTAATCTTTTATGTTTGACATTTAAGTTTTATGTACTATCTTATATTATTTTATTTTGTTTGTAGTGATCAATAAGTATGTAACATCGTACTAAAATTACAATCAATATACAATTATTGTGATTTCCGATTACATTATAGGGTATAATTTTCATATTGGAAAACAAATATATAGTTTTTGTTTTAAAATAGTTCATATCAAATATGTTGATTCTTTTTACATTTTTATAAAATTTTAGCAAAAACTAATTTTTTTTCAAGTATCTATTTTTTTTCGAGATATTCATCGACATCGACATTGATATCGACATTGATATCTTTGTCAAAATTATTCATAAATCAAAATCTTAATAATTCTATGGAGATCCACGTATTGTTTCTTACAGGGACTGTAGCATCATTCTTTCACGTGACTATATCAAAGCATTGAAAGCCATGTTTACTCTTTTTATAGCTCGGCATGCACCAACCATTTATGGTCAAAGTCAAACCTCCACAAGGGAACACTCATTAGACAGTGATCGTGTATTCTTAAATATGCATTTTAATTTTAATTTTCTTTTTTAAAGGAACCTAAGCTTTCAAATTTCTTGTTCGAATTAATTACACTTCCTTATTTTTTTTTTCTGCCGCTGAAATTACAACTGAATAGATTGTACTCTACAAGCAGATCGTTATGATTTGTGATACATGGGGAGAAACCTAGAATAAAACAATTAAACAACCATACAGTCTATTTGTACTTATGATTGAAAAGCAACAATACATAAATAAATAAACAAATGAATTACAGGCTTACAGCTTCGGACATAATGGCCAGTCATTCCGGCTCTGAGACTTCGTCTTCATCTTCCTCCAGAATGTAGACCAAGGCACGTTTTCTTGCCGCAAAAATACATGCAACGCCTCTTGATGCTGTAGT
The DNA here is from genome assembly GCA_038430175.1 of Ficus hirta. Lineage (NCBI taxonomy): Eukaryota > Viridiplantae > Streptophyta > Magnoliopsida > Rosales > Moraceae > Ficus > Ficus hirta. The sequence goes on along the minus strand of CM076589.1, from coordinate 8,819,320 downwards.
ACAATGATTCAATGGTGATGCAAGAAAGTGTTGGTATTGATGGACCAAAATTGAGAGAAAGAACTCATTAATAAATATCTACACAAATTTAAATGGAAACTTAAGTGGAACCGATTTGAACGACTTACAGCTAACTGCCAGGGGAGCAACTACGAGATGAGGAATACTCCGAACCTTCTCATTCTCCAGTTGAAAGTCAATAACACATTCCTGTATGCAGAGATTTGAGGAAAGTTAAGCGAAAATGAAACAAGAATTTTGAGGAAGAAATGGAAAATTATCTCCAGGGAAATGGATGCTCTAGAGAAAATGTGAGGCTCCACTCAAGACCAGCAAGGCAGACACAGGGGGTACTCACCCTGTGTCTTGCAGTGCCCGGCTCCCGTAGAGCCGAAGGGCTATAATAAAAATTTACCATTCTGGAAGACGGGTAGAAAACTTCATTTATCAAGGAGGATTGTAAAGATAGCTGTCTATAGTTGATATGATAAGATGGAAAAAAAATTTTACATGGGATAGTTTCGTTTTCGTCCAAAAGCAGTGACAAAATGAATTGACAGCATTTATTATGATGAAAGCAGTGATTCCTTGGCAGATTAAACATTAAAAAGAAAAAAAACTCCGAGACACGCATTCTCTTTTAAGTAATAGAGTGTTGCAATTTTCTAGGGATGTTATAAGAGATGACCCAACCCATGAAAGGACGGGATGAGTACCTTCAGTTCGTGCATCTTCCAACAGTCCATGCACATGGATCTTGGGATAGACACAAATGGAAGGTCGGTTGCTTGCAAAATTACCATACAGGCGTCACCAGAGCTTTCGGACGTGGTAGTTGTTTCATTCAATAGCAAAACAATTTGACTTTCCTGTTTAGTAACAACTAGATAATTAAACATTAGAAGACTGAAATTAGAACTGAACGTTGTAGGTTCAGATCTCTACCTTATATAAGGACAGATCCACACAGTGATAACCATCAGGAACACGCAACAACAAAGCTTCCGACGAAGTATAGCCGTTCTTTATAGAGATCGAGTCATGTGTAAAATTCCTGACTATAGCTATACAATTTGAAATATTTGAGAAAGAGTCATCTGGTACTTGGAAAGATATGTAATCTACAAATCTTCCTTGACTAGTCTGCTGATGAGAGACAGCTTGAGAAGAATCCTGTGGAGATTTAAGGAAGAAAAAAAAAACATATGTTGAAAAATAAAGAACTTACAACAAATAATTAATTTTCCACTGGATCCTACCAAATAAAGAACCAAGTTATGACCACGAAATTTACAAACTAACTAAATCAGTTATAGAACACTCTTGAGCACTGTATAGCCATTACCTCATAGTATGATACTGACATTGGAACTGCAGGAGATACTAGTGAAGGTGGAAGGGGGAAAAGGGGCAACAAATCCACGCAAACTATCTTTTTCGAAATTGAAGTAAAAGGCATCAGAAAAGCCTCCTTGAAACTGCAAATCAATATCAGCACAAAGCTAAGTGAGTGTACGCATACATCTCAGCAGGAACAAGCCAGGTTAATTATTAGTGTGGTAAAATAACAGTTATTGGAGTCAACAAAGGGAAATTGCTTTCATATTACTCAAAGTAATAAATTTAGCTGCCTACAGTTAAACCAGAAAGAAATCATACCAAAAACGTGTTATGTAGTAAAAAGCCAGATTTCCGTTTGTCAGTGAACACATACCTGAGGGCCTTGCCATGTTTTCAACATATTCTACCGGTCAAAAGTTGGAAAAATAAGAAGGAACTATGAGTACCATACCTAGACTCCATCTGATGAAATTGTTTGGCTAATGTCCTTTGCAAATATTCACAATCTGAAAATCCCCCGAACAGAACTAGTTCTTTTACTCTCTGCATTGTTTCCCTGAAGAATTTGGCAACATCATAATGCTTGAACATTTAAAATGATAATCTAAATACAACTTAAACACAGACATGCATACACATTGTAAATATGCCCATATACGTGAAATGCAGAAACATAGTGTGGTAGTGCATGCATTCCAATAAAAGAACTCAGACTTTCCATGAAAATTAGAGCAAACATCAATACAGGTGTGACTCGGGAGCCAATAGTTGAGAAATAACTACCACTCCCTGATACTTGAACACTATCAGGTTTTAATTTATATAAAAATAAAAATAAAAAAGAGAGAGAGAGAGAGAGAGAGAGAGAGTAAAACGTAGATTATTTAGATTATTACAATAGCGAATACTCAAAAGTCACAATAATAACACTAGGAAAGATTTGATATGAAAGATGGTATTCTAATCAATTAAACAATCGTACAGCACACTGTATTGTTTATGATTTTAAAAAAAAAAAAGCAAAAGAAAACGAAGATACTCACAGATCAAGTTCGATAATTTGGTCAGCATCAGATGATTCCAGCAACTGCCTAACAGGATCTTGGTCATACAGAAACTTCAAGAATATAACAACAAGCTCACTGTCAAAACCAAAAAGTGTGAGAAGAAATTACATGCTGATGCTGATGGCCTATTGAAACACAAAGGTAAAACCGAGACAGACCTATTGTATGGTAGAAGTTGATCGCTAGGTTCTGACACAAGTAACTTTATACATTTCAAAAGCCAGTTGAAGAAGTTTGAGAACTGAGGAAAAAAAAGAATAAGATGTGTTCAGTCCAACGAAACAAATAGATTTAAAAAAGAAAATATTGCATCTTATTTAAAACACTTTCAGTGTTCCCTATATAGATTCTTATGCACGTTCAAAACAACCATAAGCATACTTTTGACGCATGCAATCTCAAATAGACACACTGAACATATATCTAAATGCATGTCATTTTTAAATGAAGTGGCTAAAAATCATCAAGAAACATATAATAAGACGCCTACACGACAACTTATTCAGCGTTTCAGCAGTTTTTTGACTATCTAATTTCTTGCACACCAGTTGTTTCATACAAGATACATGAATATGCTTCCCCAATAACCAGCAAAATTTTCGCCACAAATCTTTCAGCTAAGATAACTTTCCGACTGCAGCTTTGATAGTTAAAGATAAACTGGGAACTTCTGAAGTAAAATTAGTATGAACTTTCGAAGCATTTTATTTGTATTTTGTATTTTCTACGAAGGAAGTCTGACAAATGAAAGCAAAATAACTATCCATGCTAAATATATCTAAATAGAAGGATCCTCTAGGAAGCATACCTGCAGCACCACAGATGAAAGCAAACTCATAAACCATTCAACTTGCACAATTATCATCCCAACTTTTTCTGCCGCATTACTGATGAGTGTCTCATCTAAACCAATGCTTGAATAGCGTGCACGCCATCTTGAGAGACCTCTTAGTTCTCCCATCCTGAATCCAATAATTTCTGCAGCAGGCTGATGAGAAGATTTGTCTTTAGTTCTCACTCACGCCCCTTGTTATAAGGAACGTGAAAACAATTTTAAAATCAAGCAATGTTGTAACCATTTAATGACTGACTTATAAATAGAGTTATGAATTAAACATCCGTAATTTTCACCTTCAATACGTATAATTAGTTTTCCTAGCTATATCAATATGCCTTGACCGAGAAGCATGGTAATCTAATATAAATTGTCACTCTCTATCAAATAACCGATCCAACAATTTCTTAAGAGATGTCCCAAAGTATTAGACACACTGACATAAATTATCTCTAATAAATTGCTTCTTTTTTTTTGTTTTGTTTTTTTGTTTTTTTGGGGGGTTAGAAAAATTGCATTAAGCGTAAGAAAAGAAAACTTCATTGCACCTGGAGATGATTCAAGACAATAAGCTGAAGTTCTTTTCCAGCACCACATACAACCTTTGATACACGCTTCACACCCTAAGAAGTGAAAAACTTGCTGAATCAAACATTCTATCACATTTTCTTGTTCTGCGTAACACTATTACAGTATATGATATTAAATTAAGCTGAGCATACCGCTTCACCAAGAGAATTAACGAGAAATTGATGAATTGGAGGACTAGTCCGAGCACCACCTAAGAGACTCAAAAACTCCTCTTGGGAAGAGGAATCAAGTCCTACATACAATGATGAGAGTGATCAATAGGGAAAAAAAGAAGGGTTCAAATTAACATAAAAAAAGTATCTCTAGAATTTTCCTGATTCCTGGAGTTACCATGGTCGACGATCAGATTGGACAGAGAATCAAACTTTTCATGAAAATTGTTCATAGCGTCAGACCACTGCTTGGACATAATTGATAGTGATGCCCGGATAACCTCAGTCAGTTCTTCAATGTTAGAAGCCTGTTGAGCCACTTGATGGAGCTCATATTTCCTAAAATAAAAGGCACGGAGAGTAAGAAGGAGAGAGAATGTTCCAAATTTGAATTCGACTAGAAATTTAGAACCTAGATGATCTTGTGACCATGTTAACTTTATCTAGAAGAGAATACAAATGCAACTAAAATGTAAGCTCTAAATTTTACTACACTTGAATAGCTTGTTCATATTCTGCTAATCAATCTTCTTATTCTGCTTGTCAAAGCAAGAATTAAAAGGTCAGATTTACCATGTGGTCAAAACTTCAAAGGCACAAGCTAGACTGTTAATGAAGAACGTCTAAGCTTTAATCGCCTTAAACAAAGAGAACAGAGAAATCATTATGTGCCAGTACCCCAAAGGCAACGAATAGCCCATTTTAAAATATTTTAAGGACTTGTAACCTTGTACGAAAGACGGGGCAATCAAAGTGGATGTCCATACTGATGGTTTTCTGATAACAGAGGCTTTCCTCTTAGGTTAGCCTCATAGCTCAAATCCAATGGGTGGGAAAAGCAACCAAAAGCAAAGAGAAAAGGAAAGGAACCGTGGACAATATCCCTAGTTCTTAAAATCTTTGGTAGGATCAATTACGAAACTTCCCAAAGTTCTAAGAGGAAACTAGATCTAGTCCTAAACTGCCAGTCTGCCACAGATCATGAAAGAAGAGGTAATTGCATTGCAAGCCTATTTCAAAAACTTCATTTCCAAGTGATCATGGTAGGAATTGGTAATAGTAAGTGAACCAAGGAGGAAGAAAAGAAAGAATCATAGAGAATAAACCAAAGTAATATAGCTACTGGAGTCGGGAGACTCAGGACCAAACAAAATCTCTGGACATTCACAGTTTTCGTAGCAAAAATGCAAAATTACCTATTCCAAAATATTGAAGTATCAAGCACTAAGCAATGCGATCCATGCATACCGTGTCCAGTCATTTGCCAGTTTTCTGATTCTTCCTCGTTCTTAACTAATTCTCCCGAGCATATGATTATCAAACGACAAAGATCTTTGGACAAAGCAACCTAATGAAAATAACATGGAATTAGCTTCGGATGAGAGTGGTTGATTCTTAGCTCCATGAAAGGTCTTGAATAACAAAACATTAGGTACATTTTTTATCCCCTTATTGGTTGGACATGGGGAAAAAAAAATAAAAAAGCAGGACTTAGTTGGAAACATCAATCTATCAGTGCACGCTGCACTCACTGCTATATCAGCTTTTTCTCTGTGTAAAAAGTTTTGGCATGAATCTTCACAGGTAAACATATGAAGATATAGCAGGTGCAGTTTATGTCCAAATAACCATCAATGCTATATTGTCGTGAAATTAATCATGAATACTTTATTGACTAAAGTCAAAAAGTTAACTTTGAGGCCACCCACTAGAAGGATGAACGTACCTTGAAAATAGAAGCATTCAGAAGTTGGCACTCTGCTTCTTTATCAAAGTGTGATGAGGGAACCCGACATGCATGTATGTTCTGGCACATTCAAAGGTCCAAAAATATTTAGTTGTACTTATAAACGCAAATAAGTAAGACATCAACCATTCATAGGGAGGAAAAAAAAACAAAAGAGTAAAGCATCAAACATAGATTCAAAACAATACATATCTAGCTGAAAGTCCATAAGTAGGGAAACGTGATCATGAGAGAAGTAATCACTTCATCAACATTTTTTTTGGTTACATGATTGTTTAAATGGCTGCAAAGGCTTATGTGATTCCATGAACATAAAAGAAGGAAGAAGAAAGAGCAAGAGTACAAAACTAAAAGCCTTTAAATACTCCAGCGGCTTCGGAGAGCAATCACGGGGAAACAACAACCAGATAAAGGGACATGACATGAGTGTAACCCGTGAACTAAATAAATAGGGCTCATAAGTATAGATAGACTCATAAGAGTTTACTCATAGAATATGATAACTTACAATTTTGCCTATTGGAAAAATTCCAAATATACTAAAGCAAATGATTCCATCTCTGTCTCCACTGCAAAGAATATTAAAACGTTGCTGAGAAGAACTTGACAACTCTTGAAATGAATCTTCATTATCATCCATGAAGCCGGTGTCCCCAGAAACCAATCCTTGTATCCTAGGAACTCTTGGAGCAGGTGGTAAGAAGCGAGATGTACGATCCTCATAGGATGTCATGATACTAGAATCATCCTGAAACCAGATTTGGAAAAAGGTGGTCGCAATGGGGGTAAACCAAATAGAAATCCATAGTTGAAACAAAAAGAAACTAAAAAAAATAAAAGTGATTTTGTCCATGAAAATTAAATGGGGATGACATTTAGATGAAAATTAAAAGAAACATACTCTAATCTGCTGTGCATCTTCCTCCCAGTTCAGACAAACAACAGCAACGGCATGGGATTTTAAGCTTCTTAATAGTTTTCCATTCTGCTTGACATTAACAAAGAAAGAGAATACATCACAAAAACAGAGGGAAAAGAAACGTATATTTGCTAGAGTAATGTGTGTATGTTTCGTCTATATCAGGATTTTTGGTTTTTAACTGCTACAATCATGACATCCACTGACGGGCTACGATTGGAATCTCAAGCCAAGTCTAGGTCAACCAGAATATAAAACAGGCGAACAAAATGTGTCCAAAAAACTACCGACATCCAAACAAGTAGTGAAACCGACGTCTTCAGCCAAAAAAAAAAATTGAAAAACAAAATGCTACTCACTTCAACATCATGCAACGAAACAGTCCCGTCTTCAAGCCCAACAGCTATTGCTTTACCATCAGGTCGCCAACATAAAGAAGTTATAGACCTTCCTATACAATTTTAAAGAAGACCCAAAAAAACAAAAAAAAAACAAAAAAAAATTCAAGTTCACACTCAGATATTCACAAATCAAATTAATGCCCAACGCGACATGGAATTTAAGTTCACTAATAAATCCTTGAACCGGCATACAAGTCCATTTTGATGGAGATTAGACATATAAAGCATAGAAAGTAAGAAACGATGCAAAATAGTTGGTTGTTGGATTAGAGATTAATAAGAGAGATATTAATCACCGGGAGAGATCGTCCACAATCTCTGCCAATTGAAACGATGCAGCAAAAGCTTGGAGTCTTCTGTCACCATAGCCAGCAAATCCTTCTCCGGATTCCATTCCGCTATTTTTATCTGTCATTCCCAGAATCACCAAAGTTACCTCACTCACACAGATATATGTATGTGTGTATGTATGCATACATATATATATATATATATATATATATAGATGCAAAGCTGGGAAACGAAGATTAAAAGAAAAAAAAAAAAAAAAACCTGAGAAGCGAGGGGTTTGTCGAACTGGAGCTGAAACGGAAGCACTCGTTGAGGCTCGTCAGTTTCCATGATCAAATAAAGTTAAATCTCACACAATTATGAGAAATGAAATAGCAGAGACGAAGAGTTCAACAAATTTCAGATAAAAAAAAAAAACTGAATTTCCTGAAACAAGAAACAAAAAAATAAAAACCCTAATTAAAGTATCAGCAGCAAAAAGAAAAGAAAAGAAAAGAGAAGGCCGCGAAGATATCATACGAGTGGGTGTGAAGGGGCGAGGGAGAAGAGAATGAAGATGAAAAAAGGAAGGAGGTCGTCGGAGCTAACCGTGAAGTGGGTCGGAGTCCGGAGAGGAAAAGAAATGGGAGATTGTGAGAAACTGGAGAAGAAGGAGAAGTAGAAGGGCGGGCTTTTTCGGCTTTTCAAGTTCTCAGTTGCTCAGTGGAATGAGTACTGGTGTTTGCGGGAAAAAAACACAAACAGCATTTTCTTTTTTCTTTTTCTAGAAAAAGGGAAAGAAAAAAATCGCCGTTGCCGGGGATCGAACCCGGGTCACCCGCGTGACAGGCGGGAATACTCACCACTATACTACAACGACTTTGATGGTTTACTAACCTCAGGAAATCTTAAAATAGCTTTTCTTTTGGGAAAAGGGATTATCGAATATCCTTTTTATTACTATTTATTATTATTCTTTTTCAATTTTTGTGTTTCGAGAAAGGCTCCAAAAGACCCAAGAAAATTGATAAAAAACAACATAACATTATTAAAGTTGATAATTTTATTATTTTATAATATTAAAAATTATCAATTTTATTATTAAAATAGATAAAATTATAAATATAAATTCAAAATATGATTCTATACTTAATTTTTTCTAACTTAAAACAGTATATACATAGTCCAATGATGACAACTAAATATTGAAATAAAACCAGACTAGTTATTGAACTAGGCTTTAATTTGGCCATGTGCCGGTTAACTAAATTGACTGAACTTATTCATCTTTTAAATTTTAAATTTGTGTTTGGTTTGTTGGGTGAAATTTTTAAATTAGAATTGACTGATTTTTTAAAAATTAATTATAAATTTTTTTAATTTTTTTAAAAAAATATAAAAATTAAAATGAAAAAGTATAATTTAGTTGGAGATAAACTTTAAGAAAAAAATCCAACCAAAAAATTACTACTTTTCCCTACCAATAGGGAACAATCCAACGGGTGGTATTTAATCTTAGCAGGGATCTGGAATGGTTAACATGCAATATGGTATACTTGATCCGAACCAATATATACACAAGAAGGAAAAGAGAATTCGAGTTAAAAAAAAAAAAAAAAAAAAAAAAAACTTGAACTTGAATGCACTGTTCGTCTCTGAGAATGAGGTCTCCATTGCCTTCGAACTTCGGCCGCTACCAACTCCGCCGCCGCTTGACGGCGCTGGTTCCTCCACCACTATCCTCTCTCTCTCTCTCTCTCTCTTTCCTTTTTTAGTTTTCTGGATTTTTTTTTTACTTCTGATTTTTTTTTGTTTGAATTTTTGAAAAAATCTAGTGTGTGAAGGTTCACTCAAGTTTTGGTAAAGCCAAGCCAACACCGTTTGATAATTATGTGGTTATTATTTACTTACGCTACAAAAACAGTATCAATGTGTAATATTGACAAAATTGAAGGGGGTGTTAATGCAATTTTCTCGTTTGTTTGTGTGTTTGCAGTTTGAGGATCTCCCGGTCCATTAGGCCGTGTACCCAACTGTAAAGTAACGACAAAGTTTCACGCCTTTGGTTTCATCAGTCAGCAGTCTTTTCTTTTGTTTTTTTTTCGTCCTCAAAGCACTTTGGGCATGGCCGAGTAAGCTACTGAATTCTTGTTCTCTCCAAATCAACTTTTTCTTTTTTTTTTTTTTTCTTCTTCTTCTTCCATTCGGTACTGATTTATAATCAAATTGAGTTGACAAAGATTCACTCAGTTCTTCGTTTTTGGGTTATCTCTTTTTTTTCTTTTTTTTTTAAATTCAGCCAATCCCATTCAGATATCTGTACGCTTGCTTCTACCACTATATATTTACATAAAGTTCAAGTCTTTTTTAATTTTTTTTCTAAAAATTAATTATCTTAGTAGGTTTGGTTATCTAATACTTGATTCGAAATGCTTGAGTATTTTTTGCTATAGACTTCTAGTTCAATTTCATGTGACTTAAAACTGAGAAGCAGATATATATTTTTTATCTGTCAATATTATTCTTGTTATTGTAGTAATTAAATTTGGACTTTTTTTTTCCCGGTAATATATATATATATATATATATATATGATGTATGTATTTTACATGTGGGATTAGTATTATACAAGCCAACTTTCAAATTTATGCATGATATATAGGATGTCGATTGTGACCCCATTGAAGAATCTAGTGAAATATGTCATCCTTGATTTGGATGGTACTCTTCTTAATACAGGTATTTTCCTTTTCTTTTTATTTTGTTTATTTGATATGTAATAAAGAGGTTTTGTTTTTATTCTTATAGTAACTGGAGTCACATATTTGATAGTAACTGTTTGCACTATGCTTGATGCTATTCTTCATGCACGATATGTGGGTTTTGAATGGCAGATGGCGTTGTAAGTGAAGTGTTGAAAGTTTATTTACCCAAGTTTGGAAAGCAATGGGACGGGAGAGAAGTTAAGAAAATAGTCGGGATGGTGCCGCTTGAAGCTGCGGCCACTGTTGTAGAAGATTATGAGCTTCCTTGCACGACGGAAGAATTAGTATCTGAGATCACGCCTATGTTCTCTGACCAGTAATAACTAGTTTAACTTGCTTCTTTATGCATTTGATATGTGTACATATGTGGATCACTTCGTATGAAATTCATTTCATGTAACTGGTTTTGATGGGCTATCGAGTTATAGAAATTACTCTTTTGCTTTGTTGTGTGCTTCGGCACTTGAACTGGCGTAAAAACGGTTGATTGGATGGTTTTACAATTGTCTTTGTAGGTGGTGCAATGTTAAAGCACTTCCCGGTGCCAATCGGCTGATAAAACATTTCAGCAGTCATGAAGTGCCAATGGCGTTGGCTTCAAACTCCCCTAAGGAGATGATAGAAACCAAAATTTCGTTTCATTCTGGTATTCCTTGTTGAAAACCTTAGAACACATTTGCTTATGTAGTCTCAAGTAGAAAATTGTTTACAGGTTAAATATATCTACCTTTGTTTGCTTATTATTCTTTACATGTAGGTTGGAAGGAATCCTTTTCGGTCATTATTGGTGGTGATGAAGTGAGATCGGGGAAGCCGTCTCCTGATATGTATGATACATCATCTTTTTATTAGCTTTGAAAGATCATCAGTTGTTTATTTTCTCACTATTAAAGGCCGTTCTCTGAATCCCTAACTTCGTGTTTTGTCGTTGAAGATTCCTTGAAGCAGCTAAAAGGCTAAATGTTGAACCTTCCAGCTGTCTTGTCATCGAAGATTCTCTGTACGTGACCTCACTTTTCTTTAGATTGTACATTCTCTTTTTCGTAGATGCGAGATGGAATGCATGCTAAATTTTATACTATGGCAATTTTTCTTTCCAAGAGATGCAAAATGTACTCAACCTCATTTTTAACTTTTTAAGTTGTAGTTCTAGCTTATGTTCAAAACTTGATTTAGAAGACAACCATGACGAGTGGAATCCTTAATTTGAATGATAACCATTGGGGTATTCCAATGATCCAATCTGGGCAACCATAATACTTTCCTCTTTGTATATGGAAGAACATACGACATATTTGAAAGATTGTGTGGCTTGTAGCTATAAAAGAATAATGCATGTCTCTGTTCGTAGAACGCCAGATTCATTTTCTATTATGTAAAGCGTGAATGTTCTAATACAGTAGGAAGTGTCTCAACGTATTTGACTGTTCCTTGTAATCATGTGTACCTGGTTTCACAGACCAGGTGTAACAGCTGGTAAGGCTGCTGGCATGGAAGTGGTTGCTGTACCCTCCCTTCCAAAACAATCCCATCTTTATACTGCAGCAGACGAGGTGATCAACTCTTTACTTGATTTGCGACCTGAAAAGTGGGGCCTCCCTCCGTTCCAAGATTGTAAAAGTCTTTATCTTGTTTCAATTCTATCCTGCCATTTTCTCTTAATACCATTTTTATGAGCTCTGTTTTCTTGTTATTGCAGGGATAGAAAATACTTTGCCACTGGAACCTTGGCATATTGGTGGTCCGGTTGTTAAGGGATTTGGGCGTGGATCAAAAGTACTTGGGATCCCTACAGGTAAGGAGAGTATTAGAATGTTGTTTTTGTTCAATTGTTTTTCTTCACACGATGGTTTGGAACATCTCCGTTTGGTATTCTAATTGGTGCACTTCCATGATCTTTTCAGCCAATCTGTCCACAGAAGGATATTCAACTCTCCTTTCAGAACATCCGTCTGGGGTATATTTCGGTTGGGCCGGGTTATCAACTCGTGGGGTTTTTAAAATGGTCATGAGTATTGGTTGGAATCCCTATTTCGACAACACTGAAAAGACTATAGTGAGTTTAAACTCTCAACACTAAGCACATGAACTTTTATAGCAGTTTGAATTATTCTTTCCTCCATTTAATCATGTTTATCTTGCAATTCAGGAGCCATGGCTGCTTCATGACATCGACGAGGATTTCTATGGTGAAGAATTGCATCTTGTTATAGTTGGCTACATTCGGGCTGAGGTAATGAAATGACCATTACATTGTGGCGAACATTTACCTCACACCTTCGTACGCTGTTTTTCTTTGCTAATGTTTGGATATGAAATGGAAAACACAGGCAAATTTTCTGACCCTCGAGAGCTTGATAGCGAAGATTCATGAGGACAGGAAAATTGCAGAGACAGCTCTTGATCTTCCGTTGTACTCAAAGTACAGGGATGACCCCTATCTGAGAATTTCTGTTTAGGAATGAGATTCATATATTTCAGCAATGCCAATACTTTCGCATAGGGCGAATCGATAACTAGTGTAACTATGCTCTCACATGACACTTATTCTTAAACTTGTATTCTCTCTCTTTGTTATGCTTTTAATTCTTTTTGTCAAGACAAACTTGATCTAAACTCTGATTGGAAGACAATCATTCAGTTTCTATCATTCACTGTGAGAAGCGTAGATTAATCTCCCACATTGCTTCTGCCTTGTTGCTTAGTTTCCATTATTACATAGAAAATCTCCTCAGCACAAAATTGCTGGCCTGTATCATGGAAATCAAATATTGTGTGTGTGTGTGTGTGTGTGACTTTTATTATTATTTTTTTTTAAAGGAAAGGTCCAAGAGCTTAGTTTCTATTGTTACATTGAAAATCTTCTCATCCTTTGCAAATTGCTAGACTTTTCTCAACAAAGAGAAAAAAGCCGACCATGTGTTCTCAAATGTGATCGAGTACAATTACAAGATCAGGTTATTGAAATCTATTTAAGAAGATTTCACAATCCTAAGATGTTCTAGACAAAGGATGTTCTCAAATGTGATCGAGTACAATTACAAGAGCAGGTTATTGAAATCTATTTAAGAAGATTTCACAATCCTAAGATGTTCTAGACAAAGGTACGGAGAGCGGGAAAAAGTAGATGGGTTTGCTTTGTTACTTGATTTGTTAAATGTGCAGACTTTTTCCTGTTGAATTATATATATTTACTATAATATTACTTCGCAAAATATTTCTAATCTTAGGAAACCCATGGGCTTGCTTTTGCATTTGTTACTATTTTATTTTTGCGCTTAAAAAAAAAAAAAAAAACTGGAAGGGGTGATTGATGTGCTAGCAAATCCTAGTTGTTTTTAAAGGGTTGTCCGAAGTGGTGATAAAAATATTTATTGAAGACTTTAATAGGGGTTCAATTTCTCAATAATGAGTTTGTCATTTAAATAACAAAAAATAAAGTTAAGGGACACCCCTGGTATCTTATATCATCTGAGGTGACCTCTTACATAATTTGTCATTTGATAAGAGGTGAGCCTTATTTTATTAAAAAACAAAACAATTTACTCTTTTTCATCCACATAATGTGGTGAGGAGCACCAGATGTGTCCCTTAGCTTTATTCAAAAATAAACGAGTTATTTTAGTTCATCAAACGTGCTATTAATTAGATAGATGAGAATGTGATTCCAAACATAATAAATCATTACTAGACTGACTGAAATAAACTTTCACATTCCCTTGAGACAAATAACGTAAGCAAAATTAGCCCATAATCCCTTTGTTACAAGGTGTTGGGTTCAAATTCACTTTTCAAGTGTGTGTTTGTGTTTTTTAGGCCTTTTTACGCACATACCTAATTGAGAAAACTTTTACTTTTGTTTTTAGTCAGTAGAACAAGAGGAGTAAAAGCTATGATTGCTTAATAAATGTTTTAAACCAAAAGGTTTTTGAAATCAAAATAATATATAAAATATTCTAACAACTAATAAAAATGTTAATATAAAGTTTATAATGTTTAATTTAAATTTTATTATAAGTTTTAAAATCAATTCAGAAGAACTTTTGTTAAAAATTATATTTTTTAGTTTTAATAGGAAATACTGAAAGCTCACAGATTATTCAAACACTTTCAAAAATTAATTTTACATCTTGAAACCAAAAACAGCTTATAGAAAGCTTTACTAAACATGCAGAGTACTCCACATAAAGTCTCTATATTTTGGCATTTTGGCGGTAACAAATCAATCTAGAAGCCAAACACAGCACAACCTTATTCCCCCCTCCCGAAAAAATAAATAATAAAAAATAAAAAATAAAAAATAAAACTCTCTGCTTCCTTGCTTGTCTTCATCATCTCCGTCCGAGCTATAGTTGCAGAAAGCAACAAATGGGCGAAGAAGAAGAAGATCATGATCAGCCTCACGTGGCCGGAGATGTTCCAGTCATTTCAACACACCAAGACCAAGACCAAGACCAAGACCGAAATGAGGCCTACTCTTGGCCCGTAATACGCTTCGATGCTCCTCCCACCAGAACCTACCACTTCTGCCACCAGTTCCGGAACACCCCTAACCCTAACAACTTCCTCAAGTCCCTCAAATGGTTCCTTCTTATTTTTCTCTTTGTTTTTTTTTTTCCCCTTCTTAAATTTAACTTTATGGGTTTTTACTTTTATTTTCACTAAATTTTCTTCATCTCTCTCTGGTTTTGGTTCAGGTCTCCAGATGGTTCCTGTTTTCTTACTAGCTCTGAAGACAATTCTCTTCGTCTCTTTATGTTGTAAGTTTGTTTTGTTTTGTTTTTTGTTTTTTGTTTTTGTTTTTTTCAAACTCTGCTTATATAAATGAAATGATAATTGAGTAGTGTTGTCAATTTACCATTCGTCCTTGTAAATATGTACACACACATATGTAGCTATAAATTTTTTTTTTTAATTTTTTAATTCTGTTTTTGTTGAACATTTTATATGGGCATTTTCTTTGTAACAGACCAGCTAATGGCAATGAGCATCTAAGTGATAGTGCATGTTCTGTGGCTACTGATGAAGGTAAGTTTGCATATATGGGAATTTACTATTTCTTCAAAAGACTTGAATGCCATGTAAAAGTTTTCCCCTTTTTTGTTTTTTGGCATTGTTATGGTCTTATTACTTTCTCACCTTCATATCTGTACTTACGGAGTGTTGTTGTCTATTAGTTGAGGACTCATTTGCGGCAAACCTTGTTGTGAGCGAAGGCGAGTCGGTTTATGACTTCTGTTGGTACCCTTACATGTCTGCTTCAGGTTTGCTCCTGAAACTTATTTGGTGGAGGGTTTGTTAAGATTGCCTTGTTAGCACTAAAAATGCTATGTTTGAATTAGTGGGGAAGAAAAATATCATTGTTATTACATTGCAAAGATTAGATACTGTAAATAGAAGTTGATTTGAATGCCTTGGCTGGCATTTCAGATCCGGTTACCAATGTTTTTGCGAGTACAACTCGGGATCATCCAATTCATCTTTGGGATGCTTCTTCTGGCGAGGTGTGTACACGATTTGGCTCATTTGTTTTTTTCATTTTGCCATTTAGTAACTAGGTAACTTTTTTGATCTATGTTATGGCCTTGTAACATATGGAACATGTGTCATTACTGCAATATAAGGCTCCCTAATTTCTTAAGCTCTGTGGTGCTCTCTTTGGTTCTCTTGCCATTAAATATAGCTGATATTTGATTTAGTTGACTAGTTTTGTATTCTATGAGCTTATTTGTGAAATGCTAAGAGCCGTTCTAATATGCTTTTTATATGGTTTCTGTATTATATCTGGTTTGTATTGCAGCTCCGTTGCACATACCGTGCTTACGATGCTATGGATGAAATAACTGCAGCCTTTTCAATTGCATTCAATCCCTCTGGAACAAAGTAATCAAGTCTCTCCCCCCATGACTTGCAGTTTTATTTCATCTTTAATAATCTAACTTTTATATTTACAATGGCGAGATATGAAAGTCCGTTGATTTTTACCTTCAACATTGGGCTATATGCATGTAAATAACAGCTATGATGAGTTTTAATATACTAGGATCGCCCTTTTAGAGCAATTTAGAATTTTCTTGGGATCTCTTTACCTACTTAACGAAATCAGATGTTCTCTAATGAAAGATAACAGATGACCCAAATAGAGAACTTACCACCTTGGTCTGATCCGTAGGATTTTTGCTGGGTACAACAAATCTGTTCGGGTGTTTGATTTACATCGCCCCGGAAGAGATTTTCAACAGTTTTCAACCGTTCAGGGAAACAAAGAAGGCCAAACAGGTACCTTTTTTTGGTTTAGCTATCTTAAGAAGTGTGTTTCTAAAGAACACAATGAAGGTTAATATTTTGAACGTGTTTATTATGGACAGGAATATTGTCTGCAATGGCCTTCAGCCCAAACCATACTGGATTGCTGGCGATTGGTTCTTACAGCCAGACTACTGGAATATATAGAGAAGACAGTATGGAACTTTTGTATGTGTTGCATGGCCAAGAAGGTGGGATTACTCATGTAAGTCAGCATCGCTTTTTGTTTAATTCAACATTCCCAATAAATAGACATATGAAATCAACCATTTTTTCTTTCAGGTCCAGTTTTCTAAAGATGGAAATTACTTGTACACCGGAGGACGAAAGGTGTGTTGTGCTAACATCTATTAACATTTTGTACATGATTATTTTTTCTTTCTTTAACATTTTCATGCATGTGAATGCCTTAAAGGACCCCTATATAATGTGCTGGGATACACGTAAAGCTGTTGAGGTTGTATACAAGTAAGTACTTTTGTTTACTAGAACCATTGCGCATTCAGAAATAGTTGTTTTCTATTGATAATTTCTATTGTGAAATTCCATACTGAGGTCTAAATACAGGCAATTGAAGAATTATTACACCAATGGGAACATAAATGAACCGCTTTGAAAACATAACACTCGAGTTCACACATTCCTTTGCACAAAAATAGACTAGTTGAGTACTGTCGCAGAAAAAAAAAATTAAAAAAAAAAGAAGAAATATCCTGATACAGAATATAAATTATCTCTGATGTTAGATTTGGGAGTTCCATTTCACTATTGGATCTGTAAATTTCTCTTCTCAACAATGACAGACATCTTTAATTTACCAACTTTAAAGGATTTCTCATGCTATGGGAGGCACCAATATTTAATAGATGAATAGAGATTTTCTTCACCAGTCTGAGCTTGCTCAAGGAGATCATCTGTTAGTCCTAATGTCTGTGTTCCCGAACATAATTTAAGCTGCGTATTGAACTGCCCGGATTATCTTATTACAACCTTGTTGTTAGGTTATATAGATCGTCCGAATACACCAACCAGAGGATATTGTTTGATATCGAACCCCAGGGCCAACATCTTGGTACGGGTGGTCAGGTAGCATCTTTGCTCTCATTTATGTTTCAATGGTCAAATATCTTAGGTGATGATAAATTGAGGAAATTATGCACCGTTACAATTTTAATCTCCATATGCAAGATTTTTCAATGTGTTTCAGAGCATGCCCTTGAGGCAGTCAAATGAGAAAAAGGCTAGAGTATGACTGCCTGAGGGTATTTCTGAAAGAATTTCAAATCAAGGGTGATACTTGTAATTTCTTCTTCTATGAAAAAGTTGAAATTGAAACTACATGAGATGATCTGTAGCATGTGCTAACCAAATCAATACCCCCCTTTTTCCCCCCTTAAAGTAACACTTCATCTGTTTGTTCTTGTGTTTTGGTTTCAGGACGGGTTTGTTCATATATATGATCTTCAAACCGGACAATGGGTAACAAGTTTCCGAGCTGCATTAGGTATTCATAGTATGTGTAGTACAAGGACGTTAAATATAAATAGATGTATGTATATCATAAAGCTTAATTTGGTTTCATGATCTGTGTGCACATTTCAGATACCGTTAACGGTTTCTCTTTCCATCCATATTTGCCGATGGCTGCCACGTCATCGGGGCACCGCAGATTTATTGTTCCTGATGATAGCAACGAGGATTTGCATTTGAGTGGTAATTCAATTAAAACCTTGACACAGAAAACCAACTTTGTGTGTGTTTGCTAGCTAGTACTTTCTGTCCATTTGATGCTAGTCTTCATTGAATACCAATAAATGGAAAAAGGTCATGTCGTTTTGATTCATGTTTGTCGCAGTTTTGTTATTAATTTCTTCATTTCTTTTCTACTTTTTTTTTTTATGCAGGCGAGGAAAACTGTGCTTCTGTGTGGAGTTTTTCTTATGACTCACTGGTAGGGAGTGATGTTAATGTCAGCTGTTAGGAGTCAAATCCGAACTTGCATACATTATTGTTTCTCCTATTCTGAAACATTTGGACGACGCCATTTGAATGTGCCGTTTCAATTAGAGTTTGACTATCCAAAAAGGAGCTTACCATATAGTTGATGGAAATGTTGAAAATAGTCATTTCAGCCCATTTAGCATTGGGCCCCAAAATTTTGACCATTTAGATAAATATATTGCAATATCGTTTAGAGCCACAAAATTTTCAATCACCAAACACATTTAAATGTTTCAATTAAAATGATTTTGTTCATATTGTGTACATCCAAATTCAAAAGCTTTTATTCAGATTTTAACATTCTAAGTATTTCCATCTAAAAATAATAACTATATGAACATCCAAACCAAACGGGGCAATAAGAGTGTTCTTCACATGATCAGGTATGCTTCATATTTTTAAGAATTTATTTTGTTAATAATCTTAATACTAAAACAAAATAGCAAAAGAAGCCTTTAAATTGTAAACCTTAATTTTCTAATCCTATTTAAATCATTCCATCTCAAAATAATAATAATAATAATAATAATAATAATAATTATTATTATTATAATAAACTAAATGAAACTAATGTAATGCTATATGGCTATCCTAACGTGTTTTTTGGGAAGAGAAAATTAGGTGTGGAGTCATATTTTGAGTATCTTTTTATAATTTTATCTACTCTAATATTAAAGTTAATAATTTTAGTGTTATGAAATGGAAAAATTAACATTAAATTTATGGTTGGCATAAATTATTAGAGAAAATTAGGTGAAGAGTTATGTTTTGAGTACCTTTTTATAATTTTATCTACTTTCACATTAAAGGTAATAATTTGAGTGTTATGAAGTAACAAAGTTATCAACTTTAATATTATGGTAGGCATAAATATAAAGAGGAGTCAAATTTTATGGCATTTTTGAATATAACCCTAAATATAAGGAGAGGTCAAATTTATGGGCATTCTTGATAGGGAAAGCACCTGAATGATCCAAATTTAGATACCATTACACCAATATGACATAGAAAATTAATATTAGATCAATATGATACAAAATTAAACTAAAATTGACTAAAATTTATGCCATGTTAGTCAAGAATAGGGAATTTGTGTTATGAAATGTTCTTAATAGGATTTTAGCTACTTCACATTTTTAACTATATAATTTTAACTATTATTAAATAACTGAAAAAACTTAAATAAAGAATTAACTCATGAAAAATTTGAAAGGAAACAAAAAGTCATGGACGAAAACGGAAAGAAAGGGGTTCATCCATTATAGGTGTTCGTAATTCACAAACAATTCCTACTGATGATCAGAATTTCTTTGACTATATCCTTGAATTCATTCGAGACGTGAACAGAACTCAGATTAGAGAAGAATATGGTCGATCGGTAGATCACGAAAAAAATGTGATTGGTTAGCTAATTTTCTCTCTCTCTCTCTTTTTTTTTTTTTTTTTTTTGATATAACCCTTTTGGAAGGAACCGCAAGCCCAAATCTATAACGGCCCAAACACCTAGTTAGGCCCAATTTGATTTTGTGGCCGCATCAACGTGCCACGCACATGCATATTAAATTGTTAAATTGTGTAACTACGTGGATCTAAAATTTACTTAAAAGTTTAGTTTCTTTTTTTTTTTTTGTATTATTTGCTTAAAATTTTATTTTATCAAAAAATATAAAATAGAGCACATTTTAAAAAAAAAATTTAAGTCGTCATACATTTGATAGAAATTGACAATTAGATGGAAATTTTTCTAGATGACTAGCGGGGGAAAAAAAAAAATCTATTTTCTATTTGTCCACGTTTCACGTTTTGTTGTCTTAATTTGATTGAATTTATTTGGGAATAGGAGGATCAGGGAGTAAAAACACACAATGTAGTACTTTTTCCAAACTAGTGATTGCAAATAAAACATATAATTGAGAAGGTCACGTGAAAAAGAAAATTTTGGAAATTTGGTAGGAATACGTCTGAAAGAAAACAACAATGAGATTAAAGCTGTGGTATTCTGAAAAATTATTTATTGAGACAAAAAAAGAGAAGAAAAATAATGAAAGAAAGCGAAGAAATAATAATAATAATAACATTAAAAAAAAGTGAAGAAATAATAATAATAATAATATTAAAAAATAAAAATAAAAAAAAAAGAGCATCTTCTTGGCGGGAGATCAACTGAAAGCAGCTATGCCGCTTTAAGAAGTGTTTTTTTTTTGCACAACAACGACACAGGGAAAAAAAACCCCATAATTTATACTAGAAGCTATATATTCGGGATTATTTTTTTAATATGATTTTAATTAGATCAAATGTTAGACTAGAAGCTATATATTCGGTATAATTTTATAAAAATAATCATTTCATGAATAAAATGTTAGTAACGTTTATGTGCTTAGTATCTTTTATATGGTATGCAAAATCTATTCTTTTTAAACCTTGTATGTTTGTTGTGAATATTAAATTAATAACTACCCAAATTATTAAAGAACATAGGCCTCATTCTTATCACATAAACGAACTTCCCTATCCCATTATTACTTAACTATTTTACCTATTAAAATAACTTGCCTAATATCTTCAGTCAAAATTGTCTATGGATATTTTACCTTAAGTAAACATGGAGAGAGAGAGAGAGTTACGAATTCTTAAGCGATAAGGTTGATGAAAAGTTTCTCCAATAAAAAAAATGTAGATAAAAAATATATAAAAAAAAATTTGTTTATTATTATTTAGAGAGAGTGAGAAAATTAAAAATGATAAGTTCTTCCTAAAATTCAAATTATCATCTTTCCTTAAGTCCTTCAATATTTCGAAAGTTAGAAATTAATGTGTTGTGCAAATGTTTTAATATTAATTATCTTTTGTACTCCTTTAGTACACCAAATTGACTAGTACTTAAATCTGCCTTAAAAAAGATCGAAAAATCTTGAAAAGAAGACAAATAATAATGACAAAGACACCCACTTCGGTAGTCAGGAAAAGAAGATAAACATTTAAGGTAGATAATCATCCCAAAATTTGGTAGTCAGGAAAAGAAGATAAACATTTAAGGTAGATAATCATCCCAAAATTTATCATTTATTACATCGAAACAGTTACAATGAAAAAAGAGAAATAAAGAAAAACTTTTTTTTTTTTTTTTTTAAAGTCCACAGACATGCAAAAAAAAGACAAAATATCTCTACTCTACATACCATAATAAAAAGCAAGCTTCCATGTTTGGCAGAGTTGGGCAGTTTCATAATCATTTCCCCAAGTCCACAATACGACATCGTTTTCTGCAATACTTACACGAGTGGGTTTTCAGTAAAACTAAAAAACGCTGTGAAACATTTAAATGTCACAACTAAGAAAGAATAGGTCTCATTTTATATCTCATATCGTAAAATCCTATCTTTGATTAATGTGATAATATTTAATATTATAATTAATAAAATGTAGGCCTTACAAGAAAATATCGGGACCAATTCTCAATAGAAAAAAATTTACCATTTTTGTGTAAATTTCAGTAAAGCTCCAGACAACAGAAACTGATCACAACCAGTGAATGCCTATCTCCTCCTCTTCTATATAAACCCTGCACCATTCTTCAGATTTCTCCACAGCAAAACCAGTGCCTAGAAAAACATTTTGAATCTTGTCTTTCCCTTCCTTAATATCTCAAAAAAAAAAAAAATTAAAAAAAAAAATAAAAAGATGCCCCAGTCAAGGCTGCTTCAACGTCAGCACCAAGACAACGACAACAACAACAGGAGGGCCCCCAAGAGGACTCGAAGGGAGAACAACGGCGGAAACGCCGCCACCGCCGCCGCCGACGAGGACGACTCCACTCCCAAAACCGGCCGTGAGTATCAGCTCCTCCCAGACGACGTCCTCCAGAAGATCTTCTCCTTCCTCCCGATCAAGCAGGCCGCCCGAAACGCCGTCGTTTCGAAGAGCCTGGCGAAAGCGTGGGTCCTCAGCCGCGACCTCACCTTCGACCGCGAGGTGGCGCGGAGGATCCGGACTCGGAGCGAGCTGGTCAACATCGTCAACGGAGTGTTCGAGGCGCACAAGGGCCCGGAGATCAAGACCTTCCGCCTCTACTTCAACCACCCCCATGTGGACCACCAGGTCCAGCGGTGGCTCGAGACGGTGATCGCGAAGGGTGTGGAGGAGCTCGACCTCGACTTCGACCTCGCCGCGGGGCGGTTCGACTATCCACTAGATTTTCTCGGCGTCCAAACACTCAGGACCCTCAGGCTCATCAACGGCCACATCGACAACCACCCGCGGGGGTTCAACACGTCGATGTACCTGAAGACCGTCGTGCTTAAGAAGGTCTCGATGAGCCAGTGGGTGGTGAGCACGCTGGTCAGGCAGTGTCCCGGATTGGAGAGCCTGTCTGTGACCCAGTGCCATGTGTTTGGGATAAGAATCTACGCGTCGGAGCTGAAGAATTTCAGAGAGTTGAAAATCGGAGGCTGTCCCGGTCTGAGTTTGGTCCATGTTGACGCCCCCAGTCTCGTCTCGTTTCACTATCAAGGACAATGTCGTACCCTCTCCCTCTATCAGTCCGTCTCTAAGCTCGACGACGTCATTCTCAACTTCACTCCCTCGAAAACTTTCAAGCAGTGCTATACAGATATCGAAAGAATTGCTAATCATCATCTCAGGAATGTTACCGTCCTCTCTACTACTAGTACGCTTCTTGAGGTACTGCAAATATATTTATTTTATGTTATATCTATGTTTGTGGTTATGTCTTCTTGTGTTTATTGGATTTTGTGATTGTTATGAGTGCGATCTGTATATCTACTTATTGCAGTTGTCTTTTTTTGTTGGCGGTGGAGTTTAGGGTTTGCCTGGTTATGAGGTCGGGATTGCAAGACGATTCCTACCCAATCCTTGGACTGAATTGAAGGAACTTCAGCTGTCAATGGAGACCAATACCTTTTGCAATCTCGCTGATGTTGCTTCGTTTCTCGCTAGTTGTACCAACTTGGAGAAGCTATTCATCGATGTGAGTATCGATCGAGAAAATATTCAAATATCTCCATTTCACTACATGGTTTATCTTTACAACATTTTAATGTGGGCAATTAGGTTACAAATTGTGATTTTGAATGAGAATTTGCACCCGAATTAGGTTGAATATAGCCCTAGTGTGTGTGAAAGTATGTTACATTTGGAGAATGACTTGGTCTAAGTTGTCAGCTTTATAATCTGTGTTTGTATCTTTCTTGACTTGTGTTTGTAATCTTTGCAGCTGAATAACTACAATTTTGAGTCCGGAATGTACTGGGAATTGCATCAAAAGCAAAATTTCGATATCTTTGAAACGATATTCTTTCGCATGAAGTTCGTCAAGATTAGTGGGTATAGGTTTCTAAAGCATGAAGTAGAGCTTGTCCGGTTTCTTCTGCAAAGGTCGTTGAAATTGGAAGAACTGGTTCTATTGTTTCCAAAGGGTACTGGAAATGCCGAAGTTTCACTCGAACATGCATATATGTGTTGCTGCCATTTTCTCGCTTGCAGGCTATCCAGAAATGCGATGATTACAGTACTCGATCACTACCATGATGAAAGCTGTGAGCCTAAGCATTCAAAGATCAATTGGTACAAATGATTATTAGATTGGAGCTACTGCGATTCGGAGCTCCTTTTTGTGTGCCTGCTAGATCATATATATACTCCCCCATTTAAGTCCAAAGTTTAGTTTCTTTTCATTTAGTAGCTAGTAAGTAAATATCTTATGATGCATATATATGATCCTGTACTCAAGTTGTGTAGCATTCGATCTGCGGAATCCAAGACCGAAAGCTCAAGAAACATCAGAAATGCATCATTAGGTAGATTTAGTGTTGTTTAAGTTTGCTATTAGGTGATTTTTATATAGGGGAGTGCAATATTGCTCTGAGAATGTTGTGTGATGAAACTCAAAGTAGTGTCATGTTATGTTTGTTACAGTTTCATGGGGACATTGAATGAAATCTATCCTTTTAAGTTGAAATTAACTTCCAATCTGTAGCTTTTATATCTTCTTTTTTCTTCTAAAGATTACATCTTATAGAGTGAATAATTTCCTCAGTTATATAACTTAAATGTTGCAACTATACATATTCGCTCCCTTCCGGTGGAACAGCCATCCAGCGGTACTACAACCCATGCAGGGAGACCGGCACAACCAGGTGAAGATAGCGGTATAACCCGTTAGAGAAAAATAGATAAAGAGAGAAAGGGAGATCTTTTCCGTCTGACAGTCTAACAATACCGCATGGAAAAGTTCTCGTATATGCATACATCTAATTTTATAGTCAGGCTGGATCACTTTGACGTTTGTTCTTATTTTTATTAAACTAGTTTGTGGTAGTGGCAACGGCAATTGTCTACTTTATGCCTTGGTTTTTATCTCTAAAAGGGCTATTCATGAAGGGATAAAATATTAGTAAGAAAATATATGTCAAGAAAAAATTTATAATCGCTCTAGAAAACTTACAATACATGTACAAAAGAGTAGAGATAGTTCATGGAAACATAAGCTTAATACTATGCATCTCATAATAAAAATATATATAGTAGATGTGTTCAAGGCATTGAAAAAGTTATAGACAAATAAATTAATTTGTTTGAGCATGTGAGAGTAGTGTGAGGTGTGAGAAACAAGCCAAATGGGTTTTGTATAAAACATTAGACCTAAATTAAATGAGGGAAAAAAAAAAAAAGAATAGTTAATTGAACCATTCAATTGAAAGGTTGAAGTGCAAAAAGGCAATTCTCATTGTCACTTCTATATAAAGTTTTATATATCTTACCGGTTCAATATGCCAATAGACATCTTTTGTCTACATCGTTGGAGGCATCACATTCTCATGTACTTGTGATACTAATTCGTACATTAATGCTTGCACTTCTATACCGTTATTTTCATTTCTATAACATGATTATTCCAGCCTCTATAAGATAAAGATAAAATTTGAATTCTCTCATCTCAAATCTAAATTTTTTTTAACAAATCGTTCCTTACTAATTATAAGAGAATGTGATTTTAATGGTGTCTACATGAATTAATTAGTCATAACCCATATAGAGCCATGATCTGTAAAAAATTCTTGAAAAGAGAGTTAGTTTTGTAGCTACATTTCTTGGTCATATCCAATATTTAATTTTCTCTGCACAATAATAAGGCCAATTAATGTTCAAAGACTTGTAATTTCATAACAAGACTGGCTTAGATAATTGTTTTTCTGTAAGTGAGAATTAATTACGAGCAATGGAGCCATATAAGATAGATTCAGGAGTGCTATAAAAAAATTAGAGATAAATTTTTTTTTTTCCTAAAAGGACCTAATTATATATTTTGATAATTGAATGTGCGCACAACAAAAAGTTTTCTACAAAATGGATGCATAGCAAATTATACCTAAATTTTAGAAAAAAAAATTAAAATCTCAAAATTTGAATTGGGGGCATAATTATAATTTTTCTTATAAAATAAAGGCACAATAGAAGTTTTTAAAAATTTTAGGGCCAAAACAAACTTTTAAAAAGATAATGGGGACA
Source organism: Ficus hirta (assembly GCA_038430175.1). Lineage (NCBI taxonomy): Eukaryota > Viridiplantae > Streptophyta > Magnoliopsida > Rosales > Moraceae > Ficus > Ficus hirta. Next base: position 8,793,395 of record CM076589.1, on the reverse strand, counting down.
TACAAATCAAAATACTTATTTTAGTGTGGCTCCGCCATATATTACGAAGATTTATTGCATGGTTTGCATGACAATTGTTGCGAGAACATAGAAATTTTTGATTTGTACATAACATGATAGGATCTAAGTAGAATCTCGGTTTTACGTTATACGAAAAGTTTTATGCTTTTTAAATTAATTAATAAAGATTCTCTATATCGTTCGCAGAATGGTTATAACATATAATACATTTATATTAAGATTACGGCAAGGAAATTAATTAGTATTTGATTAGCTTACATGCCAAATTAAGATTTGCAGCGGACAAGCACAATATAATGCACATGACGATATCTTTTCTCAGTACGTTTTCATGTAAATTTAAAAAGTTGAAGTCCACTAGTTTTTTTTTTTTTCTTTTCTTTTCTTTTTTACTAAGTTCACTATTAAACTAGGTATTAATTAGTAAGTACAATGTTCTTTTTAGACATAGCTACTATCTGTAAAAAAATTATATCATCTTCCTTTTATTTTTTAATAATGAATGCATTATAAAAAATTAAATTTTGTTATTTTACTAGCTAGAAGCCATGATCTTTTAAAAAAATATTGAAAAATGATGATAGTTTTGTTGTCTTGTTTGGTGGTATATAAATGTCAAAGACTAATTAATATTTAATTTTCTTTGCAGATCGTAAAGCTTATAATGATCAATGTTCAAGGACTGATCATGTCAATAATGCCACAGTAAGACTGGCTTATAGAAATTTGTTTTTTTTTTTTTTTTTGTGGTTGTAATTAAGCTATCAATTACAAAGATATATTACATGGTATACATGATGATTCACGTCAAGAGAACGTAAAAATTTAGTTTGGACGTAGCATGATAGCAGGATCTATGTAGAATCTCAGTTTTACGTGATATGAAAATTTATTGCTTTCAAATTAATTAATAATTATTCTATTTATCAATTGTGATTCGCAAAATGACAACATAATAATATCATATAAAAATGTTATTCCTACTGGCTAGGAAATTAATCAATATTTATGCTCCAGTTAGTAAGTTAGTTTAATTTCAATTAAATTGTATTTTTTCATCTCATTTTTTGTATTTTTTTTTGAGAAATTAACAAAAATTTATAACTAATTTTTGAAAAGTCAGCCAACTACAATTTAAAAATTTTATCTCCAACTAACTTACCAAACGGATGCTTAAAAAGCTTACATGTCAAATTATGATTTGCAGCTGACAACAAACACACCTCCATGAGGTCGTCAATTTACGTCCCTACTACACGTCAGTTAAAAACACATAGAGCAATTAATCACGAGCACGCAGGATTAATGCAGGATTATTCTAACATGAAACTAATTTGACAAGAAATTAGAAGGGCATTTTCAGTATTGTATTTAGAAACAGATATATATAGAGCAAAAGGCTGTTTGAAGAAATTAGTCGGCTTAGTTTGATAGTATGAAATCTTTAACCGAATATGTGCCCGCTTCCATTTGTGTCTCCCCGGCCAGGTTACCCTTTACCAAACAAAATAGGACAAGCCGTAAAAAAAGGCAAGTTCCTGACCAGAAAAACTTAAGTTAAGCTAAAATCACAACTGTATATGGATGTTTCTATATATTTTTATACTCGGCTTTGTTGCGTCACAACTCTACAATCCCGCTTCTTAATTGCATGCAATGCCATTCTATCGACTCGATCTCCTGCATTTTTTAACAACATATATGAGTCAGGTGGTAAATATGGGATAAAACCAAAAGCTATTACAAACATTAAAAGCTCTGCAACAAACTAAGTTCAATCTTAAAGAAGCTTCGCAATATGCACAATATATCAGTCCCCTTCCCACTACAGTCTCCTCTATATATATAGTTACATATATATATCAAATCCATGAATATGGACCTGAACTCTGCTTGTGAGGTATCAGATGAAAATTTGGCATAATTGTTCAAAATTGTAAATAGATTGAACACATTCAACGAATATATATATATATACCACAGTTTTGACACAAAATATATATATATATATATATATATGACACAAACTATACCACAGTTTTGAAAACTAAGTAAAGTGATCTATCGATGAAAGTTATAAACTTAAAACACTAATTAAGTCCGTAATAATGTTATAGTAGTCCTTGGAGAAAAAAGCTTAATTAGACAGGAAGTAATTCCTAAAAGCGAGTTGGATGATTTAGAGTCAATCGGGGGTCTTGAAATGTGCAGATGTTACTGATTCAACTAAACTCTCTGAACCAAAATTTACATAATTCTTCCTCCAAAAAAAAAAAAATTTACAAAATTCAGTTATTTTGCAAGTCAGGAATAATCCTCTTGTGATCTTAACTCTTATATTTAGTTTTTGGAATTTGTCTTTAATTAGTCATAATTTGTTTTTTGAAAGATTTAATTAGTCATAATTAATATTCCAAAAAAAAAAAAAAAGAGACACGTGCCTTAAAGAAGAAACGCTATGTTAAATGATTGCATCACAAGTGGTCCATGTTTTCCCCTTGTCATTTTACAGATATAAAACATTATTTAACAACAATAATAACACTTATATATATGTCCAGTCACTTGATTTTTTTAATTGAAAATCTATTGAATCTACTAAAATAAAACAAAGCCTTTTAGAATTGAAAGTAGTAGTCCATTTTGTCCAGTTTAATAATGGAACAGAAATTGTCTATAAAATTTTGAATATTTCGATGTGACAATTTAATTTTGGTCTAAGATTCCAATTTTGCAAGCGATCCTCTCCTTGGATTTGGATCCATCAAAGCTTTTGGCTTAGATTTTTTTCCCTATTAATTTCCTTATTCGTCTTTAAAGAAGTTAGAATTTTGATCATAAATAATTAAAATATTATCTACTATCTATCTCTCTCTCTCTAGAATCTCTTATCAATCTTACCAAAAAAAATATTGAATTATCCAGGTATGTTTTGACACAAAGGCCACATTTGGCATTATTTTTGAAGATTGCTTTTAGATTATTAAAGAATTTATAGCAAGTTAAAGGTGCTTGGTAAACCCTGTTTCTGTCCAGTAGATTCTAAAAAACTGCTACTGCACAGCAGAATTTGAAAAACAAGTCAGGAGTTGCTTCTACACAGCTACTTCTGCTGTCATTTTATAAATTTACTAAAATATCCTTAATAATAAATAATAATTCCAATATATGTACCCACTGTATTTATCACATACTAAATATTAAAACTATTTATTTAAGATTTATATATTATTTTCCTCTTAAAAATAATTTCATATTGTAGAATTATAACTTATACCTTTATTTTGTAGTGTTTTTGTTGTAAAAAAAAACATTTATTATAACTTATGCTCAATTTTGATGTTAATGCATAATTTTTCGTCTTCAATAAATCTAATTTTTTAGACATTTTTATTACAAAATAAAAATTTTATATATTTCTATAATGTGGTGTAAAATTTTAAAAGTATTAGAGTATTTATTAGACAAAAATATGGTATGTCATTTTTAGTCATTATATGTCTGCACAGCAACTTTATTTATAAGTTATTAAACATCTATAATGCTTATGATATTTAAGGCAATCTTGGAAAAAAATTTATCAAACGCCTACATACTTCTTGTCATAGTAATTTTTAGATTTACACAACACAGCTATAGTAAAACTTTTTCATAGCACAACAATGTCAAATTGGCCCATAATTTATTGCATGAATTATTACTCTAAAAAAATCAATTAACGAATTTAAATTAGCAAGCAAATAGGAAAACTCAATTTTACCGAAATTAAGGCAAAAAAAAAAAAAGAAATTTGAAAAAGGAGAAACAAAAACTTTCCACTCTTAACCGGCGACCCACATTCAAAATCAGAACATTGAATTTGACGGGGAGTTGACGCTGACTTCTTTGACTTCACTCATGTAAAACCTGCCTGTAGTAACCCACCATTAAAGTTAAATAGTCATATATTTTACACTTACAAAAAAATTTTAAAAATAAATAAAAACAAAAATTCTAGCCGTCTATTTAGAAAACCCCCCAAGTGAGTCAAACACAGCCATAAAACTCTCACCGACCATCTTCTCCGTACACGTGTCAAGATCACGACAACTCAATGACGTGTCACGATCAGATTGACGGTCACTTAAACAATCACTGAATAAAGTGCAACGTGTTGAGAAAGCTACCGACAAGCCGACTCTGGCCGACCAATCGCCACGTCAGCGCTCCGAAGCAGATATGCTCCTTCCTACCGCCCCCACCTGGTCTCGCCACGTGTCCCACTCAAACGGCTAGTTTTCTTCCCTCCCCCGGTTTTATTTTCTTAACCGCCAAAGAGATAACTTTTTCTCGATAAATGCCAAAAATAAAATAAATCAAATTTACAAATCACACACGCACGAGCCGGGCAGACGGCCAAAGATATTTCCTTAGAAAATTCGAGTAGATTCCGTAAACCGCGTAGAGACATTGGATTTTCACTGTTTTCGAAAAAGCTGAAAAAAAAAAAAAGAAAAAGCAAAAAAAGCTAAAAACGACACTTTTTTTTGACGTTTGCATATATAAAAGGGATTTAAAGCAAGTCCCCTGTAATTTCGAGAGGGTAGTTTCCTTGTTTCTATTTTCACAGCAAAGCGTTTTCATCGCGGAGAGAAAGTCGTATCTAAGGCTTAATCTAGAGAAGCCAGGTTTCGTTACATTCTTCCCAAATCGAATTTGGTTTGTGAGATTTTCTGTTTTTAGGTTAGATTTTGGGTTCTTTATCGGCGAATCCAGTGTCTTCTGCGGCTCTACTTGAATCTTGAAATTTTTTTTTGAAGCTATCGGAGAATCGGAAAAAATGGCATTGGGAAAGAAGTGCCGGAGTTTCACGATGCCGAAGCGCGGTGGTTTGGTCGGCGATGAGGGTTTGGAGTTGGGGCTTGTGAGGTACACGAGCTCATTTGGGAGAAAGAGGATTGTGATTTCCAACAATGGCGAAGATTCGAGTCCCAAGACTCCGGTGAAGAGGCACTGTGGAGAGAGGGATTTGGTGGTTTTGGACCTCGAGACTTCTCTCCTCGAAGCTCTGCCGGAGGAGATTCTGGTGAGCCCCTAATTTCACGAAGCTTCAATTCAATTCATTGAATCTAATGCGCAGAAAAAAGTTCGTGATTTAATCGAAGAATTTTGTTGAATATTTTGCAGATTAGGATTCTTTGCGGTGTAGACCATGAGGATTTGAATCAGCTCTGTCACGTATCGAAAGCGATTAGAGAAGCGGTAAGAGTTACTAAATTTGCTATATATATATATATATATATATATTTTTTTTTTTTTTTTTCATTCTAGGTTTCTTGTTTCGGTTCAATTTTCTCTTCGATTTTGATTAACACTGGAATTGATCTGGATTTCGTTTGTGCAATTGCAGACTCTGATCGCGAAGCAGTCACATTTCGCTTACGCCACGCCGAAAAAGGTTCGCGCCTTCCGAACTGCCATTGATGTGGAGGAATCGAGCAATGCCGACGATGAGATCGAAGCTCCTAATGCTCCGAAGCAGTCCCGGCCGGTCCGGTCGCGTCTCTTCGGGAAGAAGCTTGATAGTTTGTCGGTGAATCTCTTCGATTGATCCGACTCTGTAAATACACACGAAGCCTCTCATACTTTAGCTATTAGATTCAAAGTTTGCTTACTTCGGTTTCAAAGGCTGTACACGTAGAAGAAAATCTTTACAGGCCTGATTCTTCAATCTCTTCCATTGAAGGTGGGTTGGCTTGTTTGTTTGTTTGTATCATTCTGTACATGTAGAAGAGAAACAGGGAATGATAGAAAAAGAAAAGAAAATTGTTCCACGATTTTTGCAAGGGCAAGATTGTGCTCTTTCAATCTGATAAAAAAGTTTTAGGCTGTGCAGTTGAATCTGCATAGCCTTTGTGTTGTAAAATAAAAAGGAAATTAAAAAAACAAGTTTTTACAGATTTGTCTTGTTCTGTGTTCGTTCTCTGTACTAGAAGCTTTTTTTTTTTTTTTTTTTGGGACAATTTGGTGTTTGTTTTGTTGATGACAAATGACAATAATGGCGAATAATAGAGAATTTGCTGAAAATTTGAGAATGGCCTACTTCAAATTGAACCCAAAAGGTGAAAAAGGCCTAGGGACAGTTTTTAAAAGTTTGATTAAAAAGAGTACTGCTTGATTGCCGAGAAAAAAGACAAGGAAAAAAAAAAGTACAGCTTTGATTTTGTTTTGATCTGCGCAATGCTAGATCAAAAGGGAACCTATAATAGTTTGTATTTCAAGAGGTTGAACCCAAATTGGTCAAACTCGGGAGATCTAAATTGTGGTTTGGATTGAATACAAGACTCTTGGAATGTTTTTGAAGAATTGCTGTCTAGTTTCTATGTCGTTTGTATTTATTGATTTGAGATATTAAAAAAAATGTAATTAATTAATTACTTGGAGTGAAATCGAGGTCACTGGAAAGAGCAGGGAAGTTTCAGATTGACATCACTATTCTAAGACGCGTTAGAGCTGTGGTGGTGGGCAACGACCAGCTGTACTCTGCGGTCTACTCGTAGTGCTGAGTTGGTTTCTTTACATTTGCAAGGTTGGTTCCTGAAAGAATCTTCAATCTCCACAAAAAAAAAAAAAAAAGATAAATTGTACAATCTCAAATCGTTAAAAAATAAATATATGTAATGATTTATAAATAAAAAGATCACATCTTATTGATATGAGATTTTTTGAGGTGAGTCCAAAAATAAAACCGTAAGGGCACGAGTATCTAAATAAATAATATCATACTAAAGAAAAGCATGAGTCATTATAATTACTTACATTTCAATAAAAAAACTACAGCCGTTGGGAAACAGAGGAAGAAGAAGCAGAAGAATAAGAAGCGAAATTAGCTCTCAATTTGTCTATGATGCATAGGACCAAGAAGTTTGCCGTATATCACTTACCATGTGCAAAATTAAGAACAGAAGGAAAATGCATGTGAGAATGCAAATAGGAAAAGAGAACATTGATATGCCCGAGCTTGACTAGAGCTTCGCCGGATCTAGAATCTACCCTTTTTGGAGGGTTTCATATTTACATCAAAATAGGTAAAAGTGATTCCGATGGATTTCCCACCTGCCGTTTTAGAAAAGCTCAATTATTATACCAGACATGAGAATATAAAGTATGCACACTCTTATCCCCTAGATTACGGCGTACCAAGGGGCCCATAGACCATGATTTTTTTATCTTTATTATTATTATTTTTTTATTTTTTTGGTGAGTAAGCCAATCGATTTTTTTTTTTTATCTTTATTGGTACTATTATTATTTTAACATTTTAGGTGATTCACCTATGTGTTTTGCATTTAGTGCATTCTATGGGCAACTATAAAAAGCTTGACCCCAATCTCGTCCTCCTAGTTTCTGATTTTGTCTCTTAGTATTTAGGGTTAATTTCATTTTTGTCCCTAAATTGTAGGATCAATCTCATTTTGGTTTTAAAAGAATTTTAAAATATCTCAGAAGCCGTCCTTGAACTATTAGTTTGTCCATATTAGTCATTTGACCCAAAACACAGTTAAAAATAAATTATAATTATTACATGAAGATTTAAAAAAATACACTTTAATCCTGGTAAAATTTTATATTTTCTTGTTTTAAAACATGTTGTTAAATTTTGATTTCAATTTAGAATGTCGTAAATTCTCAAAATACACTTGATCTTGGATGTATGTGATAACTACTGTTCACTTTTTTAACAGTATTTTTGATGTGATCTTAGATGTGATTTATGATATTGATCATAAAGCACCTCTTTCTTTCTATCGAAACTTTTTCCACCTCCCATGCAATTCGACTCATATATTATGATCTAATTGCAAAGTTTTGATTGGATCAGTTGTATTAGCGTTAGTATGGTGGCACTCCAATGGAAGTTCATATTTGCTATCCTATTTTCTTACATTCATGACTCCTTTTAACTAAATTTTAACACCTAAGTAAATTGATAAGTATTTTTAGTATCTAGCTCTTATTTATGTGATCAAGTTGTTAAATTTAAATGATATGACAAATAAGAAGTAGATGAACAATCAAGAAGACAAGAAAATGAGTACATCAGATTTGGACTCCCCCTATGAGTATTTGTAAAGATAACATTCCTAAACAGATTGCACTTTTATGTCCCATTATTTGTCTCCTTCTATATCCTATCAACAATACGATGACATGTCATAACTTTTCAATTAATGTACTATGATATTTTAATTAAACTGTAATTTTTAAATGATGTATCATGATTTATCAGAGGAGCATAAACAGGACATGAGTAAAGGGACACAAAGATCGAATTCTAGGTAAATAAGGGGTCACAAGATCAGCTAGGGATTTAGCTCATATTTCTTTTTATTTGTGTCTCTTTTCATGTTTCTCTAATAATATTATAACATATATTTAACTAATATGAAATTTTAATTGATGTGATATAATATTATAATTAAATATATACTTTTAATTAACGTGTCATGAAATTAGAGTAAGCCCATAAGGCCATATGTAGTCCAACCCAAAGTGGGTTTGACAAGGGAGACCCTGAACGAGGCCCAATACCCTTACTTAAGCTCACAGACCCAAACTCCACTCTTGGGTCTGTGTGTCAACCATCCGCAATTCTTTAACGCCCTTCTTAGAGCTCCTTCAATGGCGTCGACGAGACGCGAAGCTCCCGAACACGACGAACCCGAAGAGTTTAAAGAAAAGCTCGAAGACGCTTCGAGTTCTTCGGAACCCAAGCCGGAGTGTTTGCTCTCTATTTCTCCAATCATATTTCGTTTTGATCCCTTGTAAAATAGCTCAATTTGTTTTTTTTTTTTTTTGGTGGCGTGCTTGATGCTCGTATGAATTTTTTGTGTACACGATAACGTGTTTTTTATGATACAATATAGCATAAACGAACGCGTTTAACATGATTTTATAAGATTAATAACTAAAACTTTTTGTTTTTTTTTAATTGAATAACTCGAAACATGAATGACTGAATATTTTCCGAAAGTTCTTCAAACACTGAAATGTGATCTTTTGTCATTTACTATTCATAGAGAAGGAGAAACCAGTGAAATTTGTCCATGGTTTTTTTTTTTTTTTTTTTTTGCCAATTATTCTAGCTGATTGAATATTCATATCTTGTATATTGGGGTCGTTCAACCAGTAGTTCTGGCATGTTTTTGATGTTTGATCACACTAAAATCATAACAGAAATAATATTAAAAAGTATGTCACATATTGAAATCTTAACAGAATAAATTAATATTAAATATTATTAAAAAAAATAAAAAATAAAAACTGCTTCAATATTAGTAATCTTATCAAGCTAAGGATAAAATCTTGGTAAAGGAAAAAAGAGTGCAATCATAACTTATAACTCAAATATTATCACAGTTTCTAAATTCATTGATGAAGTCAATATCTTCTTCGTATTTTTGTGTATTCTTCCTCGCATGATCCCAATCTTTTACACACATCAAAGCTTCCACCAAATCATGGCTAACTTGGGATTATAAATTCTCTTCTTGGGCGCTAACTTGCTTTTGATGTCTATGATTAGGTTCACCTTATGGAACTCAACCTTCTAGACCTCAATATGGACGTCTTTTCTGCCAATGAGGCATATTGCTGAGGTAATGCCCCTGTAGTTCAAGATTTTTATAGACTGCCGGAGAGATTCGTCGACTGTTCCTTGATATTTGAAGACCACAGATCGAAACAGAAGACTTTTAGTTGCGTATCAAAGGAAGCAATAATAGAAAAGATCTTTCAGGCAATATTATTATTATTATTATTTTTAAATGTGGCTTGTGGTATTTAATTTTTTTTTTAGAATGTCTATGGCCTCCGCTTATTAAAGAGAAATGAAAGCACTTGCAGACTTTGAACACGAGAGGTCCTATCTAAACTCCTTTCCTCTCACCCACTCAGCTATCCCGAACCGAGTATGGCTTGTGATAAATTAGCATGGCTTCCAAGGTTACTTGTATTGGATCAGATTTATGACTCTATTATTCTTTCATATGAATAGACTGCTATGCCTTGCTTCTAATATATTTACTATCACTTTGTAGTATCACAAGTATATTATTTTCCAGAAACAAATTATATAAAACAGTACATTTGTTTCCAATTTGTTCCCGTAGTTTAAAACTGGTTTACTGGCTTTTGATTTAGAAAATGTCACTTCCCTAAGAAACTGATCTTCCAAATATGCTACAAGAATTTTGATAAGCTTGTTATTGACCATGTTAAATTAGATGGTCAATTCTTAAGAACAATATGTATGCACTTTCATCAATTGATATTTGATAAAACAAGGATTTTATAATCTGTACTTTGTTTGTCTATGGATGAACTAATAAAGAGCAGATACTTGTTGAGTTTTTCTGAATGTTTTTAAAGTTTAATTATCAATTAGCAACACACAAGTATTAAATTTGGGTACCCACCTCTATGTTTCACAATCTTCATATTAAGCACATAACTTCCCTTTTCCTCTGACTGCCTTACCAATAAAGTTTCCAATTCAATTATGGCAATAAAAGTGGATGAAAAAGTTTCTTCCTTTATTTTTCTTTTATTTATTTATTTATTTTTTTGGTCATCCCAACTAGTTCTTACATTCCCAATATGCATCTCACCTTTTCTTTTCTTTTTTTCTTTTTTTTTTTAAACCAAAAAAATGGGAAAAAAAAAAAGTTTGAAAGGTGATCAATGAACAAATTTGAAATGACATCATTGAGTTTTTAGTTTTTAGTTTTTTTTTTTTTTCCATTCTTTTGTATTTAGGGGGGAAAAAACACTAACAAATATCAAGGCATTTCTGAAAAATTTTAGAGAGAAATTGTTGCATTCAAAGTGAAAAGTTAGGCCACAGTGGGAGGGTCCCAAGCCATGTGACAAGCTTTCTAAAAAAGTTTTATAATGGGAGTTGTGGCTCACTTCTGTTGCTATGGGCTGTGAACAATGAACTGAAAGCCTAGATTCTCTGTCTACGTACCTCAACTAACGACTTCCATCAACTTTGCCTTTATACCCATTTGATGCCCATTGCCTTCCCTTTGCTCAAATACAGCTCAACCGTGGTTCCATTTTTCTGCTCATTATTTAACTACCTTTCCTCATTTATCGTGTTCCAAAAAAACATAATAATGAAGAAACGTCATCCTTTTGCCACCAAACTTTTTTCTCCTTTTTCCTAGGGACTTTTGTTGGTGGGGGGTGGGGGGGAAGGGGAAAAGAGGTAACGATGAATGTTAGTTTATCAATTTATCCCAAAAACTTAAGCTGATAAAAGATTAACCAACAACAGTTTTATATAATTCTAATATTTTCCGTCACATGCAAGTCAAACAATTGTCAAACATGCAGAAACCAACACGTATAGGATTTTGAATTCAAGACCTCCCATTCTGATACCATCTCATCACAATATTAAGAAGAAGGGAAGAAGGCAGCCACCAATTACTAGTTGATTAGTCAAGAATGGAATGTTCCTCCTAATATCTCTGTCTATATTGGCAATTTATTTGACTGAATATTGTATTTTGACAGAAAATGTAAGTTTTTGTAGAAATTAAAGGTTTTGGGATGTAGTATAAATATAGTTCAAAAAAGATGTACCAACTTTGAGCTAAAATCATGAGTTTAACACCATTTTTTTTTTTTTTTGGCCTTTTTCATTTTTCCAAGGATTGAAATTGAGCTCTTTGTTACATCCCATAAGAATAATATGTACGGTAGCTTATTCCATCATGAGTTTTTCATTGAATTCTTTCTTTCTTTTCAGGAAAAATAAAACTGATGGGATCATGTGATAATTGTTATTTGGAAAGAGTCATGTAATGTCGGGGATCTTTAATTTGACCTCATCAAAGACGTGGGTTGCCGGGCCAACAAATTGAAAACGAGAAACAAAAAATCATGATTTTTACAATTACTAGTTGAACACACGTTTCACGCGTTTAAATAATATATTATATAAAAGATATAAGAATTTAAAGAAAAAATTTAAAAAAAAATACAAAAAATCGAAACTCCATACAAAACTTAAATAACCAAAACCAAAACTTCTAACAAAATTTCAAAAAAATTTAGACAAAAACCCTTTTCAACCATATTAATAAAAAAAATAATAAGTTATTGAGTAGATATATAAACGATTATATATATGTGTGTATATTTATGTAATGAGAAACGATAAAGGTAATAGAAATTAAAAAAAAAGGATAAAAGCATAAAATAAAATAAATGAGAGATGAAAAAGATAAAGATAAAAGAAAGAAAATGATGAAAGCAAAAAAGAAAAATAAAGAAATAATGGGTTGACACATGACAGAAAGAGGGAGAGTATTATTAGCTCTTTTATATATGTTATTATGTAAGAAAGATAATATTAAGATAATTGTAATGGGTTGATATATGACGGAAAGAGAGAGCGAATTATTGACTCTTTTATATATGTTAAGATAAAATAAGATTAAGATAATTGTAATTAATACAGTACTCATAGAATAGAAAAACAATTAAATAAAAGTCCCAAAAAAAATCTGATGAAAGATCAATCAGCCAAGTGAAATGTGTGAACTATATATATATATATATATATATATATGTGTGTGTGTCTATATAGATACATATATATTTCTATTGTCCCATACTGGCGCCAAGTTTGATGATAATGATTTGTTTGAGATTTAAGATTAACTTTAAACTGTATTTTTTTATCTTAGTTTTGTCTTTTCTAAAAAATCAACAAAAATTATAATTATTTTTTAAAAAGTCAACCAACTCCAACTTAAAAATTTCATCTCCAACTAACTTACTAAACGGAAGTAAAATTGCGTTTCTTTTCATTACGTTTGAAACCTAAAAGTAGCTTCTGCCGAACTTTTCATAGAAAAAAACTATTAACATTTCTTCGTATACAGTACTAATGTTTCTCTTTTTAACGATCAACTTACACTTTAGTTTGTGATGTATATACACACACACACACATATCTATATATATGTTTATAAACGATAATAATAGAGCATAGCATATATATCGTTGTAACCCTGAAGAAAAACCAGATCTCTCTCTCTCTCTCTCTCTCTCTCTCTCTCAAGCTCAAAAACAAAGATAAAATGTTCTGCTTTAACCCATACACTAGAAGCATAAAGACTCTTGTGTGGTGCGGAGGACCTTTCGTTTAAACGTCATTTTTTTGTTCATTCACATCCAATCATAACTTATCTTTTCTTTCTTTGAATTCAAGTTATAGGATAAAATGGTAGACCTCCAATTGCCTCATCATAATTGACTGATTGCAGAGGGTCGGCAAGAGATAGGAAGAAAAAAAAAAAAAAAAAAAAACAGTATTGTGCATGCCTATATATTATCTTTATTTTCTATATGTTGCTTTCTTTTTTCTTGGAAAATTATAGCTTTTTAACAAAAAGCTTGTAAAACCTTACCCTCTTCCACGTGCAATCACAATCGACAAGCAAAGTGGAATATATACCAAGTGAGTTATCCACGCCATATATATAAATGTAAGTGGTCAAGTTTTTTTTTTTTTTTTTTTCTCTGCCCTAAATTAAAAAGTTTAGAAAAAGGGCAAACAACTTAAATATATCCTTTTGCTCATTATCAAAGGAACTCTTCAGAAACTAACATATATATATATTTATTGAAAGTCTCACATAATGAGAAGAGCATCACCTTAACCCATCAAATGTATTTTAACAGTTATAAAATATGGGAGCATGGTCTTAAACACTCTACATTGAGTATTAGACTGACAAGAAGTAAATCTGTATATTCTTTAAACCAAGACTTACTAGAGTAATTCTTTATTGTCATGTCACTGAGTGTTCGTCAAGTTTATTACCTAGCCAAGTGTGTAAAGGCTCTTTAATTTCCACTCACCAGTCCACCATTTCTTACTGCTCTATTCATATATAGCTTACACACACACACACATATATATATATATATATATTTCATTAGACAGATATATTAAAGGTGGCTTGCCTTTCTTACATTATATTATAAGATATATAGGCCGTAATATGACACTGTCTGGGAAGCTTTAACCGATCAGCTTGGTAGATGTAAGAATTTCAAGTCCTATAATATTTTACTATTCAAAGTTGTACATGGATTTTATCAAAAGTTGTACATGAATCTATCTGCTGGCATGCAGTTCCACCTGATCACCTCTGCGCTAGCTAGCTGCATATGTAAAATGCATGAAATGCGAGTTAAGCGCGTTATAAATATTCCTAGATAAACGACAAAAGAATAAATCCAAATATATCGGCATACATATATATATATATATATATATAATATTATGAGAATGCTACACGAACTAAAGCTGAATTCTGCGTGTGAGCTTGCTTGGAATAGCCCGATCAGTACGGTTCATATCCATATACTGCCAAATCCATTGATTGATGTGTTTGTATGTATTTGCATGAAAATCCTTCAGACGGAGGCAACAAAAACAGTTTTCAAATGATTTTTATTCGTGTTCTAAGACACAAAACCAGCAATATTTTCTTTTTTTTTTTTTTAAGATAGCAATAAACGTTAATATTATGGAATGTTAGTCCTAGACAATAACTGGGAATTAACAAGTATTTAGTGCTCGTTCATATATATATATATATATATTTGAATTATGTATTGAAGTGAAATATACCCCTTGAAAATCATATAACAATTGTGTACATAATAATGCTATTGGACTTTGCGGAAAGGACCCGCATTATATATCCATACACTGTATCTATATGTATGTAGACATGTAAACGTTCAAGCAGACACTGTTTTCTCGTGAAGTATTGACAGGTGGTAGGGCTTCCTTTGAACACGTAGACAGCTAAGTCAATAATGGGGAAAATATCTCGTGCAAGGGCATAAAAGTTAAAAGTTACATATAATCAATCTCAAAACCAACTTCTCTACATCATGGTTTTTTTTTTTTTTTTTTTTTTTTGTTTTGTTTTGGATTTTTTTTATTTATTTTGAGATTCAACAGTCGAATGTTCCTGTTTAAAAGTTTAATTAATAGAGTAATTTATCGTGATCATAAAACTTGGATATACGTATATAGAATTGAGTATTGTGAAAGTTCTCTTTAAAATACACCTGATATCCTTCGATTTAAATTATATGAGAAATTGACTTCCAAAAGATATGAATAGTCTCTAGATACTCACTGTAGGAACTGTTTTTGTGAATGTATAATTTTGTTTAACATTTAAATCTAACTTTAATTAAATTATATTTTTTTTATTATATTTTTTATTTTTTAAAAAAAAGTTAAAAACATTAATTTTTAATTTTTAAAAAATAAATAAACTTTAATTTAAAAATTTTACCTCCGGCAAACAAAACGGCAAGCCATATGCAAGCTATATTTATAAGATGGTTAAGGCGTCAAATTCTGTCAATTCGGTGAGATGAAGACAAGCTTTTACTATATGCAATGAGACAAAATAGCTACTGTGGTAAGTACGTTGTTAATTAATTGCTGACTTAGATAGCAAAATTAAGAAGGAAGATTGGAATTTCGGAGTTTGTTAAATGGAACTAAAAAAGTGGAGTACATAAACGTGATAATAAGGGGTACAGTATTTATTCACTACTTCAAATAAACACACCTTCTCTTCTTTAATTGGATAATAATTGAGTGTACGCAAGAGTTTCAAAAGGGTACGTTTGTTCCAATGGAACAGATAGCATGACACCAATAAGGGATTAACTTCTTCTTCTTTTTATTATTATTATTTTTTTTTTTTTTTTTGGCTTTTTTAATTTGGATGTTGAACATTGACAAATCAAAGTGCATGGGGATTGCTTGGATTTTGTTTTTGGAAATATGTGATTAGCCAAGAACCTCGAACGGGGAGGGGCTAATGAGTCAATAGAGAGACTAAATTCATGAATGAATATAATGTGAAACATCTTTCAAGGTTGGTTTGTAGATTAATTGGGACACTTTCAAGGTTTATTTGTAGATCAATGGGTCGTTGGTTGTGTGCGATCAAAGCCCTACATTGACTAAATAGGATATTTGAAATGTGTTTAAAATAGTTTGGACGTCTACTCTTAACATGTTAGCATTTTTGGAATCCCAAAGTCCTAATAAATTATATTAGAGTTAAGCTTCCAGATATAACACGCAAAGTTTGAGATTGAGAAGTTTATGTTTAATTACTTAAATTTTGTAAAATATAAAAAATAAAAAAAATAAAAAAAGAAGATATTTTATGACCGTTTGGATCATATAGATTACATTTAATTATTCATTCAAACTAAATGTTTACATTCAAATGTAGAATTTGAATTGTGTGTTCAAATAACATGTATATTTAGATAGTTTTTGTCAAAAATAATATTTGACTAGTGCCAAAGTAGGAAAAAAAAAAATGACTGGTACAGATTTCTAAGAAGTGAGAATTTAGGCTCCATTTGGGGACGCATTTGGAAACCGTGTTTTGGAGGTTCGAGATGGTTTGAGTTTTGGAAATATACGTTTGGTGAAAATAAACTGCTTGGAGTGAAAAAGTGTAAAAATTTAAAATATGTTCGGAAAAAAATTAGCAATATAGATCTTATTTCGTTCCTCTTGAAATTCTATGTAACTTGAAAAAAAAATCATCTCATTTCGACTTAAAATGATAAAATTATAGACTTTTTTACTATGATTAAGTAATTAACTCAATGTCTTGCAACTCAAAACAAAAACAACTATTCAATGGGTAGTAATTTTAAACTTTTCTCTTGGTAAATAAAAAAGGGAATTAGTGGTGCCATACACACCTTCCAATCTAGCATGTAAAAGTAAACAGCAATTAAGACCACATATGAGATGATAAATGATCACGTTTCTTGGCATTCAACAACTAATAAGACAGGATTCATAGAATCCATCAACAAAATGGTTACCAAACCAGCATATCAGTGCGTTGTATGAATCAAATCACTATCCTGTTAGAAGCAAAGATACCAAATAAAACTTCTTTAATTGTGGCATTATGCAATCGTTACCGGTGATATATATTATTTTTACATTTTTTTTTTTGTTTTGGTGGTCAATATGACATTTACATATTGACCACATTCCAAGGACCACCACCACCACAATCACCACCATTACCACTATTCCATGC
Organism: Ficus hirta; assembly: GCA_038430175.1. Classification (NCBI taxonomy): domain Eukaryota; kingdom Viridiplantae; phylum Streptophyta; class Magnoliopsida; order Rosales; family Moraceae; genus Ficus; species Ficus hirta. Next base: position 8,776,200 of record CM076589.1, on the reverse strand, counting down.
CTTTTCACCCTAAACGCACCCCAAAACCGATAAACCCCTTCTCTCCATCTTTAATTTCTTGAGCCTTTTTAAGTTCCATCCCATGCTTGACTTTTTCTTTCTCTTCCCCGCTTTTCCAGTCTCCACTCACACGCCCCAAATGGAACCTTCTTCATAACTTCCTTTCCCCGTGACGGAAGAGACTGAACATCATCATCCTCATCAACATAATCATCATAATCTCTAGGATTTGAATTCCGTTTCTGGGATTTTAATGTCCTTCAATTTAAAATAAAACCATGATAATGAAGTTTTGGGTCGAAACCTCGTCCCATTTGTCGTCCATTTCCTCAAGTCCTTTGGTCTCGAGCATCATCACTATCTACGCCTTGATTCTGTTATACGTCCCTCACCAATTCCTCAGAATTCTCTTCTCTCCCGTTCCGATCATCACCGGGATTCTCCTCTTCTCTCTGCTCCGTCTCGGTGCAACTCAGAAATGCGACGACGAGACCAAGAAATCCGGCAAAGAAGAAGAAGCTCTCCGAGTACTCGAGACAGAACCTGAACAGAGCAGAGAAGAAAGCAAGGAAATCGCCACTTCGAGCGAACCGGATCAGCAGATCACTGACAACTGGCCTGAAGAAGATCACAACTGGGTCGATTACGATTCCGAAACGGACTCCGAACCCGAAACGGGTTTCGGCCCAGACACGCGTTTCGAGGACTCGTTCGTGGGTTGGAACTTGAGAGCTCCATTGGAGGTCATTTACGAAGAGGACGAGGAAGAAGATCGGACGGTGAATCCTAGCGTGAAGGAAGAGGAAGAGGAAGAGATCACGAAAGAAGTTGTGGGTATTGAAAGGTACGCGTCGTTGTCTCGTTATTATCCGGAATCGGAGGAATCGGAGAACTCCGACGATGAGGAGGACGGGGAGTTTCCGGCGACGGGGTTTTGGGACTCGCCGGAGAGTTTGGGATTCAGGTGGGAAGAGGAGGACAGAGAAGGATTGATCGAGATTGCTTTAGATGGGAATAAGAAGAACGACAAGAGAGGGGGATTGGATTATCTTCACGTTGAGGAAGATAATCTGATTGAGATTGATCTTTCTCTGCCGAGAAACGACGATTTCCCGGCGAGAAACGACAGTCCTCCGGCGACTCAGGTTCTGTTAACATAAAAATTAATCAGTTTTTAAGGAAGGTTGATACCAGAAAGGGGCAAAAAAAAAAAAAGAAAAAGAAAAGGCATTAGTGCTTTTCAGAGAAAGTGAAGAGAAAATTAAATAGGGATTTTTTTTTTTTTTTTTAGATTTTGGATGTCTGTGTAATGTTATCGATAACGTTGTATTAAACCAGTGTTTAATGCACAATTAAGTACCAAATCCAAGGGGTTTAAATCTAGTGTAATGACTAATATACCCTCCCTTTTTTTTTATGAGACCACTGAGACACGTGGTGTTTCTTTTTACTCGGTAATGAATGGTTACGTGGCATTTTTAGTTGGAAGTGCTTTTTTGTTTTTTTTTTTTTTAGAGTAATTGAAATAAATGGTTCCTAAATTATTGAAGAGGTGACGTTTAGTTCTTTTTTTTTTTTTAATTTTGACTGAGACAACTCTAAACTCTCTAAATATTAGTAATTATAGTCCTTTATGTCCGAGTCCGTTAAATTTCTAACGAAATGAGTCATTTTTTTTTTTTAAATGCACTTCCCCTCCCCCCCATCTCTCTCTTCCATATCCTCAAAAGCCCAAATCTGGGCGACCAAACTCGGCAAGAAACTGAGATCGGACATTCTAGGGGCAGGGGGCTTCGAGGGCATGCAAGTCCAGATCAGAGATCCCAGGGGGGGCTCGGTAGTGGGGTGTAAGCCCAGATCCGAGATTCACCGGAGGAGACGCGCCAACAACTTGTTTTGTAGGAGAGGGGAGGGGCGTTTGTCTTGAGGTGCTTAAGCTCGCCGCAGGCGTTGGTGCGGTGCTTGAGCTCATCGCCGGCGCCGGGGGGGGGGGGACGATCTCCTGGGGAGGCCTAAGCTCGCCGCCGGCCTGGGGGGGCTGCTCGGCGATGGAGAAGACAACGCGGGGGCTTGGGTTTGAGTCCTCTCTCCCTCTCCTTTTTTTTTAATGTATATATATTTTTTCAAAAAAATAAGGGTATTTTTGTCTTTTAATAGGTAATTTAACTCATGTGATAGGTCACGTGACTTTTTCCGTTAAAAACTTATCGAAATTGGACGAATATGACTAAATTTCTAACATTTAAAGAATTTTAAGGTCATCTTGGATAAAATTAAAAAAACAATGAGCAAACCGTTATCTTTTCAATAGTTTATAGATCATTTATGTCAATTACTTTTTTTTTTTTTTTTAAGGAGTAATAGTTCAAAGTGAGCTTAATTTTAGAAATTTATTTTTTTAAAAAAGGGCTAAAAATTTGTTGAAATTCAATGAACATTGGTGGATAAAGATTTGACAAGCAAAAAATAAGAACGAACCTTACGTCCCAAAGGTAAAAAATTCTAATTTATGTTCGTTCCTCTTCTTACAATATTAAATACTCATAGTGTAAACTTTGATTAAAATGAACAAAAAGTCAATAAAATCTAATACAAATCTAACTGTTTAAAACATAATTCTTTTTTTTAAGGAAGTTTAAAACAAAATTCTGTCAAAAGAAACTTTTTTTTTTTTAATATATCTTGTCCTATAATTTTTGTTATTTTCAATATACGAGTATAGCTTATGACATTCGGTCAAAACTACGAATTTAAATTATAGAAAGAAACAATCTCGATTGTTGAAAAAAAAAAAAAAAAAAAAAATCTACTAACTGTCATTAAACAAAAATTCCAACAAGTGAGCTCTTTCTTTCCTTTTTTTTTTTTCCCATCATTTAACTGCTAAAATTGAACTACACGATATGACAGGTCTATTCTTAAATAGGCAACTTAAACTACACATTTTGAAGAAAGAAAAAAGAAAAAGAGTACTGCAACTTCTTCCAAAATACTGGTTCTATTTGGTTGACCAGCTTTGAAAGTAAATTGTTGGAAGACCCGTTTTACCGTTTGTGACACGCCTGATTGATCGGTCAGATTTTTTTTTTTTTTTTTTTGCGGGTTAAATTCTTCTTTTTTTTTTTTTTATAATAAATTAAGGGCAACGACATTGCATGCTAAACATATTCCAAAAGCTACCGCCCTTTATTTAATCCTAATAAAATTCATGCAAACACATATCAATCATGCCAAAGGAAAAAAGTTTGATTAGACTATAAGGTCTCCTTTAACAGTTTGATTAGTTAGACAATTTTTGGACATCATCTTTGAGGCCTTTTCACAACCATGATTTGAGGCCACCATTTTCACTTAACATATATCGACATTAAACTAGCTTGTAGTCTATTCTACATTTGAAAACTTAGCCTTCATTTAGATCATCAGTTAGAGATAAAATTTTTAAATTAAAGTTGGTTGATTTTTTAAAAACTAATTTTAAAATTTATTAACCGTTAATAATAAAACAAAATTAATATGAAAATTTTAAATTGAAACCTGAATTCCAAATACATTCCTAATGATAAGAGTTCATATCAATAATATATAATAAATTGTCATCTATTAATAAAATGATGACAATCTACTGTCACGGTATTCAAAAATTGAGATTGATTGAGATGAAATTTTTAAATTAAGGTTGGTTGATTTTTAAAAAATTAATTATAATTTTTATTAAATTTTCATAAAAAAAATAAAAAAAATAATCATAATATACAATTAAGTTTAAACTTAACGCTAATTTCAAACGTAGGGTATGTTTTGGCTCAATTATATGTCCTTAACCACATGTCCAATTGGTTCAAATTGGCCTGTGCCTTAAACCCATAAAAATAAAAAATAAAAAATAAAAAATAAAAAATAAAATAAAAAAGCTAAAGAAGCGTTCCAAGTGTTGAATACTTGCTATCACTAGGTACTGAAAATGATGTCACGTCTAGTACTAGTAATCAGACATGGAAAGGTCCACTTTGGCTTGCTTGGATTGGTGCTCCATTGACCGACCCAGTCTGTCGTTAGTATTTCAGTTTTCTGCACTTTGTCTGTTCTCTTGATTTCTTTCCCGGAAAAACGCCGGGAAACCACGGGAAAAATCTTGGTCTCTGGTCAGGTTTTATGTCTTTGATCAGAGAGAGGGAAAATTAAGGGTCCGTTTGACATTTAAATTATATTTTTTTTATCATATTTTTTATTTTTTCTGAAAAAGTTTTTTATCTTTTCTGAAAAAGTCAATAAAAATTACTAATTAAACTTAAAAATCTCAACTCAACTCAAACTCAACTTATACACCAAACACCACCTAAAAGAAGAAAGCAAAATTATGGAGAGGAAAATAAGGAAGAACGAGGGATCAGTAGCAAAAGAGAAGATGAAAAAAAAAAAACCCTTATGTTCTAATCTATTTTACAATTATAATACTATTTTATAAATTAAAAAAATAGGACCAGTTGCACTGTTATTTTTTGAATTTTAGAGTCATTCTTGTTTATTCCCTCAATTTTTAAAGTTCTCTCCTTAATATTATACTAAATTTTGAATTGTTTTCACTTTATTATTATTTTTTAGTAAAAAGCATAAGGAAAGGATTGTGTCCTAAATGAACCAAAGCTACTGCTAAACGAATCTGACTTATTACGTGCTATATTTTTTGAATTCATGATTTCTACAACTTCAATCCAAAATAGATGATCAAAAAAACTGGTGATTAGAATTTAGAGTTTCTCTCATATAAAGGAGCAGCCATGGCATTATCTAAAGGAAAATGTTTCCAGCAACCCACCACGTGAGCGCACGTGAGGATTTTCCATTTAATTGAAAACGGGAATGAAACGGAATACATAACCTTTTACATGTAAGGCCTATTGCTCATGCAGTTTGGGATCCTCATTTTGGCCAACAGGCTGTGGAAAATATTTTGTTGTGAAATGAACAAGATATTGAGAAATTGTCCACACGTAAAATCATAATTATTGATTAAGACATTATTTTCACATAAAAAGGGAATTTTTTATTACAATAGAAGCATAAGTGATGTGGATTACTTAAGAATCAAAGATGATTTGCTTAATAAAAAGGGGATATCAATGAGCTTTTATAAAATGGTTTCAAAGGATTCATCCAATTGTCTTGATCAGGGGATGGGTGTTTACCAAGTCCTACCCCTAATAGAACGGAGAAATTGCTCGCGTGCTTCGTCAAGTGAGTGAGGATTTAAAAAAAAAAAAAAAAAACTCACATTGGGTTTAGGGAAAATCAGGCTCGAACTAATGACTTCCAAAAGGGATTGAGAACCATTGAAAGACTAGCAACCTTGAACCGAGATCCAGTACAATCTCAAGGTTAGCATTGCCATTCGAGTACAGATTAATATATCCATCCACATCTCTATGCGGGAAGGAATTGGGATGTAATAATAACGATTTATTTCACATAGTACTATAGTATTTTTGATTGAAAAATTAATTTGATTTATTTCGTACCTTTCACTCGATGAGAAAATGAGTCAGATTCTACAAGATCAAACCTATGGTACTTAAAAAAGGATGGAAAGGAGGTTATCCTTAAAAGAGATAAATTCTCTATAAAAGTGAGAGTAATTCAAAGTTTAGCGTAGTAAGGTGGAATTTTTTAATGTTGAGGAAGCAAAATAAGAACGACCCCAAAGTTCATGGGGCACTGGAGTATATAATTCTTAAAAAATTAGGTGTGATCAGACTCAAAATGGTTATCTAATGTACTACTAATTTTGATGAATGATAAGGTAAGTAAGACATCATATATTCAAAATACACATGTCAATATTAATAAAAACCTTCATTGGTGCTTAAAATAACATTACCTAGCTTGTGATAAGAAAAATAAAAACCTATGGTCAATGTGCCTAATATCAATGTGAATCAAGATTTTACAAATCATTCATTAATGTCAATCAATGACTTACTAATATTGATCTTGATCAATCAATTATTGATCAAATTGATTGATGAACTAGTTAACTATTCTAAAGGTCATCAGTCATTTTTCTTATTAAAAAAAAAAAAGTTCAAGCATTTTTAAAAATAAAATTCAGTTTAGTGGAACCTTTTTCTTTAATAATGAAATTGACACCAATTTTAGTGGCTTTTTTTGTTGGGCAAAAAACTAGGAGTACTAGGGGTGGCAATTCGTGTCACGTGTCGGATTCGTGTCGTGTTTGAGCCGTGTCGAATTTTTTCTTCTCCAACCCGAACACGACCCGTGACACGAAAACGATACGAAACCGCGACACGAACACGACACGAACCCGTAACGGGTTGACACGACACGAACCGAACTTGACCCGCGACACGAAATTGCCCCGCAACACGAAATTAACCCGCGACACGAAATTGACTCGCGACACGAAATTGACACGAAATTCAGGTTGAACCCGAAATTGACACGAATTTGACACGAAATTGACACGAATTTGACACGAAATTTAGGTTGGACCCGAAATTGACCCGAAATTGACACGAAATTGACACGAATTTGACACGAAATTGACACGACATTTGACACGAAATTGACACGGAAAAATTCGTGTCAACCCGAACACGACACGAATTTTTCCGTGTCAATTTTGGGTGACCCGAACACGACACGACCATTATTTTTCCCAACCCAAACCCGCAAAATTCGTGTCGTTTTCGATTCGTGTCGTCGTGTCGCGACCCGTATTGCCACCCCTAAGGAGTACTGCCAAATGAAAAATTATGTACTAATGGACTTTAAATTTTTTTGAAGGAACTTTAAAATTAATATATGAGAGAAATAACTAAATAGTGTAAAAATACTTAAAACAGTAAAAAGCATATTTTGAAATACTTGAAATACATAACGTATTTATTACTAGAAAAATTATAAGAAAATAATTTTAGTAAATAAATAATTTATTAACAAATATGTTTTTATTCATCCATATATATATAGACACAAAGTTTCATATTCGGTACCATATAGTATCCGACATGTGAACTTTAGTTATTACAAATGTGAATTCATGGAGAAAAAAATATAGATAAAGTAAATGTAAATTTCTCTTATTTTACATTTCTTTCTGTATGAATTCACAATCCTTGTAACTGAAATTTACAATCCTAGTAACTGAAATTTACAATCTCAGTAACTGAAGTTCACATTTGCCGAATACCATTCAGTACCAGATAGGAGACCAACCCTACACACACACACACACTATCATATAGAGTACCCGCAAACGAAAGTTATAAGAGATAACATTTTGCACAAAACTAAAATAAATAAATAATAAGATTTGAAAATATTTGAAATAAATAATCAATAAGAGAAGATGCTTTTGGACTCCACGGTGATGGTTTTGATGGTGAGATGGCTTCGTGGTTGGAGGGACGCATTTTGATCTATTTGATCATGTAGTTTGGGTTGTCACTAGAGGTATTATCCATGAAGTTGGGGTTTTTTCTCCTATTTGATATAGTTGTTTGTTTGAAATAAAGGTGATGATGTTTCCGCCATGTAGGTATTGCATTTTTTTTATTATGTTTTTGTTTCTATTCTGTAATAACGGAGGTGGTCTTCACGCTCTCGTACGTATGTCAAATCTGCTAAAGTTATTTTTACGCGGTGTTGATGTTGACCTTTTTACTATACGTCTCTTGATCTCAATCGATTAGAGTTTTCCATCGATTATAGTGGTATTGTTGAAAGAATCATATGTGTGCTCGATAATTGGTGTGCCTTTTTGATCTCCCATTGTTAGAATCCAGTGCACTTTTCACCCCCTTGTGTGCTTCATTAGAACTTACTAGTGAAATCAATTTATAATTGGGGTTAAGTTTTTTTGTGTTATGAGGTCATTCCAGTAATTGATGTTTGTATTTTCTAGATTTGGAATACAATTACTATTTAAAAAAAAAATCAATTTATTACAAGTAACTAATTTTAATAAATTCTACATTTACTATAAAATATTTTTAACACTTACTATTTTCTTCATTTTTCTTTTTGCCAACACTATTTTGTTCATTTAATCACCGTAAATATTTACTTCTTTCTCTCTAATGCGAATATATAGGAATGGATTTTTGAGAAAGCATCTGAATGATACAAATTTAAAAATTATTACACTAATATTGTATAAAATATTAGTATTAGATTAATATGACATAAAATTATATCATTACACTAATATGACTCAAAATATTAATATTAGATTAATATGACATAAAATTAAATTAAAGTTAACTAAAATTTATATTATAATAATTAAAAATGAGGAATTTATATTACGTTGGTTAATAAATAAAAGAATTGGGTGATTTAGCTAATTTTCTCCAAGAAAGAAAGGAAAAAGAGGAATTATGTAAAAGGCCACATTATGTAAATACGGTGGGACAGCCCTGGTAGCCCAAAGGAATGGAAGCCCACAAGTGTGGAAAGAAACACAACTCGCAATACATTGTCATCAGCATCAATCGCCCATTATTGTTTTACAACTTAACTCTTGTTCTAATTTTCTAATACCCACTGATGAATTATTTTTGTACTAAACATATTAGTTGTTCTAATCACACTTTTCAGAGTACGTCACTTTAGACCTTTCGCTTTGCTTTCTTAATTGTTTTTTCAACCATTTGTTTTTGGTTAGAGATTTCAAGAAATTGTTTATTAAACTTTCGTGTTGTGTTTCAAATGGAATATCCTCTTGGATACTAAAGACAACTCATGCTAGAAGTTGCAGAACCTATTTTAAAAAAAAAAAAATAATAATAATAAATAGAAATTTAAAAATTTAAAAATTTTAAAAAAATTAAAAACGAAGATTTGGGTTCCCTGCCGCGGTGTAATGTGATAAAAGGATTAAAGAGAAAGAGCAGCCTAACATTCTTCTAGAAAGTCATGCCAGAAAATTCTAGATCAAATTCACTTGACATTGAGCATTGCAATTTTGAACCGTTCTTCATTAAATGTGCTTTTCACTTTTATTTCTATTTTCTTTGCCCTTCATCTTGGGGTAAACAAGCCAGTAAAGTTGCATAATTTTTTGTTGAAGTTGTTGGACTTTTCGGTGGGAACTTGGAAGGCTTTGAATTTTTTGCTCCAATATTATGGCAACCTGCATTTGTACAGCTGTTTTTTGGGTCAAACCATGTGATGTCAAAGGTTCCCTCTTATTTGTTGTTTTTCTGTTGGGGATTTTTACACCTTATAATAGTAGCAGAGATAATCATCGACGATGATGACATAACGATTATGAATATCTTTTCAAGTCTCTTTTTAATTTTAACATCAGAGTTTGAATTTTTACATACTCATTTTGAGATCCAGTTTATAGAAACTATGTATTTATGATGAATTGAGTAATTCTAAGCTAAACTTGATAGAAAAATAATCGGTTACGCAGCAACCATAAAATGCTAGCATAAATCTTCTCTGTTCCTTCCTCTTTTCCATTTCTTTTGTTCATTTCACTCTCAAAATCCAAATTCCATTTTCATATCGTCTTCTATTGAAAATATCGCCATAAAAATAAAAATCATGACACCAATTGCAACTTTGAAACGTGCCTTCTTTTCTTTGGAAGTATTAAAATGCCATTCTATATATTAACTCTCTTTTTCTTTTCTTATTTTTTTTGAAAATGCTATATATTAACTATTAATCAAACCATCATTTTCTTTTCAGGATGCAACAAAAGACCACTATTAAAGTAATTACACATGCATAGTTGTAAAGTCAAAATTAGAGTACAAAAGCATGAATCTCACCTGTCACTTGCCATGTTCACACTCCAAAAACATGGGACCGACCCACCGGGGCAATAACATTTTTTTAGTGCAATTTTTTTTTTTGTTTTTCTATTTTCCATTTTGCTACAAAAATTACTATTCCAACTCATAATTGAATATTTTTAATTTATTACGCAATTACTTTCTTCCAAATATAAACCATCACGTTTTCTTTTTCCAAAAAAATTGGATTCTTATTTTCAAAAGGAAAAAAAAAAAAAGAATTCTTTCATCAGACCCATTTCGACCGTAGGATCATCATCAAATGAAGCCCGTGGCCTCCACCGCATATGTGGGCCCGGACCTCACACGTGCCAACAGATTCTGGAGACAAAAATGTTCCCAGGCTCGTGCCACGACGTACACGTGTCGTGTTTTACTTGTGCGCCAAGTCAAGAAACGCAAATTCGCCGGCAAACCCCACAAATCTGGAGGAGCCGTCACTGCTTCGCATCACGTTCTTGGTTCTTCCTCTCTCTCTTCCTCTCTCTCTCTCTCTCTCTCTCTATAATTACTTCTTTCTCTCTCTAGAACGCATTTCGTCTCTCTAGCTTTCTCTTCTCTCTTCCTTTCCTCCTCGGCTTTTTTAACTTTGCGTTTCCCGAATCGGCTTCTGGATCTTTAGCAGCCGAAAATGAGAGGCTATTCCACTGTTTTCCAGAGAGTTTCTAGAGCTTTCCATGACAATCCTTCTCTTTCCAAGCTTCTCGTTGTCGTCACCGTCAGGTATTGTTCCTTTTCATTATTCCAGCTCTCTGTTTGATTGCTTTTTCTCTCTGTTTCATCAAGTTCTCATTTTTTTTTCCTCTCTTTGTTTCTGTTTGATTTGTTTTTGTCAAGAGTAATAGAATTGGTGATCATAATTTATTTTTGAATTGTACAATCTTTGTAATATGATATTTTTATGAAATTGGATTTGAATCTAACGATTTTTATGTTGGTTGGTTTTCCATATAGTATTTCATTTCATTGGACCATGGAATCTAAAATTTCGCAAACCAAATGATGGACTTTCCAGCGCAAGATTTCATTTTTATTGCTATTTATTCATCATTTCCAATTTGTTTCTCATTGTCTATTAAAAAAAAAAACACTGTTTCTCGTTATTTTCGAGGTTTTGTTCCTGGAAATTACACCTTGAATCGGTGGATTATGAGAAAAGTGGTTATTTTTCCTGTAGGTTGGATCAAATTCCCAGTGTTAATTCATTACATGCTGTTACTTTGTGATTTTTGTTAAGTAACAGCGTATTGTCCTAAATCCCTTTGATAGAGGGCGTGTAAAAAGTTAATATTATTATTATTATTTTTTTTTTGGGGTTCTGAGAAATAAATAAAATGTTGTATTTTGTGTAGTGTCTCATAAACTTGCTTTGCCTTGTGGCATATGGCTTTTGTGTTTGCAGTGGTGGAGGACTTGTGGCCTATGCTGAGGCAAACCAAGTAAACAGTCAGCAAATCACAAACTCGTCGTCTGAGGTGGATTTGGTTAGCCAAAAAAAGAAAGTGGTGGTACTTGGGACAGGTTGGGCAGGAACAAGTTTCCTTAGGAATCTGAAAAATCCCTCGTACGAGGTTCAAGTTGTGTCACCTCGTAATTATTTTGCCTTTACCCCTTTGCTTCCAAGTGTTACGTGCGGTACAGTCGAAGCTCGCAGCATTGTCGAACCAATTCGCAACATTGTCAGGAAGGTAGTCATAAATCAAGGGACATGAAATCCTTAGAATTATGTTGGTGTCGGTAAATACATTTGTCAAGTGGTTATGGGAAAGACATCTAAGGAATAGGAAATTTTGTGTGTGTGTGTGTGTGTTTTTTTTCCCCCCCCCCTCAAAACAATTATATGGTTTTTCAGTAAGATGAATAACTAGGCAATTGTTCTTTATGTTTTATGAAGCAGAAAAGTGTAGATGTTCAGTTCTTTGAAGCCGAGTGTATCAAAATCGATGCACAAAACAAGAAAGTATATTGCCGGTCTAATCAAGAAAACAACTTGAATGGGCACGAGGAATTTGTTGTGGACTATGATTTCCTTGTAATAGCTATGGGAGCCAATGTTAATACATTCAACACTCCTGGGGTGGTAGAGAACTGCCATTTCTTGAAGGTATTGGTTCTTTTCCACATAATTTCCATATATGTATATACAAATATGGATAGCTAGTTTCTAATTCCATTGTATAAGGCCTGCCTGCAAATGATTTTTCTTATATGGTGGACACTAGATTAGTAACAAACTCGTGAAGGCAACTAGGCCAGTAAGAGTAGATTTATTGCTTTGGGAAATCAGTCGTGGTATGGTAATCCATTTGATCTTGTATGCACACATCTTCGTTCCGATATTCATCTATTGAAACTTTTCGTGCAGGAAGTAGAAGATGCTCAAAAGATTAGAAGAACTGTTATAGACTGCTTCGAAAGGGCAAGCCTGCCAACAGTGAGTGATGAAGAAAAGAAGAGAATTCTTCATTTTGCTGTTGTTGGTGGTGGCCCAACTGGTGTAGAGTTCGCTGCAGAGCTTCATGATTTTGTGAATGAGGAGTTAATAAAACTATATCCCGGAGTAAAAGATATAGTCAAAATTACACTTCTCGAGGCAGGAGATCACATTCTTAACATGTAAGTAAATTTAGGGATTTTTTTTTTCTAATGATGGATTTTTCCTCTCTATTTTTTTAAAGCATGTTTTTTGAGTTCATGACTAATTCATAGTCTAGCCAATTCTCATTCTGATGGAACATATATACTATTTCTTGACTTCAAGTTAGTAAGAGGAATCTTCGATGGAACCAAATTGAGATTGTAAAAATGGAAATTAAAAAGATTCATTTGGAGGAGAGATTGTAATATGAGCATGTCGATCCGACAACATATCTCATGCTTTTGCAGGTTCGACAAAAGAATTACGGCTTTTGCTGAAGGAAAGTTTCAAAGAGAAGGCATTGATGTGAAAACAGGATCTATGGTTGTCAAAGTATCTGAGAAAGAAATTACTACCAAAGAGATGAAAACTGGGGAAATTTCTTCTATACCTTATGGAATGGCTCTCTGGTCAACTGGTATAGGAACTCGCCCTGTCGTGAAAGATTTTATGAGGCAAATGGGCCAGGTGTGTTGCTGAAGTTTTACATAGTTTTAAGTAGTCCATAAACTTCAATTAGACTCAGAGCAAAAAAAAAAAAAAAACAGAACAAAACAAAACGAAACCTTCAATTAGACGTTTTTTAATGCAATTATTACTTACTAATCAAGCTTGTGCTTCTATAACCGCAGGCTAATAGGCGAGCTTTGGCAACTGATGAATGGCTGCGAGTCGAGGGATGTGACAATGTATATGCTCTTGGTGATTGCGCCACTATTAATCAGCGTAAAGTCATGGTACATGCTCCTGTTTCTTCCCTCATCTTACATTTTCTCTGGTTATGGAGTTTCTTCTTCAGGGATTTTTATCCCGTTTATTGTTAGTTTTCAAGTTTTTTTGAAATTCGAACAACACTGTGGCATTTTCTTTTCTCATTGAACTCTGTTCTATTCCTTCCAGATGGCAAAAGTATTGATCTAGTGGCCATGTATATCTGACAGAGAGACGGTTTATGTGATTTTGTTTCGGCCAACTCTTAAGAAATACATTTTCTACTTCCTAGTATCCTTGTACTGCCCTTTGAAAATTTCACAGTAGAAGTATAAGCGTAAATACTTGATTGTATTGTATAATAAAACCGAATCGCATACACTTATATGCAATCCAGAGGCTCCTCTAATTATTGGCTTCTATCATTTTTCTAAAAAAAAAAATTTATTTTAAAAGAGAATTCTTTATTGATTTTTCAGGAAGATATTTCAGCTATATTCACCAAGGCAGACAAGGACAATTCAGGAACACTCACAGTTAAAGAATTTCAAGAAGTTATTGCTGACATCTGTGAAAGATACCCTCAAGTGGAGCTTTACCTGAAGAATAAGCAGATGGGCGACATTGTTGACCTTTTGAGGGAAGCGAAAGGCGATGTTGCAAAAGAATCCATAGAACTGAATATAGAAGAATTCAAATCAGCTCTTTCCCAGGTGGATTCCCAGATGAAAAATCTCCCAGCTACAGCTCAGGTACTACAACATCAGTTACCTTTTCGCCATCGGAGATTTCAATGTCACTTATTTAATACGTATGAACTTTTTTTTTCCCTTCCTGTGAATGAACAAGGCATAGGACTAACAATATTGTCATTTTCTGGCTCTGGATGAGATTTCAGGTTGCAGCACAACAAGGTGTATACCTTGCTAAATGCTTTAATCGCATGGAAGAGTGTGAAAAGAACCCAGAGGGTCCTCTCAGGTTCAGAGGATCAGGTCGCCACAGATTCCGTCCCTTCAGGTACACACCACTTGATGAATCCCTCCATTTTTCTCTCTAGTGCCTAGGACTATATGATGTAGGACCAGCATATATTCTTGTTCTCCATCACTATATGTGGTCATTGGTCAGGTCCATGTCTTGAGAATGTTGCACTAATAAACTTGATAGATTAGGTTTGTCGATGAGGCCGCTTGACATTGATTTGCATATGCTTTTTGATAGTAAAAGAACAGAAGTAAAATTGTGGTTTTTCGGTTTGTGTTTGGAATCATATTTTTTAAAGTGTTTTGTATGAAAAAAAAATGCTATTTAAATATACTAATTAAAAAAAAAAAAAGAGCAATGCAAGATTAGTAGATATATTTATGTAACTAACTACTTTTATTTAAATAATTCTTTTTTTAAAAATTAGGTACAAACATTTTGGACAATTTGCTCCACTGGGGGGAGAGCAAACAGCAGCACAACTTCCTGGTGATTGGGTTTCCATTGGCCAGAGCTCCCAGTGGCTCTGGTATTCTGTCTATGCAAGGTAAAAAATAATAATAATAAATTACTTCTCTATTTTCTTAGGATCCGTTTGGTGAATCAGTTGAGTTTGAGTTAAGTTGAAATTTTTAAGTTTGAGTTGAGTTGACTTTTTAAAAAGTAGTTATAAACTTTGTTGACTTTTCAGAAAAAGATAAAAATTAAGATGAAAAAGTACAGTTTAGTTTGAGTTAAACTTTGTTACCAAACATAGCATTAGCCAGCCAGAAAATAAAATAAAAAACTTCTTTCTGTGTGTCGTTTTTCTGCTTGAATAATAATGAGTGTCGTCGTTTGTTGTTTGGTACTTTCAGCAAACAAGTGAGCTGGCGCAACAGAGCATTGGTAGTGTCGGACTGGACAAGGCGTTTCATTTTTGGAAGGGACTCCAGTCGCATTTGAGGCGGCTGAGTGCTGACAAGTGACGAGTCTTTTCTAAAGTTGCTAAAAATAATTGGATTTACAATTTTGACATTAAAGAATTTTTGTTTTTTATTTTATTTTTCAGATCAATTACTATTTAACAAGCAGGGGTGAGCTACTGGTGCAAAAAAAAAATGTTATAATTTTCTTCTTTTCATTCTGGCCTTGGTGAAAATTTATTTTTTTAGTAGAGTAGACAATTTCTTTATTTGTTTGAGAAATCAAATAAATTCATATGTATTTGTTTTGGTTATTTTTCCTTTTCAAAATCAAATAAATTCATAAATATTTTTTTGGTTATTTTTCTTATTCTCACCCCACTTTAGTTTCCTCTTCCTTATTTGTGTCTTCTTTCTTTTTCCTTTCCTCTTTTTATCTTTTATGTATCCCTTCTTTATTTATTATTTTTTATTTTTATAATGGGAATTCATGTCTTGTTTACTTGACACTATAACTTAAGATAGGGTAAAGCAAGATAATCTGTTATGCTATATCATTTGTGACTAGTGGAAGGTAATTTAGTTGCGGAATTTTGTTTCTACTTGATTTATTTTCAACAATTCTGTTTTTATGTTCCATTTTAGTTTCTTTCAGTACGAAAAGTCGTTTAAAAAAAAGGAACTACAAGTCGTTTTGTGGTTGTCGTTTCTGTCTCTGTCTCTATGTGTGTGTGTGTGTGTTTTTTTTTTTTTTTTTTAGCTTTGTTTATTATTTGTTCCTTTTAAGTTTTAGCATAGAAATTGGTGGACGCTGCTTGCGAGCGACATGTTTGGTGCTATTCACACAAAATTCAAAATTGTAGATTTCTGTGTCATCTGTAATTTTATAGAAAAATCATGTCGTTTCGTTGTTTTTTAGAACGGAATACTAATGAAAAGCGACATGTCGTTAGGTAATAAAAACGACATCAATAAGATGTCGTTTCTTTATGCAATAAAAAGTCATGTCGTTCATTTTTAGTAAAGTAAAGCCTCAAATTATCTCTTAATCCTTCTTCCAAGAAGTACAATTTCTGCTCTAAATTTCTCAAGGGATTTGTTTGAAAATGGATCAAAAGAAACTTATATAACCTATTAACATGAACAAGTTTGGAGCAATAAAGTAAGGTCAATTATTTTTTTTAAACAGGTCAGAGATTCGAGTCATACATCATACAGGTCCGTCGATTTGTCAATAGACACTTTGATTTTCTGGTCTGTTGACTATTAAAGGCTCATAGACAAGATTCTTTATCATCTTATCGATGATCCCGGATAATGCTTATCTTTTAAGTGCTAGATTAAAAGACGTAAAAGATACTACTATCCTTTAATTTTGTTTGTTTGTTTTTTTTATTTTTTTTATTTTTTATTTTTTAAGGAGCTCAATTATTTCCCCTTCCATCCTAAAAGTTAAAACTATATGGTATTTGACATATAATGCTACACGACATATCTAAAATCTTACATTCACAGAATTGTCAATAGATTTCAGACATTGACAAAAGTACATGTTTCTGTTCTACTCTCGATGATCTTGAGACACATGTTCCTACTAAAAGGAAGGGATTTCAGACCATCCACAAAACAGAAGTTTCCAGATTTCTATCCATTCTCAGTGTGATGTTTGCTGTTTTGAACCAACTAGCTTTTGACGAAAGACATAATGAAAGTGCTTGCCGTTGCTGGTCCCATCTCTTCTTCTACTGTACTCGGCAATTATATACATTATGTACACTTGCTATAAACAAGAATATATACATATATATATATATATATATACACACGAGTGTAATAGTGAGTATGATATATAGTACCTGTGTACCAAAAGAAAACCTGGGATCTTTTTTTATGCCTTTGAAAAATGACACGTGTCCTCGCCCCACCCTGGCCTTCTCCCCCTTTGTGAAATTTTTTTTTTTTTGGTTTCTCCAATTTTTTCCGAATAAATAAACAAGTTCCATTGATTGGATGACAATCTGTCCACGTCGAGAAAAAAAAAAAGTGATATTTGCTGGGAGAACATGGGCTTCTTAAGCTTTAGGGGACAAAATGGGCGGTGTCTATTCCCATCCCAAGATAAGTATAAAACCTCATTTCATTTCTATAAAAAAAAAAAAAAAAAACCAGTGTCATCTTAGACTTGGTGGTTCCTAACTAATTTTATCACGAGAATCCAAACAATTACTCGGTAACATTAATGTTCTTTTTAGCCTCAAACTCCGAAGGCTAAAATAGTTATTAGTCCGCTAAGTCTGCAACGAGAATAAGTTTTGTCAAAAGTAAGAGTTCCGCAAACACAAAAATTAAATGTCGATCATTGTACCTCTTTTATTGGTGTGCAAATAATCTTTCTTTTTTTTTTTTTTTTTTTTTGTGCGTAAACTACGATAAGGGCGGTAATAATGCAAGAAACGAATTAAAAACACGAAATGAAAATGAAAAATGAAACCAAAGGAGGAGGAGGGAGAAAGGGGTCACACAATAAATGGCTATCGTTTTCCATCTAAAAACTCCCCTGTATTCCTATCTCTTTCAAATCCAACCAATTCTTGTCTCTGCCGCCTGGCCCATCCAAAAAGTGCAGTAACTTAGATGACTTCGAAATGCCTCTTTTAAGTGGTCTCCTCTCTCCGTAGAATCCACATTCAATAATTAGTCTAGACCCTATAAGATTAATGCACAATTTATTGCCTCCAATATAGTCTTCTCACCCCCCCAAAAAAAAAAAAAAAAAAAAAAAATTGTCACTAGTGGCTCAACTAATTCAAGTTGGTACTACTCTTCCTACCCCTAAACTTTTGACACAGAATTGACAAGTTCCTTTCAAGATGTTTCATGTTCCACGGACTAGTTATCTTTGTACAAAACTCCTAGATATGTTTTCTAGATTAGAATGCTAAACAATATTATTATATCATTTTTCAAAGTAATAAGATGAGAAAATGAGTATTTTAGTTTATTAATCGAAATGTATAATTTTTTATTTTTTAGTTGGAGATTGGAAGAAAATAAAACAAAAAATCCATCCTATGGTAACTTGCGAAAACATTTCCTATCTATGAATAAGGTTCTATTTTGAGTTGTAAAATCTGTAAAGCCAATTTGATTTGATTTTTTTTTTTTTTTGGGACGTGATTTCTTTTATCATCGTTAACGATAGGGTTAGAAAGCTCCAGGAAAAAAAAAAAAAAAAAAAAAAAAAAAGAATTGAGATAGGCCCACCTGGAGGATGAGCAACGTGAACACACAGTCCAATTGTCCAATGCCAGTGATGCATATATTAGAGGTACAATGCCCTGATATTTATTAAATGACGTGGAAATGTTGGAAAATAATCTAAAATAAATATCATAATTCCAAACAAATCTCTATTTAAACATACGTTGTGTCATTAGCATAGCTTAAAAGAAGGTTATGCCCTTTCAATATCAAGGCTTAGGCGGAATTTGTTTGTCTTCTTTGTTGACAGGGAAATGACCATGTCAATAGGCAACATATGTGGGACACTTGAAAATTAAAAAAAAAAAAAAAGTACCAAAATTTATTGTTATTACAAAAAAAAAAAAAGTCAGAAATGATTCCATTTCAAATATATTTTTTTTTTTTTTCATTTTATAAGCTTTGGTAGGTAAACAAAGTGAAAATGAAATTAATAATATCATTGCCAACTTTTCTGCCCTTTTGTTTATCTTCTTTTCTAAAATCTTCTATTATTTAATTTGAAGTAAGACGTTCGAATATTATATTCTATGATTAAGTTAATTACCTTTAAATTATATATACCATTACATTGTTTTTGTCTTCTCTATCTCATTTTTTTTTTCTCTTTTGCCGAAAGTTTCTCTTATTTTTGTTATTATTCCGTTCAGGATGTCAAGAAAATTCTCAACACTAAGGAGAAGAAAAACAGTGAATTAAAGAAAAAACAAATAGAAATCAGGAAGGCCACGTGTCTCCAGCTAAACTAAGAGATAAATTTTTGCTAAATAAGCTATAAGGGCCCTTTGGGGATATCTGGAGATAGTGTTTTAAATATTGGGTTAGAAATATATGATTAAGGGAAAAACTTTTGAAAAAGTTATGTAATATAAAAAATTATACAAAAATTTGAAACGTATTCAAAAAAAAAAAAAAAGCAAAATGGATCTCATTTTATTCGTCTTATCGTTTCGAGTATTTTGATATAAAAATCATCTTATTTTAATTTGAAATGAAAAAATTATGAATTTTTAAAATTTAAATTTTTTAAAAATAAAAGATAAAAAAACTTTTGACGTGAAGTTGATATTTTAAAATTTAGATGTGAAATATCATTCGGAGATAACACCCCCACACGGGCCCAAAAGAAAAATTGATGTCCAGCTGGTAAACATCAATTTATTAGAATAGATATTAGGCTATTATTGAATGCTGCATAGAGAGATGGGAGTTGTAAATAATAATTATATATTTAATTATTTGTTTAATTATAGTGATTAGGGAACATTGTCTGTGTGTGCATTGGATAATTTATTAGATGCTAATGCTGTTTCGACCAGATTATATGAACCCCAAAAAAAAAAAAAAAAAAAAGAAAGTCTGATTAGTGCGGTTAAGGATGCAATCACGTGATGCATCACGTGACTTTTATTATTTTACTCATATCGATGGCCATGTAATCCGTTGCCAGCTCAGTTTCTACCTCTCGTCCTCTCCTACTCTGGTTCCTATCATTCAACAAATATTTTTTATTCCAAAAAAAAAAACAATAAAAAAATTCCATACAAAATTATTGTTGAAAAGATTCAATTATAATAGTTATTAACGTAATCTTATAGTAATATCATATTTTAATTTATTAAAATATACAAAGTTTAAATCTATTCTCTAAATTTAAGGAAAAAAATAACTTCAAAAACTTTTTACGGGAAGTATTCGTGTTGCACTCCTTTTTTTTTTTTTTTTTGAGGAAAAAATTACAAAAACTTTCCTTCCACTTTGCAAACAACCTACTATTTTCGGAAATTACAGCTTGGGAGATATTATTTGATTTTCTTTCTATAATTCCCTCCTCTAGTCTCCTTCACGTCTAAACTCTAATCTTTTTGAAGTGAAGATTTTTCATTCAGAAATTAAAAAAAAAAGTGTGAAATGTGTCTTATTTCAAGAATAATTTTCTTGATGAGTTCAAACTCATCACTATTAACTCAATTTTTGTCTTTTTCTTAAAATTTTTTTATTTTTTTTGAAAAAGTCAACCAAAATCACTATTTAAACTTACAAATCTTAACTTAAACTTACACACCAAACACCCCTTTAAGTAACGGACATGAAACTTGCTACATCATGCGAATCCATATGAATTTTATTTTTTTTAATATGTTAATTTCATTTTCTTTCTAATAATTTGTAAATATATTGGTACTAGTTATTTTGTATATAAGTATTGTCTAGTATCATAACCTACGATAAAAGAAAAGATATGACATTTTAGTATATTTTCTCCAAATTTGTCATTGACAAGCAAGAGATTTTGCAAAAAAGTCTAATTCATATAATGTTACGTTATAATTTTTAGAGGCAAAAGGTCAATTGTGAAAACGTTGAAAACGAAGAGGACATTTTATCATTAATTCTATAAAAAAAAAATAATAATAATAAAAAAAGAAGACAACAATAATATTGGTGGAACTGTACATTTAACCATATCAATGAATCATTGTAGTAAAGTGCAAATATCTAATAGAATTTTACTCGGGATATGATGAAGAAATAAGTCATGTGGGGTCCAACTAATAAGGGGGGAAAAAAAAAAAAAAAAAAACGAAAGAGGATGATCAAAATAATGCAAGTTTTATTCCATTGATTCACTGTATTTATTTTGAAAAAAAGAAAAGGGTATGTGATGATGATGAATTTACAAAGATAAGATATTGTGCGCATCTTAATGGAGAATTGGCAACGTGCTACTTTAACTTTAATCTATTTCCTAAATTTCTTCCACAAAAGTATTACTAGCTACAATGACCTTGCCATTTTTTTAAGTTCCTTTTATTGTTTCTTTGTTGAATTTGTTGGTTTTTTTAATGGTGCTAAACAGTGTCTTTATACTAGGCAAAAACAAAAATATGAATAAGTTAAAGGGTTAACACATAAGTATGCCTCTTTAGTTTTAATTAGTTATCTACTCATCCTTTTGTTTTCTTAGTGAAGGATATACTAGGTAAATAAATAGTTTTTGACACTTAAAAAAAAAAAAACAAAACAAAACAAATAGTCAAACTTTTTTATTTAAAATAATAATAATTGGTGGTTGTTAAAATGTTGATTATGATATCTACTAATTAGCTATCGATCATAACCGATCAATATTACTACTGTATCGGTTGATTATTTTAAAAAATTGATTGATTATTTAAAAAATACGTCTACTTTTTTAATCATAAAAAACTTTGACCTTTTTTATTTCAAAAAAAATTTATAAACAACCATTTAACTATATATCCCTCTTTGGAATATTAAAAAATAATTTCATCTTTGCGCATACTTCGTGAATAAAAAAATGGGCAAAACGACGTAATAATTTAAAAAAGTCGGGGGTAGATTAGCAATATTAGAAGTATAAAGGGGATAATTCGTCAAGAGTAAAAAATCTGGGGTAACAGTGTTTAAAAAATAAAAATCCCTTCACTAACATACGCCGGGGAATGGTGCGCAGTGCGCACCCAGGAACAAGTTAGGTAGGCGTGGGTTGCTATCCCCGTCTCGGCCTCTAGTTGGGCTCCACTCGGCCTGCCATCTTCTTCCCATCTCAGTAATCGTGAATCACAGAGCTCTTAATCAGGCGAAGACCAAACAAATAAATCTTAATTACCCACTAATCAGTGCTTTAATCAACACTTAAAAACATAATTAACCAACTCCAAATCATTTAATTTCCCTTCTTAAGCCCCTTTTTCCTCTAGCACGGTTGGCTACTGGTACGCTTTCTCTCAGCTTTATTATTATTTTCTTTCTGTCTTCAAAGTTTGTGTGTCAGTTCACGAGAAAAAAACACCAAAAAATCTGAATTATATTCTCACACGAAGAAGAAGCTCTAGGATCTCGATCTCCGTACCAGAAAACAAAAGAATCGTGTTTTAATGGAGGCGAAGAGGAAGAAGGAATCGGCAAGGGAAGGGGGCGACTCGGGCGAGTCCTCTCGGCAGGCGGCGAGTTTTCCGGACGAGGTGTTGGAGAGAGTGGTGGGGTTGATAGAGTCGAGCAAGCACAGGAGCGCGGCGTCGCTGGTGTGCAAGGAGTGGTACAACGCGGAGCGGTGGTCGAGGAGGCACGTGTTCATCGGGAACTGCTACTCGGTGTCGCCGGAGATCCTGACGCGGCGGTTCCCCAACATCCGGAGCGTCGCGCTGAAGGGGAAGCCGCGGTTCTCTGACTTCAACCTGGTCCCGCCCAACTGGGGCGCCGACGTCCATGC
This sequence comes from Ficus hirta, assembly GCA_038430175.1. NCBI lineage: Eukaryota > Viridiplantae > Streptophyta > Magnoliopsida > Rosales > Moraceae > Ficus > Ficus hirta. The sequence continues at coordinate 8,753,631 of CM076589.1, read as the reverse complement.
CTGGCTGGTGGCGTTCGCCGACAAGTACCCGCTGCTGGAGGAGCTCCGGCTTAAGAGGATGACCGTCACCGACGAGAGTTTGGAGTTTCTGGCCCTTAATTTCCCTAATTTCAAAGCCATTTCGCTTCTCAGCTGTGATGGCTTCAGTACTGATGGGATCGCCGCCATTGCCACTCATTGCAGGTCAGTACTCTGTACTGTACTGGTTTTCAACTCCCTCTTGAATTGATCTCTTGTCTTTTATTCCCCCCCGCCCCCCCCCCCCCCCCCCCCCCCCTTTTTTTTTTTTTTTTTCATTATGAGCCCTAATTTATAGTTCCAAAATGATGTTTGGGTTTTGAGATCTCGGAACTTTTAGCTGTAGTTCTTGTAATTTTTTGTCCATAATGTTATCTCAAATATCAGCAAATTTGTTAAGACTAGAACAAAATTTTAAGCCCTTTCTCGAAATAAGGAGCAGAGTTTTCTTTTGGAAATTTGCAGTTTAGAGTGATTTTTCAGATTACCATTGTGTTTTCTTTGGTAATGAATGGTAAGGTAAAAAAAAAAAAGAATAAGAAGTAATTTTGGTTCTGGTCAACGCAAGATTTAAACGGTATGAATACATTAATTTCCTAGTTTAATTGTTTTCCTTTGCTTTGACGTGACGTTTAAGATAATTATGGAAAGCTATTGAAGGAGTTATCCATCCTTGATGATTAATACAAAAATTTCTAACATTTATTGCATACAATACAATCATAAGACACGAACTTTTACTTCGTACGGAATAGGAATACATATAATTAGAGATATGTATTTATATATATCTTTTTTAAATGATTGGCTACAAGTTCCATATGATAGAGATGATGAAACAATATATGTTACTGAGTTCATGCTAAAATCAATTGCAACTTGAACTTAGTTCGAAAATAAACTACCTTGAAAGGCCAAAAGCTAGCTAAAGAGTGAGCCTTCTCAATCCCAAAAGCTAGCTTAAGAAGTGTGGCTTTCCCTTACACTTATAAACTGGCAGCCAGTCCCCGATGTGGAATTATCTAAACAATTGTATGGGTTCCAGAACAAAATATTGTGTTCGCCATTTGTTTTTCTCTTTGTTCTTCTTTACTAGCCACAATATTGTACTGCAAATGAAGTCAAATTTATGTTATTACAACTGATAAGCTACATATAGACGTATACATATTGCGATGTCCAAAATCTGGTGTGTGTGTGTGTGTATACGTCTCTAAATTTGTTGTGCAGGAAGAGAGATCCAATATTTGGAAGACATTCAAAATTTCTCCATTGTCCTTCATATTTAACGGTCAAATTTTTGTCACAGGAATTTGGTTGAGCTGGACATACAGGAGAATGATATAGAAGACATAAGTGGTAACTGGTTGAGTTGCTTCCCAGAGACCTTCACATCACTGGAAATTTTAAACTTCGCCAACTTGAACAGTGAAGTCAACTTTGATTCTCTTGAGAGACTTGTTAGTAGATGCAAATCATTCAAGGTTTTGAAGGTCAATAAAGGCATAAACTTGGAGCAATTACAGAAGCTGATCAGTCATGCTCCTCGATTAGTGGAGCTTGGAACTGGAACCTTCACACAAGAGCTCACAGCCAATCAGCATTCGGAACTTGAAAACGCCTTTAGCAATTGCAAGAATCTTCACACACTCTCTGGCTTATGGGAAGCTAAAGCCTTATATCTCCCAGTCCTATATCCCTCTTGCGCAAATTTAACTTTCCTGAATTTAAGCTATGCTACATTGAGGAGTGGTGAATTGGCTAATCTTTTGGTTCATTGCCGGCAGCTTCGGCGCCTTTGGGTAACTTCTGAATTTCAGATCTTATGAGTTCATTTTATTAGTCGCTTATTTTTAGAGTAGCAAACAACAATGAAAGTGAAGCTAATATTTATAAATCAATCTCTTGATACAGGTCCTTGACACAGTTGAAGACAAAGGTCTAGAGGCCGTTGGATCACATTGTCCTTTACTTGAGGAGCTCCGTGTTTTTCCTTATAATCCTTTTGATGACGAGTTCATCCATGGAGTGACAGAATCAGGATTTCTTGCAGTCTCTTATGGTTGCCGGAGGCTACATTACGTCCTCTATTTTTGCCGCCAAATGACTAATGCTGCAGTAGCAACCATTGTGAAGAACTGTCCTGATTTCACCCACTTCCGTCTCTGCATAATGGACCCTGGCCAACCGGATTACTTGACAAATGAGCCTATGGATGAGGCCTTTGGTGCAGTGGTGAAGACTTGCACTAAGCTCCAGAGGCTTGCAGTTACGGGTTTATTGACTGACCTAATGTTTGAGTACATTGGGAGGTATGCGAAGAACTTGGAGACACTTTCAGTGGCTTTTGCCGGTAGCAGTGACTGGGGGATGCAGTGTGTGTTAAATGGTTGTCCAAAGTTGAGGAAACTTGAGATGAGGGATTGCCCATTTGGGAATGCAGCTCTGCTTTCGGGCTTAGAGAAGTATGAATCTATGAGGTCGCTGTGGATGTCAGCCTGCAATGTCACCATGAACGGATGCCGGCTGTTGGCCAGAGAGATGCCGCGGTTGAATGTTGAAGTAATCAAGGATGAAGGGAGTGAAGATAGCCAGGCTAATAAAGTTTATGTCTATCGTACTGTTGCTGGGCCAAGAAGGGATGCTCCTCCGTTTGTTCTCACCCTCTAAACTTTCTAAAACGCATGGTAATCTCTTCTCTAGATTTTTCTGTGACAACTTGAATTTGAAATTGGAAATGATTTTGGTATTGGGGTACCTTTGCATGGTAATTGGATTAGTTTTGGTTTCCAAAAAAGCACAGACCATGTTAATGTTTCGTTGATCTTCATTAATAGATAATAGGTTGTTTCACGTTTCAGTATGTGTAGATCGCTCGCCACGGGCTTTGGCACATGTACTTCTCAAGTGTCTTATTACCATTTTACAAATTTTCTTGAACAATTTTCCTCGTGTCCGCCCTTTCTATGAAGTGCTATGTATTGTATATTATTATTTCCCCAGTTCTCAATAGCTGATTTTGTTCCAAATTCTATAGCAGATTGCAAACCTTTCTGCACAAATACCAGTGGAATATGATCGGTAGCTTCGTACAACTGAATAAGATGGAAGCTGAGAATAGAACAAAGATTGGAGATCGCTACTCGGAATTCGTTCTTATGATTATTTCTTTCTTGCAATGAGAAACGTGACAAAAATAAACAAGCGACGCAAAGACACAAACAGAACTTATATCTTCACAGCCTCAATGTCGGGGGTCAAGATCGCCTCTGCTTCTGAATTAACCGCAACTCTGAAGAGCAAGAACGTGAGGTTGCTAATGCAGAAGGAGATGAAACAACCCTGGCAGTGCATCATGAAGGACTCGAAATCAGTTCCCACTATGCATTGCTACCCATGTCCGTATGACCCATCAAAATACTGCCATCACATGGAAAACAAGTCAGCACTACTACATGGAAGAAGAGGGTGAAATTTCCAAGGAGCCTAATCCTATGTTAGTAGTCTCGGTGACGTTAAACACATCGATTTCCTTCGCGGCCAAGTGAAGCGCGTCTTCCTGAATTGCTTGAAGCATGTACATGGCCGAGGAGAAAGAAAGTGATGGAATTGCTATGGATGGTTTTGAAGGAGAGAGAAAAAGGAAAGCAAAGGCAGTTCAAGAAGAGGGTTATCGAAACACGAATTTTTGTTCTCTCTGTCTTCATACCAGTGTTGGTGATGCACCAATGGATTAAAATGCGACATCTCCTCATCTTGTGCCTGTAACACTTATGTGGTATTTTTCCCTTTACTTTCCTTGGCGAAAATAAGTTGTCTGTTTGTATAACGCTTCTGTTTTCTTGAATCTTCTCATTGGGTTCACTTGAATATATATATATATATATATATATATATATATATTATCTTCAAGTCAAGTCTGTTTTATTTATTAAAAACTAAGCCTAAGTGCAAATTAATCAATCCCCTCGTGGAAAATTGAATGTTAAGGCCGATTGCGTATTTTGACATTATGTTAATTTTAGTCCTTTTCCTTTTCTTAGGATATGAACTTCAATTTGGCTCCTAATCCATCTTGCTGTCTTTTTAAGTATATAAACATAATATATATATATATATATATATATATATCTCACCATAATTCATAACATAATTTGTTTCGAGTCATCTGTAGCAAGGGCGAGTTTTGGTCTTTAAAAGTCCTTTTCCTTTTTCTTAAGATATGAACTTCAATTTGGCTCCTACTCCATCTTGGTGTCTTTTTAAGTATATAAACATAATATATAAACATAATATATATATATATCACTATAATTCATAACAAGATTTGTTTCGAGTCATCCCGCAGATGTAGGAAGAGCGAGTTTTGGTCTTTAAAAGAATAGTGCTAGAGGTCCTAATTTCTATCTTAATTTTTTACTTGCTATGATGTCGTTTTTGATTAATAGATGTAATTTTTCAGTATCAGTTGATAAAAAATTAATAACTCACATAACACGTCACTTGATATTGAAACATTTAGAAGTTGAGATCTTAGGTATTATTCTTATAGTTTTCTACACCTCCGAATATTGGTTAATCTTTTAGTGGATCTTTTTACCCAATTACTAAAAAAAAAAAAAAAAAAGTTGCTACCCACTGAGAATCTGAAACAAACTTGCCAATTTTCTACCATTGGTGGTAGTGGAATGACAATAAAAGGACAATCACTTCATAGTTCTCTCTCCTATCCATCAAAGGTTCAATTTGCATGCACATTATATATCTTTTAAAAGAGCGAAATTATGTGTTTGACGTACATGAACCTCTAGAGATTGTCAATGAGAGCATGGACAAGCCCTCCTTTCCATACAACTTATAGTCCTAGTAGATTCCGAACGTGATACTAAATGAGGGTATTGGGATACCACCGATCCTCTTTTTTCAATTTCTTTCTTCTTGTCCTCTAGGTTTTACCTCAAGATTTTTTTAAGAAGACGTCTCAAGTTCTACCATCTTTGATGGGCCATTAAGGCCACATGTGATTTCTGATGGGCCACGCGACACCGCTGGCAAATGCGCATGGTTAGGCTTAGGCTCGTCAGGCCATTTGATCTATGTGTTAGAAATTTGTACACCACAAAGGAGAACGTTGGTACGTTACAATCACCCACACATATAGGCCTAGCCTTGAAGCATGCTTGGTCATAACATGCATGTGGATTTGTCGCTTGTGTCTAAAACAAAATACCAAAATCATGCGTACAAAGAGAGAGAATTGTGGACCTGCTACATGCCCATGACCCATCAAAGATAGGTTTTTGGTCCCTTCAGTATCGCGTTCGGTTAGGGGTATAATGTTCAGGGGTGGAGCTATTCATGATCGAGTGGGGATTCCCGTCCCCCAGTGAATTTTTATTTTTGTTTTCACAAACTTTACATTTTCTCTTTTCGTCCTTCATAAAAATTTTTATATAAGTTTTCTAAAATATTTATTCTTTCATGTGCATTCCTACTGAAAGAATAAGCATGTTCCGTCGTAGGTGGTGATGGCTTACATAGCTGGATTTGGACTTTGGAGTGACAATATATGTGCTTTACTACCATCATTTTCCTATATACAAGAACTCGAAACAACGATTTTTAGAGACATTGTACAAATGGCACTTTTTTAGATTTATTTTTATTTGATTTTTGGTTAATCAAGTTCCTTTCATGATCTAGTCTTCGATTGAGAAGTTTGGAGAGGGGGTTTAATCGTATTACAATAATAATAATAATTAGATTTTGTGGGGTCCGAAGATCTATAATGAGTGTGTCTTGATTAATGACCATAATTTTTACTTGAAAAAAATTCTCCCATTAATTTTCAAGCCTTTATGAAGTTGTTATATTAACTTTATGGTTTTGGTTTGGTTTGGTGAGAGAAGTCTTCACCATCAAGCCTACTCGGGGTTTCTACAGAAACAAACACCCTTGTGCCCAATCCCAGAACAAACCCTCTTATATATAAATCATGACCATCTCAATGAGTATAATAAGTAATATTTGTGAAATAATAAGTATACAAGTCTTTTGAGTACACTTCATTTTCTTGCAAAATAAGTTACTTATAAAAAAAAAAAAAATCAACGCTACAAGTAAATTGTTTTGGAAATAGACCCATCTGATTGAGAATACATATACAGGATCCGTTTGAAAGAGTTTTTACTTTTGTTTTTAGCCAGGAGAAGAAAAGAAGTAAAAGTCGTGACTTCTCAGTAAGTATTTTGAATCAAAAAGCTTATGGGGTCAAAATAATCTTTAAAGTCTTCTAATAAATAATAAAATATTAAATATGAAGTTTATAATATCTAACTTAAATTTTGTTATAAATTTTTAAAGTCTAATCAGAAGAGACTTTACTGAAAGTCATATTATTTTTGGATTTGATAAGAAACATTTTTTGATAGTAGAAGCTCTATCAAACAAACTAAAATTTTTATTCCATATACATATAAAAACTGGGATGTGTTTGAACAGATAAAAGTTTTAATTTCATTGATTTGAACACATAACTCCGAAATATATATACGCATGAGATCTCTACTAGGGTTTGTTACTTTGTCGTCTCCTTTTAGAGGTCTAGTCAAAAACAGATATGTATTCGAGAAAAGTGTTGTACGAGAATGGTGTTTCAAGATAAAGGCAACAAAACCGTGACCGCCTGCTCCTTTGAAGCATCACATCAAGGTCCACAACAACTATATTTTAAATTACGAAGTTACAAACGAATCAAGTTTAAGCTTACACTAAGCATGTGTTTAGTGTTAAGGTTTGGATTGTTTGTATGTTTGTCGAGATGTTTAAATTGATTGAGTTAAAAATTGTAAAAATTTGAAATGTGTTCGGAAAAAAAAAATCAATATGGAGTTTGTTTCATTCGTCTCGAAATTTTATGTAATTTAAAAAAAAATCATCTTATTTGGACTTATCTATGCAAAGTTATGGACTGTTAAAGTTTGAATTACAAAACTGTGTGAAAGTGAAGCTGAAGGAAAAAATATAAAAATTAGATTATAATTCTAAGGTTTGAATTGTATGTCCAAACGTATATTAATTCTATATACATCTATAAATATATATATATATATATTTATATTATCCCAACTTCAAAACGGTTATATCAAGGGACAGACGATATGAATTTGACCAATCCTCTCAACAATGCACATATGAACTTCCTTTGAAGTCTCGGATCATATATATTTTTGACCATGCCACCTACTTGGGGATAGACAAACACCAAATCCATTACAAAATGATCCCATCAAGAAATTCATATTATAATGTTTTATATATTTATTATTCTACTTTATCATGTAATTTTGTTTCAATTTGGATCATGGCCAACCTCTTAGGAATGAATAAACAAGAAGTATTGCCATTATATGTAGTACTTCTGATCTCTTCAAAGCTAAGTTTCATGTAGTAAGTAAGTATAGTGTTCCTTCTGGCATTGAATATTCCTTCTTCTCCACTCAAAGGTGTCCCAACCCAATTGCCATCACTATCGTGCCTTTGCACACAAAATGGCGTTTTGTACCTAACACCACCCTTTTCATAATCGTTAAAACAAATAACCCTACAAAGCATGTAGACTAGGAGGAGGTTACACAGAAATATTAGTTCATCATCCACAGTTACCCTCTATATTCTATATAGGCTATATGATGTGTCCAACATTAATAAACAAAGCAAATATCAATAATCAAACTCAAGAAATGAGCAATTACTTGTCATAATTACACGCTCACCATCCTAAATCTGTTGCCAAAACATAATTCCTCAGCTACTTCATGATATTACAATTACAAACCACATTACTGTTACATTAACTCAGGTAGAATTCATTATCAAAAAAGAGCTCAATGTGAGATAGCGCTTAATACACATATAAACATCACAATATCCTACCAATTTAATCTTCTCTCACGACTAGCGCGTCTTGTAAATAGGCCCCATGTCCAAATCCGTCACTATTTGTAAAATCTAGCTCTAATATTATGCTAAATAAACTTGAGTAGAACTCATTCCTAAGAGCTAGTTCAAGGAGAGAGGGTGTCTAACCCATATATAAACACCACAATATCTAATAATTTAGCGATAAATCCACAATCTAACAACTATTATATAGGTGTGTGTGTGTATAAATATAGGTACTCTCTAAATAGAGATGTCCTACTGTAATATATGTGTCTAAACATTATATCTGATCAAAATTATATCAAATCGTAAAAATAATTTAAAATTGATAGATTCTTATAAAAATCCGATAGTTTAAAACAAAATACTAATACACTACCGTATCGATCAATATATATATGTGTGTGTGTACGCACATTACATACATATAGTGAAAAACATGTAAGATTTGTGTGTACTTGAGGCATCACCGTATCCAACAATGAGTACTTGAGGCCCATGTGCAGATCTAATTATACACATAGCACTGATTAGTGTAGATGCAAAAAAACAGTTGTGCGATTTATCTGTTATGCAACACGACGTTATGTTGATGGAGGATAAGCGGCGAAAAGCAACAAGGCCTATGAATAACTGAACATAATTCATTAAAAGACTTTTAAAGAGGACTAAGAAAAAGAATATTTAGCGCCGACCTTTCCCGAGTGGAAAAACAAAACTTTAAGCCGGAACAAACCAAGTGTACATTAACCACTTTAATTAAAGAATAATTAAAGCCAAACAATCATCCGAAACGGTTTGTTTGGTTCAAATTATACCCTGATCACAAAACAGAAAAAAAAAGATTACATAGAATATGAGTCCGTGAGTGGCAGAATAATGGGTACTTTGTCTTCTAATAAGACAGTTTGAGACACACCTAATTATAATGTCATTTCGGTTTCTTTCAGTTTTTTTTTTTTTTCTTTCTAATCTCATTTGTCATTATCTGAGCATGTGCAATGCTTTTGTTTTACCTATACATTTTCAAAACACTACTTCCACATATTATGCTCGAATTCTTTATAATAAATGTAAATATATGTATATGTATATATGGTAGGAATAATGGAATCAATCTGTCAATAACTTTCAATATGCTCCTTATTAAGATTTCCTTGCCAAGGCAAGGCTAGCTTGCTTGCTTTTTTTATTTTTTATTTTTTTGTTAACGACAAAAAAAAAAAAGAGAAAAGAAAAAAGAAAGAGAGACCCTTTTCCTTTCCTTTCCTTTTCTTTTCTTTTTTCCTTTCTATTTTTGTTCCCTTTTTGAGACTTAGAGTGGTATATTAGAAATTCACCTCCACTTCCAATACGCAAAAGGGTGACTGCTAGCTCAAGGCATCTTATTAAAAATGGTTTCACATGGTGGGTGGGAGCCATGTTTTTTCCGTGCTTAGGCCATGGAAAGCTACTCTTTTTATTTTTTTCTTGTTCTTCTTTTTATTATTTTATTATTATTTTTTGCCTCTCCTTTTCACCTAATCAAAATAGAGAGTCCTTATAATTACTTGTGGGGGGTCCATATGAATTTGAGTTTTCTCACTTATGGGTACTAATGTCACTGTTTGCTGATCTTGCTTTCTCTTTGCTCGGTTAATAGCCTTTCTAAACATCACTTTACCTAAGTAATTAAAACCTTGGAGATTAGTTTCTCAGTTGCTTCCTATAAAGTTTACATGTAAAGTGCAGATATATACAAGTTAAAAGTTCATAATAAAAGTTCTCAAGCATGGGAACTTTCGCTACAAGCCCCCAAGTCTTGAAGAAAACGCATCTTTTGATCACTTTATATATACATATATATATATATATATATATATATGTGTGTGTGTGTGTGTATGTGTGGGTGGTGAATCAAATTAGGTTGACACGTGAATATAATTACTAGTTTCACCTCTTAAATTTACCTTTCTACTATCTTGGTGTTTTTTGTTTTTTTATGTTCATCTATAGATGAATCAAAAAGTGAAAAAGAACTATTAAAAAAAAAAAAAGAGTTTTATAAGGTAGGATTCTTTTTGTACATGCTTTTTAAACGTTAGATAAATAGATTCCTATCAATAAAGTGTTTTTAATATCATATCGTAAAATTCTCATTAAATCAAATGTATGTTACAAGTGGAATATGCTTCCCCTTTTCACTTTCCTCTCTTTGTTCTTTCTTTGTTTTTTTTAGGAGAAGTGATCCATCTCTTGCAAATTCAAGACAAAAATATGTCTTACAAATTATTGAATTTAGAAAAGTCTTCACAATTTCATGCGGTTGCACATTCTTCCAGAGACAAAGATGAACTGTAAGTAGTTTGTCCTAATATGGATGTTGTTCTGTTCACGATATGGACCTTAATACAAAACATATATTTAACTTCTTTCTTTTTTTTTTTTCTTTTTTCTTTTTTAATTTCTTTTGTTCTCAGCCTTGCATTTAAGCAAAAGCCAAAAAATCACTCACAATTTATTTTCTTCCCCCCGGCCCCCGTTTTTTTTTTTTTTTCTTTCTCATGGATGCAAACAAAGTAATTGGTATTCAAAAAAACAAACAAACAAGCAGAGTGAGTAATTGGTATTTCGATAATGGGACAAGAATTTTTATTTATTATTATTATTTTTTGGGATAAGTAATAAGAGGAGAAAAGTTGCGGAGTAAACAAATCATAGTATGACAAACGAGCCAACTAATTAATAACTTCCACTCTAAAAGTTTCAATAAAAAATAATTAATTGATAGTCATTAAATAATGCATGCATTGCTTTCAAGTTTTATCACACTTTCCGTTTTTCCGTTTTATTCATCAAAATAGTGTGATCAACTTTTTATTCACAAAAACAACTTAATAATTTCCTAACCCAAAAAAAAAAAAAGATCAATTTTATTTTTAGTCTCTAAATTATATGTTCCATTTAAATTTATACCTGAATATCAAAACAATTTCACAATGGTTCTTAAATATATGTGTATATGTTCTCAAAATAGTCCTTTTGTTCAAAATAGTATAAAAAAATGACAATAGTTACCAAGTTAAGTTCGCGTAGTTCGAAATTTACAAGTTCCAAAATTGAAATTCAAATTTTACAAAAGATTATCATAAAAACAACTACATCTACCCTACTAGTATGTATTCTAATTTTCATGTGATAATTTTTCTGAACTTTTTAAAAGTAAATTTGAATCAAAAAATTCTTACAAGACAAATTCATAGTTGAAGGAGTGACTTCAAGATATCTTAAGAGTGTATTTGGTACACTGGTTTATAATTAAATTTTTAGATTAGAATTAATTGACTTTTCAAAAATTAGTTAAAATTTTTATTGACTTTTAAGAAAAAAATAAAACCTGAGTTGAAATTTTTGGATCCAAACTTAAAGTTCAAACGTAAACTAGGTCTCTATTTGGTAAATTAATTAAAGATAAAAATTTTAAATTGGAGTTGATTAACTTTTTAAAAATTAATTATAATTTTTATTGAATTTTTAAAAAAAAGATAAAAATTATAAAAAAAAATATAATTTAATTAAATTTAAATTTAAATCTCAAACAAAGCATAAATTAAATTTGATCTTAGGTTCAGAAATTAAAAAATTAAATTAACAAAAAAAAAACATAAGTAACAAGAAAAGATTAATAAAAAAAAATCCCCTTCCTTAAATACGTTTATAATCCCAAGTTCCCACGGTTTGAGACGCCCTTTTCACCTATTCAAATGACAGTGATGCCCCTACTAACTCACAGTTACCAATTTGACCCCATTTGCTAATACATTGACTGTAGGAGGGGTATTCCTGTAAATTCACAGTAAAATCCAAATCAGTGACAGAGGCTGCGAAGACTAGCGGATAAGTACAGAGAAACCCCAGATTGGCATGTCAGAAGAGGAAAACCCCCAACCACCCCCTCCCTCTTGTTCTTGATAAGATCACTACCTTAGATTCCATTTTGTTCCCCAAATTCCGATCGAACTCGCCGGAACATTTTCGGGGCAGATTCCAAATCGGCCGTAGAATAATGGGTCTGCGTCGGAATCACTGAGAGAAAACGACAATGGGAGAGGAAGATAAGAGGTCTCACAAGGACGAACCGAAAGCGAAACAATATTCGAGTCTCCGACAGACAATCGACTTCTTGTCGTCGTTGATATCTCTTTCCCATTCCACCAAAGTCTTCGCCGCCAAATGGCAATCGATTCGGACCAAGCTCGAGGACCTGAACAACGGCCTGATCGCGGTGGAGAATTGCGATTCCGACGAGAATCCGGTGATTACAGAGCTCGTTCTCTCCCTTATGGTGACTATCACCGAGTGCTACGATCTCGCCCGGCGCTGCGTCGATCTCTCCTACAGCGGGAAGCTTCTGATGCAGAGCGATTTGGATGTGATTTCCTCGAAATTCGATACCCATTCGAAGAAGCTCTCGGAAATCTACGACGCCGGGATTTTGACCGGCGGGTTCGCGCTCGTCGTCTCGCGGCCGAGCTTCGGAGCTGGCAGGGACGACTTGAGGTTTTACGTCAGGGATTTGGTGACCAGGATGAAGATTGGAGACACGGAGATGAAGCGACAGGCTTTGAGCAATCTGCATTCGGCGGTGGCAGAGGACGAGAAGTACATCAACGTTATTGCGGAGCTCGGGGATATTGTTAACGTAATAGTGAACTTTCTCGATTCGCCGGAGACGGAAATCCAGGAAGGGACGGCGAAGGTGATGTCGGTAGTCGCCGGGTTCGATTCGTACAAGGGTGTTCTGATCGGAGCGGGGGCAATCGCGCCGCTGATTCGGGTTCTGGAGTGCGGGAATGAGGCCGGGAAGGAAGCGTCCGCCAGGTGTTTGATGAAACTCACCGAGAATTCCGACAACGCCTGGTCGGTTTCGGCTCACGGAGGGGTCACGGCGCTGCTCAAGATATGCAATTCGGGCGATTGCGGAGCCGAATTGATTGGCCCGGCTTGCGGGGTGCTGAAGAATCTCGCCGGAGTTGAGGAAATGCGGCGGTTCATGGTCGAAGAAGGCGCGATTTCAACGTTCGCCAAGCTGGCTCGGTCCAAGGACGAGACTGTTCAGATAAACTCCATCGAATTGCTCAAGAACATAGCTTCAGGGGACGAATTAATCAGGCAAATGGTCGTCCAAGAAGGAGGAATTCGCGGCTTGTTACGAGTCATCGAGCCTAGATCGCCTTGCAGTTCGAAAACAAGAGAAACCGCACTAAGAGCAATTGAAAACTTGTGTTTCTCTTCAAATAGCTCAATTGGGATTCTGCTGAATTACTCGTTTGTGGATCACCTAATCTTCTTCCTACGAAATGGAGAAGTCTCGGTCCAAGAATTGGCGTTAAAAATCGCCGTGAGGCTCGCGGCGACATCGGAGGAAGCAAAAAAAGCACTCGGCGACGCCGGGTTCATGCAAGAGCTCGTCAAGTTTCTAGATTCAAAGTCATTTGAAGTGCGTGAAATGGCCGTGGAGGCGCTGTCGGGGATGGTTTTGGTGCCTAGAAACAGGAAAAGATTTGCACAGGACGAGCGAAACATAGGCCTGATTCTCCAATTGCTCGACCCGGAACAAGAAAACTCGGGAAACAACAAAAAGTTGCTTCTTTCCATACTTATGTCGTTGACTAGCAGCCACAGTGGAAGAAGGAAGATTGCGAGTTCTGGGCATCTCAAGAACGTCGAGAAGCTTGCCGAGGCTGAGGTTCACGATGCCAAGAAACTCGTCAGGAAGTTGTCCACAAACAGATTCAGGAGTATGTTAAGAGGAATCTGGTACTCTTGATTGTGTAAAAAATATTTTTGTGACTGTATATCTGGACAAGTGTTTGTTCAAGTTTTTGTTTTTGTTTTTTTTTTTTTGGAACTTGTTTATCACCAGCATAATATATACTTTTGGAGTTCTTTTTGGTTTCAATTTCAGCGTTGAGCAAAGCTTCTTTACTGTACTGTATAACATTATAAGTAGAGATATCGAATAAAAGAAGCTAATCATGAATTTTCTCGAAGAGGAAGACGATCTGATTTTTGCAGAATGCAATAGCAGAAAAATGTAACAAATGTGATATACTTAGAATTTTTTTTTTTATATTTTAATTATAAGAATAAAATTAAATAAGACTCTGTATAGTTGTAGGTGAAGCACATGGGAAAGGCATGAGGAGGCCCAGAAGGGCATGTGATACGGTGAGAAGTGCAAATCAAGGCCTTTCTGGGCTCTTTATTACGGACAAACAAGATTGTGATAGATGAAAATACACTACGGTATTGCTTTGTCTTTTTATACACTCCTCTTTATATCTCTCTCACTCTGTTATGGCAGTTTCTTTATCTTCATGCAAACAAATGCCTTGTCTTTTGTCTTGTACTGATCTGTATCACTATGTTTTAAGACTATTGGTTGTCAATTTATGTCACCAATATTCATGAATGACAACGCAAGCTTAGGACGGATTAATTAAGCAAATCGGAGACTTGGCTCGTTATGATACATGTTTAATTAATATAAAATTTTAATTGATATCACATGATATTATAATTATAAGACATTGTTAGTTAATGTGTCATAATAATATCGGAGGGATATAAAGTGAACATGAATAAGAAGATATATGAGTCGAGTATGTAAATGAGAGTGCATAATTATGACTTATGAGATTTTGTTAATTTATTAATATTATCATGCCCAACTAGACCCGGGCGTGATCTAAACTTAGGGGGTGTTTGGTATTTGAGTTGAGTTTGAGTTGAATTGAAATTTTTAAATTTGAGTAGTAATTTTTATTAATTTTTTAGAAAAGATAAAAAAAAAATTTAAAAAGATAAAAAAATTTTTTAGAAAAAGATAAAAATTTAAATTTAAACCTTAAATTTAAACTTGAACTCCAAACGGAGCCTTAATGCGGGACAAAAAGGATAACTGGGAATCCAAGTAAATTAAAGAAAATAAAAGGAAAAGTGGACTAGAGAAGCTTCTTGTGATTCTTGGCAGGCTGCTCGTGATGTAAACCAGACATGGAACCCCACACGGCCCATATTACCGTATTAATTTATTTTTAAAGTTTTCAACTGATGGGATGAGAAGGATTTAGACAGGAGGTCCGTATTTAAAATTTAAAAGTGTTTTTTATATCTTTTAACAAGTGTCCACAAACTTAAAATAATAACAATAATAACAAAATAAGTTATTCTTTTAAGTTTATAAGAGATGATGTTCATCGTCTTCTCTTATTGTTTTCCTTTTTAATGCTAATCAATTATGTAGTTAGTCTTAAAGGAGTATAAAGTCCTTGAAAATTCTCCATTGACATGCTATGACTGGTGGTTTAATAAAGTAAGTGAATATACAAAGCATTTGTTATGCTAATTTATGTTTTTCCTTCTTTTCTTTTTTCCTCCCTTCTTTTTTGCTTTTATAAACAAAAAGTGAAATTAAGTTTTTTTTTTAATGTATGAATTAAAGTGAAATAATGTCTTGCTTAAGAAAATCGCCACCATTCTTTTCACTTTTAAAATGTAAAGGTATTTTTAAAAAACTAAAGAGAGAGAAACAATGAAAGTGATATAAAATGCTTACATGTTTATTCGGCGAGTTTTTCTTAATTTTTTAATTTTGTGCATTATTGCTTCTTGCATTATTCTAACAAAAATATTTGTCAATTAATCCCCTAAATTCAAAAGTTCTTGTCAAATCACAATTACAAAGCAAGAGAGAGATACTTTCAAATTTCAAATTCGCTCCCTCTTAAACAACTTACGTGCATTGCATGTATTATTTCCGACCAAAAAAGTGACAACTATTAGCAATTTTGATGTCATTTGTTAAGGATTTTTTTTTTTCATGGATACTACAAAATGGTCTTTTTCCAGCATTGTTTTAACCAATACAATGTTTAATTATTGAGAGTATGTTTGGAAACCAAGCTCAAACTTGGTTTTCAACACTCAAGTTTTGTCTTTTTTTCAAAAAGTTTTTTGTCTTTTCTGAAAAGTCAACAAAATTTACTATTTAAACTTCAAAAACTCAACTCAAATTCATGAACCAAACGAACCCTGATTGTCAATATTGACCGGCACCAATGAGTATTTAGCAAAAACCATTCGATGATTTATTGGTCAAGTTGATACTCAGTCACTGGTTGATTTGAGTCTCATTGACCATTGCGACAACTAATTTAATACAACTAAATATTTTTAGATAAAAAAATTTTAACCATGTTTATATAATAAAAAAAAAAAAAAAAAAAACCAACACCAATCATCTCACTTAATTTCTTGTCAGAATAGTTAGTAAAAGAATAATGTTTTTATTGTGGTTTGTCAGATGCAAAAATTGAGAGAACAAGAGTGCTAGTTGGCCTGCAATTACAAAGAGTTTCAAAACTCTCCACCTTTTAGGTAGGTCCGTGGGCCCATGATAAAGTGTCAAGTCTGTACAGGTTGGCTGGAAAGAAAAACAGGCCTTAAATGTGTACTGCTTTGAGCCTACACAATGTCAGATTGCAAAATGATGACAAATTAACTGGGAATTTTTTGGGCCTCCATTTTCAATGCAAAATTTTGCACTATTTTAGTTGGGCACTTCCCTGCAACTTTCTCAAGTGTAGACCCTCCTTTACACCATCTTTCATTTCAGGACTCTGTGATCTTTTTGTTCTCATGCTTTTCTTTATGGGATTCTCATCATCCTTTTTTTTTTTTTTTTTTTCTTTTTTCTTTTTCTTTTTTTGGGTACAACGTAGGATCGAACCCGTACCCTCCACGCCACACTCCGCATCCAGTGCGGTTTGACATAGTGATATTTTTTTTCTTGCTGAAGTTAAGAATTTCCTATCTGGAAAACCGTGTGGAAAATCCTTATCAGGTATATATAGATGGGGCATTATGGGGTGCAAAAATTTACAGCTTTTAAGCAAATTATTTGTAGCTAGTTTACTGTTGCTCAAAGTCATTTGTTGTCAGTTTCTTGACCGTTTTAGGTTGACTATTTTGGTCCTTTGTATGTGTTTGTCCTCTTATTTGTGCAATTTGTGGAAAAGGCCATTTCCCACTTTTGGTGGGCATGGAACGGTAGATATATCACTTCACATTCCTTGGGCAAAGTGTTCGATGAATGTGGACCAGTAATGGCCCATTGGGCCCATCTTTCTGATCGATAGGATGAACCGGAGACGACAAGTTGGTGTTGTCTTCTAGCAAGCAAATATATAGGAACTAAATATTATGAGTCGTGAAATTTTTTCACACTCTATTTTCAATGTTTGTCCCCTTCAGGAGTTTTCGTGTGGAAGACTTGGGAAAAGGGACAATAACGACAAACAATAGTTTTTATTATGGATTTTTTTTTTCCAAAGTTATTCTTCCGGTTTGGTATATAGTTATCTTTATTAGAAGTATTAGATTGATTTATTTACATAAAAAAATACTCTTGATTAACTTATCCGATTTTGTAATTTGTATTTATATAGAGCTTATTTATAACGCTTATTCACAAGTGAATCATCTCTACTTGATTGTTATCTCTGTGTCTTTACGCCGTCTTACAATTGTTATCTTTACCGTTTGCACCATGTCCTATTTTGACGATTTCCGTCCCTACTCCTCTATTTTTATTTTTTACAATATTAAAAGAAAACAAAATACAAAAGATAAAAGACAAAGACAAAAACCAAATCACAAATAGAGTAACAGCATATGTTTCTATCACCCATATATGTTCTTTCTATTACAAACCGACATATGAGCATCCCAACGGCCATCGGAGCTCATCTTGCACGTGTATATTAGGGAAAGTAGACATTTTTTGTATGGTTATCTTTATAGACTTTATTAGAATTTTTATCTTTACCTTTATTTTATTTAAACGAGAAATATCTTGATTTAAGAATATTTATTAATGTGGTAACTTATCCAATTCTGTAACATGAGCTCATTCATAGTTGGGGAATTACCTCTTTTTCCTAGCATGTGATGGAGGCACGAATTACCAAACCACATCTTTTGTATTCCTATTCTTCATTGGGTTATATGTAAAAATATTATAAATTTGGCCCCTTATATTTATAACCAATATAATATTAAATTTGATAATTTTATCATTTTATAATATTAAAATTATTAAATTTAATATTAAAATAGATAAAATTATAAAAAATTACTCAAAACATGACTCTCCATCTAACTTTCTCTTCTTCCGCCCCTCCCTACCACCGCTTCAGTTTTTCTTTTAACTTACAATATTTAATGGGCTAGTGTTCTTTTCAGATTGGCTCACTAATGTAGATTCTTTAAGGTATGACTTGGAGTCAACTGGCCCAGATTTTAGAGGTCATAACGCACAAGGGCCCAAATAAACTGTTTCTTCTCTCTCTATGTTCTTTTAGTCTTTTATTTTTTTTTCTTTTTTATTTTTAAGCATTTGAATGCACAAATTTAAAAATTATTATATTAAAATAATATAAAAAATTAACACTAGATTAATATGATATAAAATTAAATTAAAATTAATTAAAATTTGTATCATGTTAGTCAAAAATTGAGAATTGGTGTCATGTTGATCAATTGATTAAAAAATGTGGTTATTTAGGTAATTCTCTCTATCTGTTTAAGAGTTGATAAATTTTTTTTTTTTTTTGGTTATTCCCTTTGAGGTGTGTGTTTTTTTCCCTTGAATCTTCAAATGTTGTCGTGTTGTAGTTTACACCCATCACTATTTTCTTTAGTCATTTAGTTGAATTTTTTTTTCCTCGAAATATAACTATTTATTTTCATACTTTAGTAAATCTGATTCTCGTCATCCATGTGTTGGGTCGTAGTAGTCATATTCCATAATTTCAATTTCATTTTCTCTTACTCCCAATGGCTTTGTTTATTTGGTGGGAATTGACTTCAAAAGTTTCAAGTTGAATTAAAGAAATAATATTTTTCTTTCCTTTTAATTTCCCTTCTCATTTCTTGACACACTTATCTAGGATTCCGAGTATTTTTCTCATAAAACACTTTGAAGTGCTCACTAAGCATTGCAATTTGCAGTAAAGAAATTAGATGAACTTAACTAATGGATACCATTAATTATTAACTTGATGACCCAGTTAATGTACTAACATAGCAAAAAAAAAAAAAAGATGAAATAAAAATGTATGGTGAAATAATAGGCTCCATATATAGTTCCTCTCAACTTTTATACCAATAATGCATATATATATATATATATATGCATATGCATGCCATGTGTGTGTCACAAGGAAGCTACATCACATGTTATAATTTCAGATTGGTAGTTAATTGGTTAATACAAATATTGGAGTACCGGAAGAAACTTTAAACTACCTCCCATTTAGTTTCTGTTTCACTTACGAAACTAGACCGGCCACCATTATCCGTCACAACATGATCATGTGGAAGTACAAGTTTATGTGAATTAGGATAGGTCCTTTTATGTCGAGTGGTTGGTGGGTGTTAGTTGCATATACATGCATATGTTTTTTTTTTATATTCATATTAAAATATATATATATATATACTTTTTATATATGAAGCGGGGCTGTCATCTTCATTAGTATATAACTTCGCATAGGCCCGTCTGCAATTAAATCTCTCTTTTGATCCTACCACAAATATGTATTTAATTGGTCTTTGTTCCTTGACTACATGATGTCTTGTTCTAATAGGGGGGGAAAAAAAAGGGAGAAAAGAAAAAAGATCACAATTTTTTGGTTCGTAATTATTAATATGCAATATCTGACCGTCCAAGTTCATTCTCCGCAATCAATTAAATCCTAATTATAGATATTATATAATATAAACAATACAATACAATACGAAACACAACCAAAAAAAAAAAAAAAAGAAAAAAAAGAAAAAAGGTACTGTTATAAGTGAACATTGTCATATTTTTCTTCGGCACGAGATGGAAGAAAATTAATTGCGTCCTCACATTAAGCGATGAATTCAAACAAGAGAAGAAAATTATCAACTTGGTGCCTTGGTGGTGGGGGCTATTATTATGATTAATTTGTTTCTACGTATGAGCATGACTGTTGACTATTGGGGAGGGTTGACCCGTATTAGCAATGCTATTATTGCTGTAATGCGGTTAAAATTAAGATAGAGACAGAGAGTAGACTTGAAAAGACAAGCCAGAAGTACTAGTAGTAGTGAGACACTATTTTAATTTGTTGCCATTTTTTTTTTACAATTTGCTCACAAAAATATGTGCCCAGTAGCTACTCGATATATTAATTTGCTCTGGCATTAATTTAATATATTAGGACCGTTCGTTCAGTAGTAGTAGTACTACTCTTTTTCCTTTCTGGCTTTTTATTTTCTAAATTTTCGTCTTTACATGTGATGGTTGATTTCAGAGTCAATATTTATCGCCCATATTTCACATTTGAACATCAATTTCACATTTAATAAATTGGGGCTCCATTTATTTATATATATATATATATATATATATAACCGATCACTGATTATTTTTTGAGTGACTAGTTTCTTGTCATATATTTTCTTGATGGTGTAGCGCTCGACATTCTGATAAAGTTAGTAAAATCATAAAGATGGTAGCTGAACTTAATTATATAGAGTTGTATATTTAAATTTTAAGAATCACGGAAATAATGTTCTCATGAATGTTCTACTATTCAAATTCAAACTGAAGATAAAAATAGCACTTGAAAATAACTTAAATCATGGATAATTACATATAAGCTAGAGATATTATTGTATGATTTATTTGTATTTATCTCATAAAAGGGTATAAACAGGCCTATTCGGCCATGTAGAAATTCTAATATTCCCTATTTTGTATTCTCAAAACATTTTCCGCGCCTATATTTATAGCAAACATCATAGTAAATATAACTTTTTATATTTAAAATATTGAACCCCTCTAAATTTTTTGTACTCTCTATTTCCTGTAATTTATTTGACTGTTTTTATTTAAGAGATCAATCTCTCAATGAGGTCACGCGAGGCTTGACCGCGTTAGTCAATGTTAATGACTTTTGTGTACAACTGATCTTACTGCTATAATTTTCTCTCTCAGTTGAGTAGAAAGTAACAAATATTCGCGGGCCTTTATCACTAGGAAAAAAAAATCTAGATATTTTGGAGAAAGAGAATAATGTTATTGTCTTACATGAGAGTTTATCCTGGCTATATGATTTATGAATCGAAAAAGGTCAGTCAAATAATTATTACTTTGACCTTAACACTATCTATACCAGCTAATACAGATCACCAAGTATAAAAATGCGAAATAAATTTTTATCTTTAGCACCAAAACAAAAGGAAAAAAAAAGAAAAAAAGAACTAGGTACATCATAAGGTCATGGCGAAGTGTCCATAAAATGAATAATTGGATAAAAATAATGTTTATATCAAACTTTTTGTAGATTAGTGACTTCAGATTTAAACGCAATATTTGTGAGAGCTATATTATTTGCTCAAAGTTTGTGAGAGTTATACGTCAATTCATGAATATCTAAATGATTATATTTATATATAGACCCTCCGGTGATGTCTATGTTTTATATATCCACAAAAAATATATAAACATTGACAGAAAACAATTAATATCAGGAAAAACAAGAACATTTTAATTTAAGTTGGTATCTTTTTTATCTATCCTAATTATCAATTTCCATGTGATTCTTAATCAAGATGTGCGAATTATTATTATTATTATTATTATTATTATTATGTCAAATATATAGACAAATAATATCGATTGTTACCATCAGAAGATAAGTTAATTATATAATTCAACCATATTCTCAATAATTATTTGGTTTCGGCGGGTTGTAAAGCTCCGGTATCTATACATGATGTCATGAAAATGAGTTCTTTTTATTTAATTTTATTGATTAGTTCCCGATTCCTCCATATTTAAAGTCATTGTTTTGAGATATTTTATTTTTACGTTCAGAATAACATCATAAATTAATTAATAAAAATTTATTGATTTCACCAAAGAAAAAAACAAATTATTGATAGCGAAAGAAAGAAAGTTTAGCTCGTTTCTGTTTCCCCCGTCTAGTTACCGTTGCAACACCCAAAAGTCATCCCCCATAAAATACTTTTTATATGCCTAAACAAATGATATTTCTAGCCGAACGACAAAGTTGCTTAAACATCAAATCGTTCTTTGTTTTAATCACCAGTCTCCGTTTAACACATTTCATTTGACAGTCCGAAAGAAAAAAGAAAAAAGAAAAAAGAAAAAAAAGAAAAGCTGTCTAGCTCTCGCATCCTACAAAACTCTATTTTAGTTTATTAATTAATTATTATCTAGCCATATTACTTAATTAATTAAATAATCATTAGTCTATTAATTGCAGAATTTGGCACTATGTTTTATTCAATTTGGAATTACTAATTCTCACGTCTTCTCATGTTAGAGGATGTACAAGTTGGTTACTACCAAAATAATAATTAAAAACTTAAAAAATAATTATAATAACACTCCAGACATGTACATAAATATAGCTATACCATCATTTAAATAAAAATTAGTAGCGCGAAATCAAGGGCTAATTAGATGCATTAATATGTTTGTGACGCGGCCTAAATAATCTCGATTTCGAATTGTTTCACTAAAGAAAAAAAAAAAAAAAACGCAAGAACAAAAAGGAAGTAACAAATATTGATAAATTTAACTCACTATTTTTTTATATGTTCGAAAGCTTTGCGTCTGGCCATAACCATAAAAACAGCAAATCATTTGAATCCTCTCATATTTTTGACAGCTGAGATCATGTGAAGGGAAAAGTAGCAAAACAAAAATTTATATATCTATTTTTAAATAGTGAAAAAGAAATTATATTTTATAAGTCTCTATATCAATTGGCCTTGGTGGTCAACTTGTACAACTTCCCAGCTATTAGTTTCCAAAATACCCAAAGCAGGATTTTAAAAAAAAATCATATTATCATTACGTGCATGGTGTGAACAACCTTCTAATTTTCTTTAATTTGTTCCTTAATTTTATTTGTGTCGGAAGTATAGATAACTCAATGTTGAAATTGTTAATTTTCAAAAATATAATTAATAAGTAACTAATGAACGTTACATAATGAATAGTTTACACACACACACGCACACACACACACACACACACATATATATATATATATATATATATATAAGTATGTTGTCATGTTCACGTAAAAACTCGAGGCTTGGGGTGACCTCTGTACTCTCGAAAGAAAATTTTCAATGATTTTTCAAATCAATGGAACTTATCTCTCTCTTACAAATTAACTCTTTACTTTAATGGTCATCATTTGGCTCAAATAGCTGCAAATTGCAAAAATATCGTCAACTTGTATCTCAGATTAATTAACTGAAATAGTTGATCATAAATAATTAAAAAAAAAATACAATAACTCATGAATAGAGGTCATCAGTCTGTAAATATCTCTTCCTTTTGATTCCTTAGGTTCAAGGTTTCTCCAGCTGTGGTTCATGTTTAACATCCTACAATCCCCATGCTTTCAGCAGAAACAAACATATATACATATATATATATATATAATTATTTATTTATTATTATTTTTTCTTATAAAGATGACGGTCAACTCAAGCTTTGTGTAACGTTGTTTGTTGACTTTTACACAATTTTTTTATTGGTTAATAATGTGATGGGGGTTTCTGGGCGTTGACTTCGTTTGTCCATGCCAGCTCTTTCTCTCTCAACATTATCTTGCAATATTACTCATCAATTTACCCACAATCAAGTTCATATACTAGATATATGTTACATACGGACAAATATTATATACATTTTTAAATAAGAGAGAGAAAGAGATAGTAAGGAAAAAAAGATGATGATGATGATATATAAACATATATATATATATTATATGCATAGATAGGGGCCCTTCCACCGTTGAGGTAAATGCCTAATTGGGAATATGCTCAAATGGATGAGTCTAATATTTAGGCCTTCAGCTTTAATGGACCATACCATGTAGGGTTGTGGGCGGTGGAGGGTACACACGCCAATTGCCCCATGGAGCTACCCAAAAATTAAAAAAATTAAAAAAAAAAAAGTAAAGCACTTAATAATTAATAGGGAAGATTCTAAGTTCGAAGCATATCATAACGTAGGGTTAATGAGATCTTTGGTCATAATCATATAGAACTCACAAAATCGACATTACGGTGTTGTTCAAAACAATATTTTTTACAATATCCGACCTTTTATAATAGATATCGTTTGATTAAAATGATTGAGACCGTTCGATAGAATCTCTCATTTAATTGGAAGAAGAAGAAGAAAAAAAAGACTAATGAGAGAGACATTTAGTGGGCTTATATATGTATCTCGCTGGCGATTCTGATATCACTGCAGTATGAACACAACCTTATTAAATGCAGGTTTCAGATAAGGAAGCAAGTCTTCACTAAAATAACAATAAGCCAGCTTTGAGGCTGTAAATTAGGCAAATTTAGCACTGTACCTTGTGGATAAATGAAGAGTCGACCTACATATATATATATATATATAAATGTAGTTTGACTATTGTCATTAACTCCATCTCTATCTAAAACCCATTAATTGTGTGCCACTTTTTATTCTTTGTCACTTGGCTCGTTGGAAATCACGAGGAAGTAGCTCAACCAGATGCCTGGAATTAGTGCTCCCAATAATTATGATAAGCACTAGAAATGAAAAAAGAAAAAAAAAAAAGAAAAAAATTATAGACTGCCTATAATATATGTACATCTTTATAAAACGTGAAACATATATGTAAATTCTTACATGGAAATTGGCTTATGATGTCGCTGATTTTAATAATTTAGTGGGGATTCCGGATGAATCAGATTATCATAAGCCGATATATATATATATATATATATTTATAAATTTTTTTTTTTCAAAAGCAAAAGAAGAAGTTTGAGTAATGTACTAAAAAAGAGCCGTTTGTCGGCGCTCTTGCGTTGGCCCTTTACAAAAAATGTTATTTATCACTATATATATGAATAAAGTTAAGTACATTAACAAAAAATTAGAGAAAATTACTTAATAATCACTTTTTTTTTTCATCTATTAATCAACATAACACAAACTTTTTCATCTTGACTAATATAACACAAATTTTAATTTACTTAATTTTAATTTTATGTCATATTAATCTAATATTACTATTTTGTATCATATTAGTACAATAGTTTTTAAATTTGTGCCATTCAAATACTATATCCTTAAAATTATCACGTAACAATTTATATGGCCTAATTTGTCATCAATTACTCGTCATCAAAATAATTTTATTTTGGTCTAATAAAACATGAAACGATCATAAATAATATTAGAACAATATTATAAATATATAGTATTAAAAACCATGTACTATTTATTAATAAAATATGGATATTGCTAAACAATTTTTTTATTTATGAGTAGTGTTTAGCATTGATTATTCCTGAACATTTTTCACATTATTTAGCATATGTTTGTCCAATCGGTTTGGACATAAGTTTTTCATCTTAATTTTTGTTTTTTGTTTCTAAAAAATAAACAAAAATCATCACTATTTTTTGAAAAGTCAAACAACTTTAATTTAAAATTTTCATTTTAAATCGGAGTATCAAACGCACTCGGTGAGTCGTTTGTCGAGACACGAAGCACTTGTGAATAGGGTGATATGGTTAGTGCGACCCACCCAATCTCCAAAAGCGAAATCCTGGAATTGGCGTGATGGCAATACGGCGGGTTTTCCCCTCCGTTCTAATTCTAAACCTCAGTGGGCCTTTCCTCTTCCTTTGCTTGACTTTTAATCCACAAATATGTGTGTGTGTGTGATATATATATATATATATATATATATATCCCTCAACAGTCAAGCCAACCTTATTTGAATTCCGCTAACCAAACTAACATTTCCTCTTCAAAAATAATGTTGATCATGTCGTTTTCTTTTCACTTTCTCGGCCTGCAAATTGTTTCCCTTAAAAAGAAAAGGAAAAGAAAAAAAGAAATAGAAATTGGCGTTTGTCCCTTTTTTTTTTTTCGGAGGAGGGAGGGGGAAAAAAAAAAAAAAAAAAAGAGACGTGTGGTGGTCACATGGGCGCAAGTTGATGATCTTTTTGGTTCATACAAAGACAATCACAATTACTAATTTTGGAAGATTGACACTCGTTTTCCTTGATTAATTGTGCAGAGGCAAAGTTTGTGTTTGATTCACTAGTTGGAGATGAAATTTTTACGTTGAAATTGGTTGATTTTTCAAAAACAAGTTATAAATTTTATTTACTTTTTAGAAAAAGATAAAAACTAAGATGAAAAAGTACAGTTTAATTAGAATTAAATTTAAATGTCAAACAAACCTAAGTGATGTATAATAGCTGTCAAAATTGATGGCATCTTTTGGAATTTATAGCACTGGATACCAACTGTCTAATTTCCATATGAACGCAACCACACAAAGGGTTAGAGACTATGAGATGTGGTTTGGAGTCATTCCACGAAAATTTAACATTCCCTACATAAAAAAGGACTAAAAAAAAAAAAACTATTGATAGCACAGTTTTTAATGTTAGATGTATGAGCATTGCATCAGATTAAAAAAGAAAGTGCGACAGCTTAACAAAATTTTGGTAAATATATGACGGTCGAAAATTTTGTTTGCTTGATTTTGTATTTTTATTCGCTCTCCTATGAAAAAAAAAAAAAATCCAAGAAATAGAAAGAGAGAGAAGAAATTAATAGTTTTTGTCAAAGCATAGAGAGCAATTACACAATCCAACCCAAGGCAAAAGTCATGAGAAAGACCCTTGAGGAGAATCAGAGAATATTATTTTAAGGGTCTTTCACATTAAAAAGCAAATAAAAGGAGGAGTAGTTTCGAAGAAGATTGACGGGAATAAGTAAAAGAAATTAGCCTTATTTTATTTTTAATATATTTATTTCTCTTCTTTATGTTTTTCCTTTAGCCTTTTCCGTTATTTCAGTTGTACTGTTTTTTTTTTTTTAGTCGGACGTTATTTCAGTTCCTGTATTTCTCATGTACATGTTATACTGAAGCGCAACCGAAGAGTCCCTTTTTTTTTTTTTTTTTTTAAATTATTACTTGAAACGAAGAGTACTTATTAATGTTTAGGTTTTGTTTTATTTCACAGTCGCACATAAAAAAGGCTGAGGGCAACAAAATTAGGTGTCAAAATAATAAAGAAAGTAGTAATGACGCTCAGAGCAAAAAAAAAAAAAAAAATTGTAGTAATGACGCATACATATATATATAAATAATTGATAATGGACAAACAAATTCATTAATATGGTTTCAAAAAATTCATGTATTTTGTTATTGTCGACGGCATTTGTAAGGGTATGATTTTTCAGTTTTTTCTAATGAGAATTTTAATTTCATTTTTTTCTGATAGAGTTAGGATTCAAAATTCAAATGTAAAATTACATCTAAACTATATCTACAATTATTATAAACCGTATATTTTTATAATATTATTTATTAGATATTCTCAAAAAGAAAAAAAAAAATTTGGACGAATCATTTTGTTTTGCTCCTAAATGATAATGAAATCTTATTTTAGCTCATCAATTCAAGAATTACAAGTAATAAAGTCCCTAAGCTTACAACAATAATTTTCTTTATTAGTCTATTTTAACATATTTCCCCTTAGTATTTCTGTAATTGGATCAGGGACTACAGCACTTCAAATTATCCTATTGAATCATTATAACTATTTTACCTTTAAGAAATATATATATATTTAGATGGATTAAAGAAAATTCTTAAAAGAGACTAAAAACTAAACTTCTTTACAAGCTTAGTAGTTTATGGACTATATATTTTTTTCTTGATTTCAAAAACTAGAGACCGTAACAAGACTTCAACTCTTCCAATGAAAAATCATCACATCTGTAATTAGTGCATTAAGAATTTCGAACATTTGATTTTGTCCATTTAAGACCTTTTTTTTTGGCTCGAACATTTAATAGAATAAATGAGAAATTATATTTGATATTTTAATGAGAAACTTCAAAAAAACTTCTCACTCTAATATCTGCGACTTTTTTTTTCTATATATTTTTTTTTTCAAAAGGAAAGTGCATGTTATTATGGGAGTCAATTCACATGATTGGGGAGATTTCCCTACCCCTAAATAGGTATACAATCTCAACACCAACTGGAGTTTTAGGATTCAAACAACAAATTTGATTATCCTGTATATCACTTCCCTGTTTATTTTATATATATATATATATATATATATATCTCTCTCTCTCTCTCTCTCTTTTTATTTGTTTGTTAATTTATTATTATTATTATTATTTTGGCAGAAACTTCCCGGTTAATTGATTTTAGAAAACCAAGATGAAGCTCTTTTTTTTTTTTTTTTTAATGTACCATAAGATCAGTATGTCGCCATCAATATATATTTAGTTGCACTTTGATAATTTTGAGAGATTATGCTTCTTTTTGTCTAGGTGTATATATATATATACACACACACACACACATACATGAAGATAACTTGCATATATATTGTATATGGCACCGCTTAAATAAATTGATTTCTCTCGTAGTCATGAATTACGGGTTATAATAATAATATTCAATTCAAGTATAAGAGTTACGTCAAGATATCTTCGGCTGATTTAATAAGAAGAAAGATTTCCCACGTTGGAAAAGTCATGTAAATTACAACATCACACCAATAGGGGTTGACATACTAACCTTCGTTTTGTTAAATCATGCTATATTTAATTTAAAAAACACCTTCAAAAAAATTAAAAAAAGAAAATCCATTGCCTACTAGTTTACTTTAATAGTATAGTTCCATATTTTATGTGCATGGTGAATTATTTTTATGACTAAACTCATTAGAATTCCCTCGATTTTATTTGTTTCATTCTATAATTAAACCGTACCATATGCTAATTGGGTCTATCTGCTAAAATTTTTAAAGGAAAACATTAAAAATAGGCGGTACATTTTATTCTGAACCATATGATTTTTCATAATTGGACGTCCAATATTTCCGCTTCAAAATATTATAATATTGTTAGATTCACATTTTGAAATGATGTGTAATAAACTATGAAATTGCGTCTATATGAACTGTGAATGTGATATAGTCCAAGAAATTTTTTTTGACAGAGTGTCTCTTTGCGTACTTATATCTATTAGGGGAAATTATTATTAAGTATATAATTATCTCTATTAAATTTTTTTAAAAATTTATTTATATTTATTTTAATTTAGAAAATCTGTTTTATTTAGGCGATTTGTTACTATTAGGCAACTTATAATCCTACTTTGTATCTTTTATCTTGTATTTCTTAAACCATGCTCTTTCCTAATCCTTGGATCATCTTCATTGAACCATTCTCTTATTGCCTTTTATTTTCTTATTTAATTTCTATAATATCCACTGAAGGCGTTTACATGATTGGAGTGAAAAAATAATCTACCATCCGAATTCTTATAAACATACACGCATATTTTATAAAGGACCACCAATGTGCAAAACCATACCGATTCTAGAGGGATAAAATATTTTAGGGACCTCCATTAATAATTATTCCTGCAAGGGGGTATTTGTCTAACCCTTAAAATCACCCATTTTACAGTTTTTCATCTAAAGTTTAGC
This sequence comes from Ficus hirta, assembly GCA_038430175.1. Taxonomy (NCBI): domain Eukaryota; kingdom Viridiplantae; phylum Streptophyta; class Magnoliopsida; order Rosales; family Moraceae; genus Ficus; species Ficus hirta. The sequence continues at coordinate 8,724,024 of CM076589.1, read as the reverse complement.
AGTGACTAAGGGAGACAAAATATTAAAGGGCGTTCAATAATTTTATTCCTTATATTAAACTCAAAATGATCTACAAGTTTGGGAGAAATTAAAATTGATTTTTTTTTTAAACAACTTTCTTGATGAAAAAGCGGACGACAACCTGTTGTAGACTTGTAGGTATAGACTAGCGTGAATCTCCCACCCCAAAGTAAATAAAAAAAAAAAAGGGGTAAAAAACGGAAGACAAACTTCCAAAAATATTGACAGATTACTGAGTTCCCCAATAAAAAGAGTAAAGTGTCAGTAAGGAATCTTTACCTGAAAAAACAGAAAAAGAGTAGAATACGAAATGGGCATCAAATCAAACTGAAGATTCTAATTGGACTGCTACAACCTTTTAATTTTAGTTTAATTTTGCTGGAGTAATGGACTCCTACTTTATTTGTTTTTGGGAAATGTAATGGACTCCTACTAGTACTTAGGATAGGGTATTAATGATTCTTATTATCCATTTTAAAATATCACTGAGATTTTTATGGTCCCAAAAATATTTATAAAATGATCACTGAGGGTTCTCTACTTGAAGCAAAAAAATATTGTATTTACCATGCACATGAAAAAGGTTATTAGTTTCCTCAAAACAATTCAAAAATGTTATAAATTATTTGCCAAAAAGGAAACCAATTTATAATCCTGATTTCCTTTTTCCCCATTTCTCACCTTTTTTTTTTTTTTTTTTGGAAAATGCTTGGATAGTCGGTAATGTATGAAAAGGGGAAAAAAAAAAAAAAAGACTTATAATCGTATGGATAAGAAGGGATAAGATATAATAACATCAAATTTACTGAACATTTGACGATTCATGACCGTGTATTACATGATAATTATCGTTCAGATTAAAGAACAACCCCCTTGTGGATTTTTTTTCTCTCTTAAGATTTATACGGTGAATGAGTTTGAATTGAAATTTTTAAGTTTTAATAGTAAATTTTTTTGAATTTTCAGAGAAGACAAAAACTTTTTGAAAAAAAGACAAAAACTTTTTAAAAAAAAGATAAAAAAAAATTTAAAAATATTGGTTTGATCTTGTGAACCAAACAAGTTATTAAAAAAAGAAAATCTTTGCTGTTTTCCGAGACAGTAAGACATACACTTAGGGCCCGTTTGGTTCTCCATCTCATTTTAAACTAAACTGTACTTTTTTCATCATGTTTTTTGTCTTTTCTAAAAAAGTTTTTTGTCTTTTCTGAAAAAGTCAACAAAAATTACTATTCAAACTTAAAAATCTCAACTCAACTCAAACTCAACTTATACACCAAACACCCCCTTAGCCACGTCATGAATAGTAAAATAATTTTTTTTAAAAAAAGCCCCTCAATAGTTATGAAAATTACAATCTGACCACAGCCCAATCCAAACATGGAAAAACTTTTATACATTCACATCATTCACATAAAGTTTGGTATATACGTCTCCTACAGTATCAAAATGGTTTCTACTACTTTCTCGTAAAGGCATTTATTAGTCACGTACATTACAATCTCATCCATAATAATAATAATAATAATAATAAATATATCGGCGTTACACGATTTTGTTTAGTTGTTACAATCTCACAACTAAGACCGACGAATCAAAAACATATATCTCTCTCTCTCTTCTCTAAATTTATCGACCCAAACATTATCCAAAACCCCAATTTCGATTGAGTCTCAAAGAAGAAAACAGATTAACTGTGGCTGACTCAGCACCACGGGAAAAAGTTGGAAAATCTCAATCTTTTTTTCCTTTTTTTTTTTTTTGGTTATATACGTGTAACGTTCCATTGGAATTTAACAAACCACATAATATGGTCACAGCGTCACCGACTGCCCCTAGAATAATTAATGCTCAAAAAAAAAAAAGTTAGCAAAAAAAAAAAAAAAGAAAAAGAAAAAAGGGGACATTTATGTTTGATTTCTCATGAGATGCAATAATGTCTGTTGTTCAATGTTCATATGGCCTCCACCGTCTGATTACCATCCTTTGATTTCGTTTTATCCTATTTGTAGGTCTATCGGACGGCTAATAGGGAAAGTAAAGACATAGAGACTAAAAAGAGAAAAATAACAAAGGAAAATAATAATAATAAGAAAAAGATAAATTGCGGGGTTGATTGTTTAGAGTTTACTCCTCCTCCTCCTCCTCCTCCTCCTCTTCTTCCGTTTCAAAATCTTATCCACAAATATAACTATTGTGTATTTTGATAGGGAAAAAAATAATTATATTATATTCGATTTCGTAATCAAGATATTGAGATACTTTCTTTCTTTCTTTTTTTTTTTTTAATTTTTCTCCTATATATTTTTTTTTATTGACAGCTCAAACAGTCCCTCCTTAATTTAAGAATCTGTTTCTATATATACTCCTTCCCATACCCCGTCCTAAACCTCTATAACTTCTTCTTCTTCTTCGTCTTTTCTCTTTCCTTATTGCTCTTAAATCTTTCTTTCTCTTCTGTCTCCATAACATCTTCTCTGTCTGCCAATTCTTGTTTCTTTGTTTTTGTATTTCTTAATTATAACTTGTTTGTGAAACCAAACAAAATGCCTGCCGTTGGAGGAGTACCCGCCGGTGGCTCCAGCAAGGCCTACCCTGGGAATCTGACCCCCTTTGTCACCGTGACATGTATCGTCGCCGCCATGGGAGGTCTTATTTTCGGTTACGACATCGGAATCTCCGGTACTGAAAAAAAAAAAGAAAAAATAATTATAATCTATATACTATGTCAGTTTCTGATCATGAAAACTCGTTTAAAACAAGTTGAAGCGTGGTTTTCAAATTTTTTGTTTTTTTGTTTTTTTGGTTTTTAGGTGGTGTGACGTCGATGAACTCGTTTCTGGAGAAGTTTTTTCCGTCGGTGTACCGGAAGAAGATGGCTAGCAAGTCGACGAACCAGTATTGCCAGTACGACAGTCAGACGCTGACGATGTTCACGTCGTCGCTCTACTTGGCGGCTCTGCTGTCGTCGATCGTGGCCTCCACCATCACCCGCAAGTTCGGCCGGAAACTCTCCATGCTCTTCGGCGGTGTCCTCTTCTGCTCCGGCGCCATCCTCAATGCCGCCGCCGTCAAGGTCTGGATGTTGATCGTTGGCCGTATTTTGCTCGGTTTCGGTATCGGTTTCACCAATCAGGTATATTATATGTAAATATATATATATTCATATTTAAATATATGCATATATGTGTTTGTATATATATTTATTTATACTTATGTAGTACGTATGTGTGGTTATTTCTATGTTTGTGTTTTGAATCTTTGGTGTTTTTGTTGGAGTGGTGTTTTGTTTTGAATGGAGAAAATTGTTTTTGTGTTTTGTGATGTTCTTTATGATTCAGTTTACACACGGAATGTGCCGTCTCCGAAAAACACAATAAATTTCGGAGTTCTGTTTTTATATATATAAATTTTTTTTTTGGGTTTTGTTCGTTTCTTTATTTAGATTTTCCTCTTTGATTTGTTGTTTAATATTTGTTTTTGTATTTTTATGGGCTTTTCGAACTCAACTTTTCTCTTCTTTTTTGGATCCGTTTTCTTCAGTTGTAGAGAGCATAATGGATCTGACCATTTTGCTTCTAATATGACAAAATTTGTATTTTTTGACACAAAGTTCTGATTCATGTATGGGGATTCCATTTCCAAGCTTTTCGTAATTTGTCCCTTCCAATTTTTTTTTTAATTTATTTTTCCCATTTCATGATTAAATGGCCTATTATCATACCGGTAAACAATCTTTTCTTTTTCTTTTCTTTCTTTCTTTTTTTCCCGTCAATTGCCATATTCCCCCTTGTTTGGTTTGTTTGGTTGTTGAGAAAAAGTAGGGACAGAAAAAGTGAATCCCAATTTTCCCGTCTCACACTCTCTCTCTTTCCCTCTCACCAAACAAAAGGTGAGCTGTGAGTTCCGGTTTTGGATGAACTATCAACTAGCTCATTTGTCTTCACTATAGTGTTGTTTTTTTATCAAGTCAAACTGCCTCATTTTTCTTTGCCTATGACACATCTTTACACCTCTTTAATTAACAATTTTTTTTTCCCCCTAGACGGCAATTTAGTTGAATAGAATATTGCAAATTCGATAACGGCCTTTGACTAACTAATATTATCTCTTAAAACATTTTTTTTAAAATTTTTTTCATGATCTTTTTCTCTCACCAAAGAAAATTTATTAGCACTTGTTTTTTCCCAAGAAACATGACAACTTGTCACACCCATGTGGTCCTCTTGATAATTTTATATTACCGTTTTTCTATCTTATTTTAACAACATTAATTAAACGGTACTAATTCTCATTATATTGTTGATAATTACAGTCTGTGCCACTGTACCTCTCTGAGATGGCTCCGTACAAATACAGAGGAGCATTGAACATCGGCTTTCAATTGTCCATCACCATTGGAATCCTTGTGGCCAACATACTAAACTACTTTTTCGCCAAGATCAAAGGCGGTTGGGGGTGGCGGTTGAGCTTGGGAGGAGCCATGGTCCCTGCCATTATCATCATGGTCGGTTCATTGGTCCTCCCGGACACCCCCAACTCCTTGATCGAGCGCGGTCGGAAGGATGAAGCCCGATCCAAGCTACAAAAAATCCGCGGTATCGAAGACGTTGACGAAGAATTCGACGACCTTGTCACCGCCAGCGACGCCTCCAAGCAGGTGGAGCACCCCTGGACTAGGCTGCTGGAGAGGAAGTACAGGCCTCACCTCAGCATGGCCATCCTGATCCCCTTCTTCCAGCAGCTCACCGGCATCAATGTTATCATGTTTTACGCGCCGGTGCTGTTCAACACCATCGGGTTCGGTGACGATGCCTCCCTCATGTCTGCTGTTATCACCGGGATTGTCAACGTCGGCGCCACTCTGGTTTCCATCTATGGTGTCGACAAGTGGGGCAGGAGGTTCCTCTTCCTTGAGGGTGGTGTTCAGATGTTGATATGCCAGGTAATTTATATACATGTCACTCCTTTTTTTGTGTTTGTTTAATTTAATTTTTATGTGACATAACTTATTAGCTATACTAACAAATGGACATCAAAATTTGGCATAAAAATTTAATGTTTTTTTTTTTTTTTTTTTGCAATATTTGTTTTTAGGCCATTGTAGCAGCTGCAATTGGAGCAAAATTCGGAGTAGATGGGAATCCAGGGGAGCTGCCCAAATGGTATGCCATTGTGGTGGTGGTGTTCATATGCACATACGTGGCCGGGTTCGCTTGGTCTTGGGGTCCACTAGGTTGGCTCGTGCCTAGTGAGATATTCCCATTGGAGATCCGATCAGCGGCGCAGAGTGTCAACGTCTCGGTGAACATGCTCTTCACATTCGCCGTGGCTCAAGTGTTCTTGACCATGCTCTGCCACTTGAAGTTCGGGCTGTTCATCTTCTTCGCCTTCTTTGTGGTTATAATGTCCATCTTTGTGTACTTCTTCTTGCCCGAGACCAAAGGAATTCCCATTGAAGAGATGAACCAGATTTGGACAAACCATTGGTACTGGAAGAGGTTTGTCCCTGATGTTGAACATTACACCAATGGTACTCATTTGGAAATGGGCAAGGCTGTCTAGTTTGTGTGCAAATTCCGTCTTTTTTTTTTTTTTTTTTTTTTGAATTTTCATAGTCAGTATATACTATGATTGTTCCGGATGTCATTTTGGGTTTTTTTTTTTTTTTTCTTTTTAAATCAAATTTGGTTCAAATACCTTGTATCGGGATAAAAGTGCTATTAGTGTTTTGTTACAAATGGAAGAACATATTTATGTGTAACAGCCTATTAAATCGAATGTAGTCTAATTCCATTGCACATATGTTTTATTTTATTTTATTTTTTTGTCCCATTTCCAACTCTTGACCATAAAGTGCTGAACACGTTTGCACTGAGAATTTTAGTTTCTTATTTATCTTAGAATTTCTCCATTTGCTGTTTCATATGCATTCCAGATCTTAGTGTTGTATCATCATATTGTGTTGAAAATGGCAATCGACAACCTTTGCCTAGTTGGGCCAATCCTAGTGCAAGAAAGTGTTCACAATTGCTTGGTCCTAAACTGTCCTAAAAATGTATGGTCACTTCAGAAAACTCTAAAGAAAAGGAACAAACAAGAAAATAGGAATACTGGCATACGTTCATACACACACACACACACATATGTATTGATGAAAAATAAGAATGGGCATGACCCAAAAAATGTATATGGACTTCAGAATAAGCACAACAACCTCTCTGGTTCCGTTTACAATAATCATTGAAGAATGCTCTGGATCAATTGACTTTTCAGGGCTAATGAGGATAATAGGTGAAAATATGTCAATAATATTGATTAAAGAAAATTAAAAAAGGTAAACAAAGAAAGGGGGTTTTTCATGCCTTCTTTGAGCTAATTATGTCCACCGATGTCAAAAAGAACGGCTACCATATTTCAATTTGATCTTTCTTGTCTGAAGTACTGTAAAAATTAATGGTGGGTCGGCCATCCTGAGTGATCATGCTAAAATTTTCTCCTTCAAAAAAAAAAAAAAAAAAAAGATAATAAATAAAAAAAAGGGAAAGAAAGAAAGAAAGAAAAAACTAGCATGCAATTTCGTGCCAAGATAGAGAATGTGTATCCCCTTATTCTCTACGTGGCTTTGAAAGTCATGGTATCCATCAATAAAATAGAAATGATATAATTTAATTTTATATTTAATGTCACTTAACATATATTAGCAGAATCCTAAAATGAGACGGACTAAAGGTCACAAATAGCTTTTGACCTACTAAAAGAGAGAGAGAGATTGACAATAACTTATGATAGAAACACATTTTTTAAGGGATTTCGAGGTAAATGGCCAATTGTTAGGTCTAATTTTAAATAGATGACCTAAACTTATCATATTTAGTTAAAAATAATAATAAAAAACCTTTTTTCTCTTATTAATATAATTAAAATGACACAAATGCCTCTTTAACTTACTTAACCTTAACTCCTTTCATGACTTTCTTATGCAAAAACACAATACCAGAGTCACCATCTTCATCTTCATCTTCCATGCAACAACCACCACCACCACTTTTTCTCGCTACCGCACGCAACCACCGTCGTTCACCATCGCGTTGTCCACCGTTTCCGGTTGTCGCACCCACGCTCATCATTTCCGTCAACCTCAACCTCTCTCTCTCATCGCCATCAAAACGCCCTTTTCTCCCTCAACATCTCCGTCAATCTTAGTCTTTCTTCCTCTTCACCAACAAACCCGCACTCTATCCCAAAATGCTCTACCAACACCTTCTAGAGATGCTTCCATTGGAACAAAATCGCCATTTGTTGCAGTTGAATTCCTAGTTTTTTGCATATGGATCCACTACATCTCCAATCATTGTACGTTAATCAACATTTGTTGTTGTTTTTGTTGGAAACTGAGAAAATTAAGTTGGGAGTCAATCAGTGATTGATTACAAGTTAATCAATGATTGACTACTTTTTATTATTATTTAGATAGAATCCGAGAAAATAAAGTTGAGAGTTAATCAGTAATTAACTAAGACTAATCATTGATTGACCACCAACAAAACATAAGAACATACAAAAAAAAAAAAAAAAATCACATACACACACACACACGCAACAACAACAACAACAACAACAAAGGAATTGTCAATCAGTAATTGACTACGAGTTAATCAGTAATTGACTATGAGTTAATCAATGATTGACTATAGGAATAGATAGGTACACGAGGTGAGCGGAAATATATTATTCTACATTTACCCAACAGAGGATGAATTCATTTCTTTCTTCAACGGAATCTACCAATTGAACAATCTTTGAATAAGAGAGGGGTCAATACCAAAAGGGGCACTGCAGGGAGGGTCTTTTTACGTAGATGACTCGTTGGGCAGTCAGAGCAAGTCTTATTTGACAAAAAGAACTTGAATAACTTCGTTTCTCTGAAGGAGTCGTCATTTTCTATCAGGAACGCTACGTTATTTACAACCCCGTCGTATTTTGGATGCTTGAAGACCCGGTCAGGGTCACTGGGAATGTGGCCCAACACTTCGCTTCTTTCCTATGGATATAGTCCTGTCAAGCAAACAAAAAGAAGTTGCGCGTGCTTGATTAAAAATCTCTATATCTCAAAGGGGAAGCAACTGAGCTTGATAGATGCCATCAAGACAGAATGACTCTTTGCACGATTCCGCAGTAAAAATAAAACAAAATTTTATTTTTTATAATTATCAATCGAATGTAGGTTTAGTTATATCTCAAAAAACAAAACAAAAAAAGATATATCAATTTCTAATAAATTATCAAAGTCTCTCATGATTCAATATATTATTTCATTTATTGAATACATGTATATTATTTGCCATACCAGGAATATCAATGAACCCGATTATTGAAATTGCTCGAGATACCCTTTTTTAGCTTCTAGAAACTATTTCTTAGTTCAAGATCTCTCTTATTAACTGGAATCAAAGAATTAGTAGATCTATTCTGCCCAAAATGGGAATGGGGTAAGGTTATGAACTTATAATCGATAATCTGATAATTGAGTCGATTCCATGATTATAAGTTCATTCCATACCGGACCAAACCGGAATAGGGTTATATACATTATAATTGTGTTCTAATTATGAGAAGGGGTCATTCGAGTGCATCTAAGTTCAGACCAGAAACAAGAAAACAACTAAAAAAATGTGAAAAAACGGATCAAATACATGTTTTGTTCAAAATTAAAGAACGAAAACCCAGAAAATTGTCAAAAACACCACAAAGAGAAATTGAAACAATCAAAACACAATAAATAATCAACTAATTCTTTATAAAACCTAATTAAAACTCAAAAGTAAACAAAAATAAACAAATCTTTTCAGATTTTACAGAAGATAGAAAAAATCAAATTTCATGTAAAATTCGAACCTAATACTTATCAAGAGAAGGAGAAGAAGAAGACAAAGAGCCTGAAGAAGAATAAGAAAGAGCATAAATGTCTTAAATAAGAGCATAAATAAGGAATGAATAAAAAGAGGGTAAAAATGAAAAATTAATGTCTTAAATTGACTAGTTAGGTCATCTAGCTTAATTAAATAAGTATAGACCATAAATTTAAAGTTGGATAGCCAAACGGCCACCCACCGTAATTTTTCATTTTTTAATTCGATAAATCTATGAAATGTAAACTTCCTACCAAGAACTTTGTAATAGTCTCGGTACAAATCGTAAAATGGATTAGACGGAGTAATCTAAGGCCTAGAACATTCCCCTTTTTTTATTGCTTCAAATAATTCAGTATTAAGCGGGAGGCATTAATTGACTTGACTCCTTTTCAAAATTTTCTTTATGTGATGATGTTATTACTTAGTATATAGTGGCATTAATCATGTAGTCATCATCCACAAATTTCCACAGAGGATTATTAAAAAAAAAAAAAAAAAAAGAAAGGAACACGTTTTGGCCATAAAATAACAACATATGGACGGAAAATTAGGAAGCACTTTCTCTAGAAAGGGAAAGAAACCGACTATTGGTGAGTGAACTATTTCTCCATCATTCACAAACTTTATTCCAAGTGGGAGAATCAGAATTCACATGCTCTACATTATTATTTTTATTTTTTTTTCTACCTTTGTAATTATGAGATTGCAAGACCTTTTTTGCAAGCTTCACGGTGACTCATAGAGGCGATGCATGTATGAAGTAGGCCAAAAATTTTGTACCAAAAGAGTGGATGAGGTGTTAATTTGTCAATTTGGTCACGGGCTTTGCGATGAACCGAAAGAAGAATTGCATGACTATGCCCTTTTTCTAAATTACATTGTTGGCACCTTTTTTTTTTTTTTTTTAAATGGTTGGTCTTAGCTAGCATCTTATTAGGGATGAAATTGGATAAGAGGAATTCATTTTCATGTTAGTTGTACCTCTTTTCATCCCCATCTAAAACTAGTGATAGAGAAGGACTTGGGGCATCCAATTCCATCCTTTTGGTTTAAGGTTTTGCTTCTTTTATGTCCTTTTTCTTTTCTTTTCTTTTCTTTTTTTTTTTTTAATTGGCCGTATCTTTCAAATGGTGCAAATAGTGTGCCCCTTTGGGGAGGGAATAAATTTAAGAAGGAGATTTTGAAGCTTAGCCTTTCACAGATTCGCAACGGGATTTGTGGCTTTGCCTTTTTCAGTGATTGTTGCCACCAATTGCGAAGCCAAAGGGAATAAGATAAACATATACATACACACACACACACATATACATATATGCATACCTAGTAATGCAATAACTCTATATCTCATGTAGTCCTTGCATTATCCACCTACCAACCCATATCTATCAACTAGTCTACTACTTTCTCTTTGTTGCGGAATAAGAATTGTTTAGTGGATTATGCTCTTAAAAACTTGGACCATTAAAAAATGGCTTGAACTGAACCATGCCAAACGAGGCCCAACTTTTAAAGAGTATGGACTTTGGAAACGATCCAGATGGATTTTTGAGCTACCAGCTCAGAACCTCCACTCCAATGCAAGAGTAAGGCCCCTTTTGACGAGAGTAAGACGTGTTTGATATAGTTTTTGCTTTTAATCACTACAAGTAATAACAGTTGTGATTTTTTCGTAAATTTTTAGAATCATGTTTTTAAAAGAACTTAAAAGGTCAAAATAGCTTAAGCTCTCTAAGCAATAAAAATGTTATAATAAAGTCTTATTAAAACCATGATATATAAGTTTTAAAATATATTCAAAAAAGCTTTAAAAAAAAAACCACATTTTGTGGCTTTAATTATAAGCTATTCTAGAGAGTCAAAGCTCTTATGACGGATCATTCAAATACTTTTGGTAATTTTTGAATTCGGGAAGATAAAAGCATATTCTTAAAAGCTCTGTTAAACAGACTCTTAAAATGCTTTTGGATTATAGGTTCAAATCTAAGTTTTTCATCTCAATTTTTGTTTTTTTCTAAAAAGTCAACAAAAATTATTCCTAATTTTTTAAAAGTCAATCAACTTCAATATAAAAATTTCATCTTAAACCTGTGTTCCAAACAACCCAGTATATATGTGAAAGAATCCAGATATCAAAGTATTACAAGAGACATATACAACACAAAGTAGACATTTAAAGCATAAAGTTGAAGGAAACAAAATCATATTCCAACAAAAAGAACGATGTGATTATCAATATTGCCATACTCTTACATACCCCACTTATAATTAGCTCTAAATGCTAATCATATAGTTCTTCAATATGAAGCAGTAAATATAGGACACTTATTTATTATTTATGCATAAATATATATATGTATGTATATATATATATGAAGAAAAGGAAATAAAGGAGAACAATAACAAAAGACATGGGATTCAAGTCATTTTAATGGCTAGTGCTTTGTTGATGAATGAGGGTCTTCACTATGCGGTGCCGTCGACACAAAGCCACTCACCAATGAAGAGCCTGGTGCAGTTGAGATTTGGGTTGAGGCTGTCGAAGAACTCAGAAGTCAAGCTGAACATTTGTGATACTGCAAAGCAAGTGTCTCCTTCACGTACTCCGAACACCGATTTGCATGTCGGCGTCACGGTGGCCTGCTTCTTCGCATTTCCAAACGCTCCTGCTTAACCATTAACAATGCACACATATACATATATATATATTTAAAACTATACGTTTTGTGTATGCATGTGTATATATATACTTTATTTTATTTTCATATGATTTTGATTGAATTGAAATAACGGTAAAATTAAACATGCACTATCTGTACGAGGCCCTACTATAGTAGAAGCTAAACTTACTTTCAAATAGTTTGGCATCAGCCATAGACACAATGATCAGAACGAGGGAGAGAAGCAAATATAGGTTAAAGAAGATGGTGTTGACGTTAGTCTTTGCCATATTTATCTTCGAATCTCTTCTCTTTTTTTTGCTTGAATATTCTTCGAATCTCTCTTCAGCTAATGATGTAGCCCCTCTAGATATTCTGCATGTATATATATAATGAAGCGTTGCAAAAAGAAACAAACAAAAACATTGTGCCGAGAAACGGTTGTAATTTCCTTGTTCCTCTAATATTCTATATTTATTTTTATAACTTTGTAAAATTTTGGGATAACATAGGCCAACTTGGCAGAAATCTTTGTGACTTTCATATTTGGCCGGCCAGCATATAATATAGATAGGCTGGTGACAGACATTCCTTGTGCAGGATAAAACTAATACTTGATTGTTGCACATCCAATAACCGTCTTAATAATATATATTTTTTTAAAAAAAATCACCAACGGTGATGGTCATTTCTAATATTTTTAATCAGTTAGAGATTTACACGTAAGATTTTATGTAAGTTCTTATATGTTCGTAATTTGTAGGTCTCGGAATTACCATATGATTTTGTTATTTGTTAAAAATATGTGGTAATAATCGTTTAATAACAATATCTTTTTATTGATTATTTTTGCTCACTTCATGGGTAGTAATACTGTAAGAATTCATTTTTTTTATTAGCTCCATTATTTTTCAAATAATTCTAAGATCCATACATAATATAACTTTTTCCTTAAAAATAAATATTGATAACGGAACGGTCGACAGGATCTCATCTTGTTGTACTATTCTTCTCTGAACATTAATAGGTACGATAAGAAAATTGAGCAATTATATGGTCTAGAATATAGTTTTCACTAGAATACTTTCCCCTCCAGACAGACGGCCAACGGTTCTGTTCAATGCAGGCTTGGAGGACTTAAAGAGATATTTTTCAACTACTTCAATAAAGATAGTTAATGAGATTCGAGAAGGTTCTCTTGGTTGATCATTTTTGTTCTAGGTCTAATTCTATTCTACTTCTTACACTTAACACATCCTAAAACAATCATTGAATTATCAGACTATTCAATAGTCATTCCCTCTAAAGCATTAAAAAATGAACGGTAATTACCACGTAAAGAACACATGCGTTTTAATCCTGATTAATTTTGTCCATTTTTAAGTCCGGGATTTCAATTTTAGAATATGTTATAAATTCTCAAAATACTTGTGTCCCAGAAAATGAAATTAATACCAAATCCAGCTGTCACCAAGTCATAGGGAGCAAAAGGACGTCTAAGTAACCCATATTGAAAGCCTAGATGAGATATAGAGATCACATCTAAGAAAACAAAAATGATCCGGAATTTCGGAAGGATTCACTTTATTTTTAACGTTTCTTGTGAATTAGAGATCTAAACAATCATATCATGACTCAAGCATGATTTTCAGACATCATAATGTATCAACCCTGATACAAGTATCTATCAACATTTCAGTGAAACTCCATAATGTTGCAACCCTTTAGTTTAGATATTATCTTGTGCATTTCCTTTCGGTATAACTAATAATAAAATTAAAATAATTGTACTAAATTTGCTCAATTGATAGGTACGGCTATTTTTAGTATTTGGATCAATTTTGAAAAATTTATAACTAAAAGCAGTTTTGCGTGACCAATATGAGAGTGTTTCCAATTTCAACTCTTTCAAAAAAGCTCTATTGAACTTATTCCCATTAGCTTCAATTTTGAAATCCACATAGAGTGAGAGAGTTCTCAAAACTTTAATATATAAATTATCGAAAATACAACACCAAGGTACAATACTTTCACACACAAAAAAAAAAAAAAGGAAAAAAAAAAGACAATTGAACAATAACGTAAATGTAGCGAACTTATTGGAGAACAAACGAGAGTTTCTCCTTATTCATGCATGCATAATCATAAGTCAATCTTGGTAGATTCTTAGGAGTAGTTGTTGAGATGAACAGCTGATCATCAGTTAGACTGAGCCAGAAGTACAAAGCCACTGACCAACGAAGAGGGCAGTGCAGTTAAGATTTGGGTTCACAGAGTTGAAGAAGTCGGTTGTCAAGTTGAACATTTGTGTCACCTCAAAACATGTGTCTCCGCTTTGCACGCCATAGACTGAGTCACATTTTGGAACTTTTGTTGCTGGCTCCCCAAACCCAACTGCTCATTTCAACAAATAAATTTTAGAAACAAATAAACGTAGAGTATATATATTACACACACACACACATATATATATATGCACTATTAAATAATTCGTTTAAAATGTTATCTAGTGCTCCCTTTTCCTTGGTTTAATTATGAATTTTTCCTAATTAACCACACATTCTAATTCTTAAACCAACTTACACTCAAATAATCGGCTTTCCACTATGGAGAGAGTAAGGAGAAGAGAGAGCATCAAAACCAAGTACAAAGTGACACTGGTTTTGTTGTTAGAGTTGGCCATCCTCTTCTATAAATATTTTTTTGTTTTTCTTCCTTGAATATGGTTTATAAACTATATCTAAGTTCTAACTCTTCCTTCTGTGTGTTTTGCACTCCTTGAATCCCTCCTATATTTATAGTGGCAATTTGGTTTAAAGACCTGCAATGTTTGTCCAAGAAGTCCGATATTATTAACAAGAGAATTAAAGCCGGCATTTCTATGCCGCTTAGCTGTTGATTCTCAATTTATCACATTTCTGCCACAATTTACAATGACAATTATTATTATTATTATTATTTTTGTCCCACTGCTTTCTTGGGGAAGGAGGGGTTGATATGACCAATTGTGTGGATGTAACGGTAAATTCACAGACGGATTATAATTAGTTATTCTATAACATGCGATTGATATAAACAATGTAAGGATTTTAATACTTTACACGTTTAATTTTGGAAGTTAATTAGTACATCGATATATACATATATAAGTAGAATTTATGAGTTGGTCAATTACAATACTATTGTTATATTGTTTCTACAGGAGGGAAAATGAGAAGAAAGCAGTACTGCTGCATCTATATTGTCCAAGCCCATGTTTTCTTCAACAAGCAAAATCAATTATAACATTAGCTGTAGACATGTTTGGCCATATGGCTTTTTCATTTTTCGTTTGGCAATTTTATGGTAGGGTATAGCAGGATTCTGCTTTAAAAATATTGGGTTTGTATCAGAAACTGTCAGTTATATATTATTATTATTATTATTATTATTACATCTAAATGTTTTAGAAACGTCGGTAGGAGGATCCTTTATTTGTTGTAAAGCGTCAACTCCAGGCTGCGAGACAAGCGAGGAGACCAAAGTACACAATCTACATCAGCAAGGATCGAGTCCAATCTCAGCAAGCCATAAAAAAGATACTTTTGATTTAGATCTTAGATGCAAAAAGTACGTAATGATACTTCTTCCTCGCTTGGATAACTTGGTGGACATTATGAATATATATATAATATAACTAGAACCGGTTATATATTAACACTTACAAAAAGTGATAATACAAAAAGTAGATAAATAGATAACAAGCTGCAACTTAATTAAACTAAAGTTTTAATGTGAAAAACTCGTACAGTGTAGTGGGGGACCAGATTTAGCATATCCACTTTAGTACATGGCCAATTTTTGCGAATTTTAAATAAAATTACTCAAAAATGATTATAGACATACATAACATAAAAATAATTCCAAACTCAGCTCAAATTCATTCAAACATGTTGTAATGGCTGGTACAGAGAGTGAGAGAAGAAATTACAAAGGTGCGATATTATAATAAAACAACATTTCTATGAAGCAAAAAGGTTAACTAGAATTTTGCTCGACAAATAACTGAGATAATCCTATACAATTGACATAGCTGATGAGGCAGCCAAAAAAAAAAAAAAAAAACTTTTACAGTCAAAAGTAATGTAATTAAAGCGTTTAGCTTTGTGTCCAACAATTAAAGTACATAACTTTGAGAAGCGACTCCTCAGCCGCCGCTTGCTTTCTACTGTCAGTTCGGCCAAGTCCATTACTAGGAGGAGGACTAGTTGTTGAATCAGCTTCACCTCCACTGCCTGAGAAGTACTTTTTGTGTCCGCCGTTATGCACAGTTGAGACACAATAACTCCATTTGGAGGAGGACCTGTAATCTCCTTGGCCTTCCATTGTATTTCTCGCCACATTAACGCCTCTGCTTGAGCAACTCATTCTTTGAATGATGATTCTTTCTTATTCCTAGTGAGTAGGTTCCAATTGGGATGAGACTTAGACTCCTTCCAAGTTTGTATATCGGTGTATGTATATATATATATATATATATATGGATTTTGGGAGACTTAATCAGTTGGCTGCCAAAAGCGGTTTCTGAGTTTTGGATAATCCCATAAGCCAAAACCAGTGGAATTAGACCATGGATTCTGGCTTTACTGGTGGCGGGGTTTGGTTGTTTTCCTTTTTTTTTTTTTTTTTCTCTTGACAAGTGCTAGCAGTAGCACCTAGCAAAAAAAATGCACGCAATATGTATAGCTGTTTGCATTTTATATACCTTCTTTGGTGTCTTGTCAAATAGATAATATTCATTGGTACTCGGTTATGTGGTTTAGTGTCAAAGATAAATGTGGTTTAGTGTCACAGCTTTGCTTATCTTTGAAGTTCCTAGTTTAAGGAATTAAAGGCCTTAATTAATTTTATTTATTTCTATTAAGAGCAATAGAATCGCCGAAAACGATCAAATAAGTATATAAATCAGCCATCCTCAATGTGAGAATTATGTTAACTATAAAATACTTCGACATAAGGAAAAATATCACACCTACCTTCGTCTTTTTCTCAACTTCTCTCTATACTCTAAAACGATTACTAGATTGATCTGTGTGATAAACTCTATATATCAAAATAATAATTAGACTCAACACAATCATTATTAATAGTTCTCAATTCACAGAAAAAACATGTTCATTTTTAAATATTTTACATTTATCAATGAGTCCAAATCTGCTGTCATATTTTTCTGTTTCAAAAATTATCCTTTCAATAAGCTTTTGACAACTTATCATTTTATTCAAGAATTTTTAATGTTTAATATTTTTCATGTGACTAAACTCTTAAATTCAAATGATATACCATGATATTATTTGGGGACAGTCAATGGTATAGAAAATAAATTGGTAAGAGTAGATCTCGATTGTTTATCAAGCACTAATTAATGTGACCCAGTACATTATGTGCACATCGAATGAATCTCGATCACTAATGTTGCATTGACCAATAATATATATTATTTATTACAAACGTAGGTGGTGTCGACGTGGCATTGGGAGATGTCTTTCCTTTCAAAGAGACACTCCACCAAACTAGTCTCCTCCAAAAATCAGCGGCATACTCTTTTTTCTTTTTTCTTTTTTCTTTCTTTTGTTTTTTTGTGCGCGCGCGCGTGTGTGGAAGATGTATTCTAATTTCGACCCTTGGAAAATCCCTCAACACTAAATTGTTTTTGCAAGGCAAATGTAAAAAAACATAAGTTGACAAAGGTACGGTGGTAACAAACATAATCAATCAGTTAATCATGGGGAAATAAGGATATAAGAGAAGGGGGGGAAAAAAAAAAAAAAAACACGAAGTCCAAACCTGAAGAATCCAAAATTAGCCAAAATAGAACTTCATTTTACCAATACTTAATAGGAACACTTGAGAGAAACTGACACAACAATTTTAGTCATTTACATCTCATAAGACCCGTTTTATTTTTCTTCAAAAAAAAAAAAAAAAGAGAAAAAGAAAGAAAAGGAACAAAATCACTTTATCTACAGGCAGGTATAACAAGCCAAGAGTACCCCGCTTACAGGAGATTCTCTAGTTCAATTTTTTTTTTATTTTTTTCCTTTTTTCCTTTGTTTTTCTTTTTACACCGAAATATATTGTAAAAGTCCTAGTGATTTTTCTCGGTACAACATTCTTCATGTTACAAGAAAATATAGAATGATAGATATTGATTCTAAGCAGTAGATAGACTCTCATCCAATCACAGATTAAAAAAAAAAAAACAACCGCAAGGAAAGAAGCACCACCTTTACACCGAGTCCACTCCTTCGACCTGCTGTCGAGCAAGATATCTTTCCCTCCGCTCTTTCTGTACATCAAAATAAGATGGAAACATATGAATTTCATAAAAGAGTTTATTTATTTCACAAGGAAGAAATTATAGTGTACAAGACTTACCCATTCATCTATTACGAGCCCTTCCCCAATAATCTTTGGACCCGCATCTTCCGGCGGTTTCTTGCGAGCCTCGAGTGCTGCATCAGCTTCATCTAGCTGGCGCTTCAACTTTTCCAGAGTCTTGAAGAAACAAAGAATCAGCACTCTTTAGTACGCATTTCAAGCATGTTTTATGATTTTGACTCTTGCAAAAGAAAGTGTACAAAAATTCATACCGGACTTGGACGCTCTGGATCTAGAAAAACAACACGCAATATCTGTTCTATTGCAACTTGTTCCTTCTGCTCATCGAACTGCACCCAACAAAGAATATCTCAGATGCTTAAAAGAATATGCAAGAAAATTTAATCAACGATAAAGTAAAGAACATCTTAGATTACATCCACAGAAGCTAATTACAAAAAAGATTTTACACACGTGATAATACAAGTCAAATCGGGAAGAGGAAACTGAATGCAAATGACTTGAAGGGAAACGAAAAGTCTCGTGTCACAGAGGAGCAACCAAAAACTTGAATGAGATTGAACTTCAATGGTTTAAACTCCCATCAGAAATAACTACGGCTTCTTTATAGGCAAGATACAACAACAATTGGTGCTGATTTGTTAAGAGAGAAAAGTTGAATGAGCGAGGGAGTGAGAGGATTGGTGTTCAAATTTTGGGACCTATGGTTGTTTGATAGGAGAGAAGAGGGGGGAATGGATTCGGTGAGGAACTTCAAACCCTTCAAAGAACCCCAATTTTAATCTCTCCTGATATCGAGGGGATTAGAGGAGGGAATCTATAAGCCTAAGACTCACACAGAAATGCATATCCATCAAGTGCGAATTGCATATCAAAGAGAAGGGAAGTACTCTATGCGTATCCGTTACATAGATCCTTCAAATTTAAAAAAGCGGATAATGTCACCAAGTGTAACAACATGATGAACGTTAGTAACGGGAAGAATATTTGCAACGCACCAGCTCAGGTACATATTCCATTGGTCCTTTCACCTTCAAGCTCATGATTTTAAACTTGACCTTGCTCTTTTGATCTACCAGTTTTTCATTATTCTCTGGAAGCTCCACAAACTTGAACACTGTAATCCATTTAGAAAGAAGGTTAACATGTTTAAAAAGAAGCATTGAAAAACTTAAAAAATCAATTGGACAAAAAGATTAAGACAGTTATAGTTATTATTTTCAATTATAAAAGAGGAACCAAAATCATACAGAGAATATTACCAGTTGCTATGATACTCTCGCCAGGAGAAAGAATAGCCCCAGGAGGACGCATGAAACAACTTTTCGGTGCAGTAGTTTGAAACTAAAGCAAGAAAACAAAAAACTATCAGAGATTTAAATCAGGAAGATGTCTCAATTTCAACTAAATATAGGCATCGTTCCATAGCAAAAAATTGATAAGAAATAGAACACTAATTTATGCCTTGATTTGGAGACATGTTAATGCAAAGAAAATTCCAAGGAAATAAGAAAAAGAAATGCAAATCCTCAAATTGAGTCGGTACCTTGAATGCTACATGGGATTTGCTTGTGTTTTTAATTCTAATCGCACTCCGGACCTGCTTACCGGGTTCACCTTCAAAAGAAAAATAAATTTTAAAAAAAATTACACAGGAATAACAGAAATCACAGAATACAGACAAAAACTATTAAAAGAAAAAAATTTTGATTCCACACAAGTGAGAGCATCACACACAAACAGAGTTCTTAACATGTTCCTTTAGTAAAGCTATTGAGAATTCGATCATTAAGCTTCCTAGAAATGCGATTGGAGGATGTCAAATTTTCTCTCACTACAAAGCCATTTTCACATATCAAACTCTAAAATATTGACTACAAATAAGGAAAATTTCATAAAGAAAATATAGTTGGATTTTTAGAACTATCTCAAATGCATTTGCATTTCTCGAGTAACTAAGTCAAGGACAGCAAAATTCCCATGAAATTAATATATATAAATAAATAAATAAATATATATATATATATATATATATATATATAAGGAACGAAAGAATTATAATCGAACTTTCAATATTTGGGTATCAACATAATTAGGGGGAAAAAGTTAAATCTTTAAACAAATCCTAATTTCCAAACAGCTTAATCGACAATTTATTCTTGCAACAGAGTCGCATGTCAATTCTTCTTCTTCTTCTTCTTCTAATTTGTCCAATTAAGGCAACAAAATCAGCTCAGAAGCACATAAAATTAACTAATCAAAAAATTCCAAAATAGATCAAGCCCCAAAACCAATTAGATCGCGCTTTTCACCAAAAGAAAAATATTTACCAAAAAAGAGGGATAAATTCAGAGACTTTTGAAAGCCAAAGAAAAGAAGTAAAGAAAAGAAAAGACATACAAGGGAAGTAAAGCTTGTTGGAGGGATCGAGCTTGAGGCGACGTCTGGTCGGAAGCAGCGACCTGGCGACGGAGGAGACGGAGCTGGAGCTGTGAGGATGGGGACCGTCTACATGCGAGGAGGTATGGTGGTGAGCAATTTGGGAGGAAGAAGAGGAGGAGAAAGTGGCGGTGTTGGCCGCCGATTGGCGAAACGGCCTCTTGAAGAATCCCCAGAGTTTGCCGCCGTCCGACGACGACGAAGACTTCCGGTCAGCTATGGCCATCTTCCCAGATCCTCCAAAACCAAAAATCTCAGAGCATTTGGCAGCTGAAACTGCGTCGTTTTCAAACTCTCCGCGTCAGAATTCTAGCTTTTTGTTGTTGTGGTTGTGGGTTGTTGGAGGGGTGGGTTGCTTGCTTTTTAGGAAGCTGCGTTTCGGAAGTGCGGGGTCTCCTCTCTGGTGTAGTCGGAACTCAGGGGATGGATTTAATTGTATTTGACCAGTAGCGTTCACATCCGACCACCTTTTTTCTTTTTCTTTTAATAAATAAATGTTTACCTTTTCCATTTCATAAAGAGAAACGACGTCATTTTACAGACGATGCCCTCTTTTTTCCACCTCCTTTTCCTTTTTTTTTCATTTTTCTTTTATTTTTATAATTTTCTTTTTTTTTGGGTTTTGCTGCCGTGTCGCGTTTGTTTGACATCAAACAAAGAAATGAACAATGGGGATAGGAAAGGACAACCCGTTGACGTTGGACTATTCTGTTGAGTTGACTTGGCCCCTTTTTTTTTTTTTAATGACTAACATAACAAGCACATACAAATAAATTTTTGTACCACAGATTAATCACAAAAATCTTTCAGAGGATGAACTAAGTAGATACATAATTATACCTTATTAAATCATAATTTTTAGGTAAATACTAATTAAAATAAAATTTGTGGGTATTTATAAACCAATCAAGATTCTCACTCCACGCCGATGCACGACTCTCTAAGTAGCTATAAGTTTTGCATTAGTTTAGATTTCCCTTGTATATCTTTTATTTTCTTTCATTTCATATTATTTTAATTTGCAATACTGTTGCAAATATAATTTAGTGATAATGACGTGATTACAGTTATAATCTAACAATAATTTTATATCTGACTCTATTGTAAGATGAAGAGTTTGAATTTTTCCACCTCAAGCATAAAAATAAATAATAATAATAATAGTATATTATATTAATCAATTAATATGGTTTTTTTATTTAATGACATAAGTTTTTAATTGATGTATTGTATCGAATTCAATTAGTTAATGCATAAATGATAAGTTAATCAGGTTAGAGTTGGTTGACTTTTAGGGCCCGTTTGGTATCTTCATTCATTTTAAACTAAACTGTACTTTTTTCATCATGTTTTTTGTCTTTTCTGAAAAAGTTTTTTGTCTTTTCTGAAAAAGTCAACAAAAATTACTATTTAAACTTAAAAATCTCAACTCAACTCAAACTAAACTCATACACCAAACACCCCCTTAAAAGACTAATTATCTTTTTTTTTTCTCTTTCATTTCATATTATTCTAAATTTTTACACTTGTTATAAATATAATCTAGCAATAATGACGTGATTGCAGATATAATCTAACAAATAATTTCATGTTTGAATTTATTATAAGATTAAGAATTCGATTTTTTCTAACTTAAGCATAATAATAATAATAATAATAATAATAACAATAATATATTACATTAATCAATTAATATGGTTTTTTATTTAATAAG
This sequence comes from Ficus hirta, assembly GCA_038430175.1. NCBI lineage: Eukaryota > Viridiplantae > Streptophyta > Magnoliopsida > Rosales > Moraceae > Ficus > Ficus hirta. The sequence goes on along the minus strand of CM076589.1, from coordinate 8,701,897 downwards.
ACGTAAGTTTTTAATTGATGCAATATTGTATCCAATTCAATTAGTTTATGCATAAATGATAAGTTAAACAAGTTGGAGTTTGTTGACTTTTAAAATATTAGTAATAATTTTTGTTATTTTTCAGAAAAAGATAAAAACTGATATGGAAACTTTTGATCCGAAATGATATACTAAATGTACAATTAAATTGTTTTTATTTTTATTTTTTAAACACTCAAGTTGTGTAATAATTTATCTTTATTTTTTATGAGAGAATTTACAGTAGGATGTTTCTATTTTTGAGATCATTAATCTCAATTATATGATTTACATAAGATGGTATTTACAATAAAAGAAAATCTAATTTTTATTGTTAAAAATATATATATATATATATACTTTAATATAAATACTACGTCCATAATTAATGATTTAAACTATAAATTCATAGTTTTTTTTTTAACTATATTACTTAATCTAAATTTTAAGATCATCATGAATGAATAAACCAATAATACATCACCCAACTATAAAACCTCTCCATTTAAAAATTTGTCATACACTCATAGGATCAATGTGAATGCAATGACATTTGAGCACTGCTAACGGACCGAATTGGTCGCCGCTTACCAGGAAGAAGAAAAAGAAAGAAAAAAAAAAAAGGGCATTCTTATCCCTCCATTCTGATGGAAAATACATCTAAACTTTGGGCCCCACCTTATATTGATAACTAATATGTTGTGTATTATTATCCTTCTTTTTTTTTTTTTTTTAAATAATTATTATCATCATTATTATTTGGGAGGAGCAAAGCAATCAAAGCCTAGATTGGAGGCAAAGGTGAGACTTTGGGCAATTTAAAATACAAAATGGACCACGACCGCAATTAAATATTATTTTGTGCAATGAGAAAACAGGTGAACATATTGATTTATGCATTTAAATATAAGAAAGTGACAAAGGCCATAATTCTAGTATGAATTATAAGAGAGTTATGCGCATAAACGTGTTTGTCTGTATTAGTAATAAACTTAAATGTAACAGTCATAGATATTTAAAAGATCATCTTTCATCTTTTAAATGTCCAAATAACATGCTTAATTTACACGATGGCACATATTTTAATTTGTACTTTTCTTTTTTTTTTTTTTTTTTTTTTTAAATTGTTTAAATCACACTATTGTTATTGTAGTGGGGGGGAAAAAGTTCAATTCTACAGACGTGATTGCACACGGTTTCTCATCACTTTGTATTTTGTTTCTTACACAAGTAGCAACACAACAAAATTGAACTCTGGATTATTGTTGTTGTTGTTATTGTTGTAGTTTTTTTTTTTTTTTTTTTTTCTTTTTTTCTGTTGCTAAGTCAAGTCAATGTTAAGTGGTGCGATTCTTTTTTCTTTTCTTTTTTTTTTTTTTTGATTTTTTTTCTGTTGCTAAGTCAAGTCAATGTTAAGTAGTGTGATTCTTTTTTTTTTTTTTTTTGGATTTTTAAATTCTTAAAAAAGTAGTGAGTCTGACTCTTGAGTCCTAATTGATGATTAGGGGTGTGTTTCGAACCTCCATTATAATTAAGGATGAAAATATTGATATCGATATAATTATCGATGTTTTAATTTATGGATATTATCGACGATAATGTTGATGTTGAAAAGATACCCCAGAAAAAATAGATAATAATAGAAATTATGATTTTTGCTCAAACTTTATAAAATTTTAAAACAATCAATATTAATTTATGTGAACAAATTAGTAGTTGCATGTATAACTTAACTAGTGATAATTCCATATGACTTTTGATATAAATATAAAGTTCGAATCCTCACACTATCAATTAAAGAAATTAGTTGAACTAATTAAATAATAAAAATAAAAATAATATATTATCTAATCGAATACAAGTTTTATAGCATAGTATAATGAAAATGTCAACAATGTAGTGGGCATTTTTAATTTATGATTATAACCTAAATTTTTTCATTGTTTTTTCCAAAATTCGTTTGTTTCATCATCTCATTTCTAATTCACATCTCTCTCTCTCTCTCTCTCGAAATCCACATCTTTTTTTTTCTTTTTCTTCCATTTAAAAAAAAATTCAAAAATTTAAAAGTCTATAACTTTTTAATTTTAAATTAAAATAAGATAATTTTTATATCTAAATACTGATAATGATGAGATGACTAAAATAAAATCCATAATGATTTTTTTTTTCTAATCACATCTAAAGTTTTTAGTCTGTTTAAATATCATAACTCATTTTCAAATATATTTTAACCAACACATTTCTTATCTTATAAAAAAAATTCCAAAACTTCCGCTCCAGTTGATATTTCAAATGGACTTTAGTTGCTTTCCAGTACTCTATGTGCAAAACACGTCAAAACAAAACCAAGCTGGATTTACTTTAAAAAATAAAAATAAAAATCAAGTGGACAAATAGAAAGGAAACCAAAAAAAAAAAAAAAAAAAAAAAAAAAAGAAAAGATCGCCTCATTGAAACAAAGATAATATACAGACCAATTAATTGCCTTACAAATTAGTAGAGTTGTAAACAATGTTTATTTATTTATTTTATCTCTCTCTCTTTCTTTAACTAAACCCAGAAAGAGGGAGAGATCAAAATTGAAACTCGGAATCATCCCATTGAAGGACAGCAGAATCGATGTTCTGTTCTCGTTTGAGCTTATCTTTGACAAACCAGTCGCATACCCTCCCGGCATTTAGCTCCTCAATCGGACATCCTTCTTGCTCTGCTATCACTCTTAGCAGATTCAAGGACGATATCTGCAGTTACCATAATACACCTTTTTATGCATATATATATATATATATATGTGTGTGTGTGTGTGTGTATAAATACACGGCATAAGAATTATAAAGAGAGAGAGAGAGAGAGAAACAGCTATATACATATATAGAGATATATATACCGTTAAACGGCAAAGAAATCGCTCGTGAGTGCTGAGGTCAGACATTTCCACTAGCCCTGCCTCTTCAAGAGTCAGGAAAGTACGCCTTTGGCTCTTCTTTTCTCCTTCCCCTGCAGTGCCACTGCTACATCCTCTTATGCCAATCAGTTTTCTCCTCTGTACTACGTTGTTTAGTCGAATTCTCCTTTGTGTCTGTTTTATTCTTTGAAGCTCCGAAGGGCTAGAGAAAATTGCTGATTGGAAATTGGTCTTGCAAGGTTTCAGTGATAACATTTTTCTTTTCTTTTTCTTTTTTTTTTTTTTGATGTACGGTGCTAGGGATGACAAGAAAAGGATCGGTAGAGGCTTATCGGGATTGTGTTTGAAAATTGTATGTTTGATGTGTGGTGGAGAATCTGGGGATGAAAAGTAACATTATCTCCGGTTAGGGTAAATTTTCTCGCTGCCAAAAACAAACCTTTATCTTTGATTTTTACCAAGTGGCAAGGATGTTAAAAGTTCTCAGTCGGGTCAATTACAAATTTACAAGGCCACAAGTCCGCCTCGTTACTACAACTAGTGAAAGTAAAAAATTTGAACTGCTTTTGATTGATATTTTTTTATTGAATTCTCGGAACAAATTTCATTCACGGGCACAAAGATTGCTAGTCTTTCGTATTAAGGTGAGAATTTTCAAACGATATTATCGAGACCCCAAAAAAGGGCCAAATCTGTAGTTCTTTATCCTATATTAAAAAAAAAAAGAGAACCAGAAAGATAAGGATGTGGTACTTTCTAATAACCAAGTAAGACATCAATGCAAGCAATTTTTACAAAAACTTCAAGCGGACCATGTGTAGTTCTTTGCTTGTTCAACACACTTTCACATATTAAAATCTCCGTTACCAATTGAGCACCATCTTTATCAACAAACAATTTTTTTTTCTTTTTTTTGTTTTTTGTTTTTTTCTTTTTTTGGCCTTAAAGCTACGATATTGATAATGAACCAAGAGATTTTCTTTTTGAAGATCAAATGAATTAACAGAATTCACGCTAACAAAGTTTTTTAAACTATTTTTTTCAACTTTAACCTTTTCTCTCTCTCATCAAACTTCATCATTCAACAACACGACCATGACTGAGCATCACATGTTGAACACATAAAAAGAGAGAGAGATCAAATTATCTTCCGCTTGTATATATATATATATATATATATACACACACACATGTGGACAAAAAGTATGCACAGCTAAAGTTTGTAATTTACAAACAAGTCCCTTAATTAGGATAGATCTAATCAACTGTACATTCAACTTGATCTATGATAAACATACATACATAAATACATATATACGAATATATATATATATATATATATATATATGATGTATTAGTTAGGCCCCCAACAGCTCAAGAACATGACGGTCCTGAGAGACTCCTCGGCCTGTTTACGCCAGTCGTCCTTGATAGAAGAACTGCCAGAATATTCAGTCGATCCAGAGAAACGCCTCACCTGCTTCGAACAAGAAGAAGAAGAAGAAGAAGAAGAAGGAGACGAAGCGGAATCTCTGAGAGCCTTCACGTTGGAAACCTGGTCTTTGATCTCCTGCACCGCTCTTTTCCCTGCCTGGTACATCACTCTGCTTGCATATCTCAAACTCATCACAATTCACACCACGTATTTTGATCCAATTCTTCGTTTGGGATAAGAATATCGCTAATACAATTGTCTGTCTGTCTGTCTGTCTGTCTGTCTCTCTCTCTCTCTCTATATATATATATAGTTGGTGGACTGCAAGAGCGGAGGAATAGGTAACTGACGGCTGAGGGAGGGGGACTAATGGATCTGATTTTGCAGCGGAATTGTTCAAAACGAGGGGCAGTGGGACCTGGTTAGGGGATCAAGGGACACGTGTCAAGTTATGACTGGAAGTTTGGATAAGAACAACGGTATGGCCTTACGTAGGATTTTTGGAAGCTTCTTTCCTGCTGGATTCTTCTCGAGTTTGCGTTATTGATTGCCTTCATGACTCGTCTCACAGATATTTTTGGCTGCCCGTTTAACTAATTTTTTCCTCTAATTGATTTTTGGATTGATAAGTATTTAGAAATTTGGGTCTTTAAATTTATCCGTCTTACATCTTTTTTTTTTAATTTTCTTTTTGCGCTCAAGAAAAAAGAAAGAAAAAGGTTTTATCCTTATCTTCTCATTCAGTCATCTTTTTTCTTTTTAATAGATTTGATTTATACTAAAACAGAAATTTGGTCTCGACGACTATTTAGCTCACGGATATATTATTAATTTCTGTGGTTACTTTTCTCTCGATCTTTTCCAACCAAAGGTTTCTTTTTTTCTTTTTTTTTTTTGTTTTTGTTTTTTTGTTTTGTTTTTGTTTTTGTTTTGTTTTTGTTTTGTTTTTGTTTTTGGCTTTTTGCACAAATAAGAACCCATGTAAACGGCAACAATTTGGAAATAAACTACTCCCTCAAAATAATCTACTTAGCTTAAACTACATGCCCTTTCTTCTAACTTCAATAGCAAATCCAACCCGAAAACATCATGTCGTTTAGCTGGATATAAACGACAACACACTTTTCGACCCATACACACTTTTCGACCCATAAGTGCTGGGTCTTTTATACTTTTTTATACATTTTTTTGGGTGAGTTGGGTTTATACCTAAAATCAACGACAACCATCTTTCCAAATGTGAAAGACATGTCGTTAGTTCGACATAACAAAAATAACTTCCACATAAAAACTACAAGTCGTTTTTTTGACTTGAACAACACAATCCTACATGACAACGACATGTAACATGTGGCAAAAGGGAGGCAAAGTAAGCTAAGCTTTTGTTTGGTGTTCCAATTGAAATTCAAAATTTTCATCTCAAATTTTTTTTTTCAGAAAAATTAACAAAAATTATAACTAATTTTAAAAAAGTCAACCAACTCCAACTTAAAATTTTAATTTCTAACTAACGAACCAAATGGTGTCTAAAAGTTTGAACTAAAATTACGGTCTAAATTTTTTTTATCCTTATTTATCTATTTATGTCTTGGATTTTTTTTCCTCAATGAACTAAGTTTGGACCAAAGTTACATTTAATTTTTAAAGTTTAGAGTTTAAATTTATTGCGAATTTATACAATAATATATAGTTCATTTTTTTAAATTTACTTGGGATATTACATATCAAATATGAGACCTTCCAGCCAAAAAAAAAAAAAAAAACAAATGAGTATTTTGTCTTGAATAAGAAAGGTTGTTGTTTTTTATTTTTCTCCTTTTTCGTTTGCTTAATGGATACTTATAATGTATCCGTTTTACGTAGTTTTCCAAAATTACTTCTTCGTTTAATTTTCTGATATATATTTTTTGGAGCTTTTTTTTTTTTTTGTTAAATACTTGTCAGTAAAGCGACCTTAATAAACGGCTATACTTTGACATAAAATTACATGTCATTCTTCTGATTTTAACAACAAATCCTAGCCAAAACAAACGTCTGTTAATTTGGATTAAAAAAAAAAAAAAACTACAGCAAACCTTTTTGTTCAAAAGTGTTTTCACTGCTTTGGCGTTTTAACTTAAACCAATGAGAACAAAATTTCCAAAATCCAAACGACATGTCGTTTATTCGCATAAATGGAAACAACTTCGGTAAAATCCTCGAGGAATACCATGTGGTCAATAGATGACCATCGGTTTTTTTTTTTTTTTTTTTTTTTTTTTTTTTTTTTAATTTTTTACTGAAACAAAAAACAGAATTTTGATCTTAGCAAAAATAACAACGGAAGTTTTGAAAATGTTCAATCAAACGACATGTCCTTGGACGTTAACAATCACAAATTCTTTGACCAACGAGCGTAGAGTCCTACATCACTAATTATTGAGCTATTACGGTGTTTGTATAGATTTGATACCCATTTTATTTAAGCTAGCTTTTTTAAATGAGTTTTATTAAAATATATTTAACCTAGCATTGGAGCCCGATGGTACCCATGAGTTTGGAATTGCTCTTCATTTTTTTAGTGGTGAGTTTGGACTTATTCTTCATTTTTCCTTTTTACTTTTTTTTAATAATATATGTAGACAGCAACGGACTTGTTTACCCATGAGCGCCCGGTCGTTTTTACTGGAGTAAACGACATCGTTTATTATATTATGACAAAAAAGCACGTCGTTTTTTAGCTTGATCATAAGTTCATAATGAACTTTTTGAACCTTGGTCTCAATCAGCCATCAGGTTCGTCTTTACCCAAAATGGCCAATAACATTTTTCAGTGAAACTACTTGTCGTTTACTGAAGTAAAGAAACTACAAGTCGTGCAATTGCTTGTACATAAAACAACGACTTGTCGTTGACGTAACTCCTTGGCGGAAAAACGACATGTCGCTCCCCGCTCCAGTACTCCGAAAAACGAACTTCTCTTCTTCCTTCTCCTGCCGCCGAACAAAGCCTCTCTCTCTCTGTCTCTATCTCTTCACGGAAACAAAACCCAAAGCTTTTCGTTCCTTGGCTTCACCAGCGACCTTCGAACAGAGTGGAAGGCCAATTTCTGCAGCGAACCTTTTTGGAACGACGGGAAATTTTAGACACCTTCAAATTTTGAGGTAGGTTCCTTGCTCTGAAATTTCCCTATCCAATTGGTGTTTTCTTCTTGATCTCAATTCCAAGTGTGATTAAATCTTTTTTGTCATTCCTTTTTTTTTTTGGGGAAAAAAAAAAAAATCCCACTTCTATAATCCCGAAATTCTCAGTACTTAGATATGAGCCTACTGAGATTTTTCTTGATAATATTCTTGTTAGTTCTGAAAACTAATGAAATACATTTAACTAAAACCAAAATCCAACTGAGATTTTTTGGACTAAAAATGGCCTTACCCTTAAGCAGACTCTGCTTGCTCGTGATGAGTGCTTTCAGAAATGACATATTCATGAAAATGTCTTTTTATTTTTTTTATTATTTTTTATTTTTAATGCTGATATAGTTGGGGTTTAGGATTTCTGTGTGTTTCTTTGAGGTGTTTTTTCTCACTTAATTCAAATATTTTCACTAGCTCTTTAAACATGTTTATTTATTTATTTACTATTTTCTTTTGCTTGACAGATCACAGATGGCTCTGAGAGGAGTGTGGCAACTTCAAAAACTGATAGTGAATCACTGTGACTGGGGAGGAAGTAGTAGGGGTATCAGGTATCTTCTTTTTAAATCATCATAGCTTTGAAAGGCTGTGCAATATACTGAATTATCCTCTGCAAGGTTCATGAGAAGAAAGACGAATCCCTGAAATTTATCTATAGTTTCCACATGTTGTTATGTGTAGATGTACAGAGTAATGGAATGATAATCATGAGAAATGGAATGATAATCATGAGAAAAAGAGGCCTTTTTTTTTTTTCCTTCTTTAATCTTTGTTCACGCCTTGTTCATTTTCTGTGTCATGAAAAACAGATTTGGTTGGATAGTCATATCAGTTATGTTACAAATCATTAATTCTAATCGATGGTGCTAAAACTTGCGGTTAATACTAATCACTTGCTATCAACTTTAAGCATTTTGGTACTCATGCTATATGTCATCTCGGCGAGGCCCGTATGTGGATTTGTTCAGAACTCTCCTCTTTTCTTCTTTCTCCCCATCTCTTGCTTTGGCGGCAAACTTTTTTTTTTTTTTTTTTCCAAGCCTTTTGTGTTCGGTTTTGAATGTATTGGTTAGCATTGAACATTCTAGGGCATTTATGGAGTCACAGCTGCCAGTGTTTAGAGAGAAGAATCCTCAGCTAGAGGTGGTTACTGAGCTCATTCGTGGTCAGCACCCGCTTCTGAAAGGCTTTTACAGTGAGACTCTCTCTCTCTTAAACTCACACACACACATGAGTATAAATATGAGCTATTTGTAAGCGCATTAGAAAAGTCTTCAGAATTGTAATGACGGTTTCATGTGCCATATTCGCAGAGAACAGAAGCGAACGGGTGATATGCGTGAAGAATATGGACCCAGAAGAGATTCTTCAACATGCAACAAGCCTAAGAAATTCGTTGGGAAGAAAGGTGGTGAAGCTGAGGACTAGGCATGTAACCCATCACCCTAGTGTGCAAGGAACATGGACAACAGATGTGAAATTTTGAGTTTGAGGTGAAACAAACGAATTCACGACGAGCTTCCTTCAGTTTATTCTTGGCAGTTACCACCATGTATCGATAACCATGACTGGTTCTCAGCTTTTGAGATTACTTTGAGTTTGCCCCTGCAGTTTGACACAGTTCAGATTCTTTTCTTTTTCTTGCTTCTATTGTCCAATAATATTCTACTGGTTCACTCAAGCATGTTTTAACATAAGAAAATCATGGCCGCGTGATCAGAGCGCGATCATCTGGGCTGTAGAGAATCGTTCTTGGCTGGTTCTCTGGCTGGGATGGTTGTCTTACAGGTCTTGTTCCCATCCAACAACAACAAATGGCGTAGTTTAAACAGAGACCCAAATTGGTGATGCGTAAGAAGAAAATCAAACTCTGTCTTACATTGAATGTTAAATAAAGAATTTTAGGGGGTGCAAGTAAGGGACAAAATTGTAAAAAGTTTTGTAATAGGAGCAAAATCAAAAGGAGCCTTTGTGCCGGCCTCATGTACCTCCAGCCCGGCATGTAATTTATCAGGACATAAACGACAAGAAGCTTTCGATCCATGGCTGTCACGTGATTTCCACCCAAACAAACAACAACATTGATTAAAAGTCAATCGACAAGTTCTTTAACGACATGACGTTAGTATGATATGAGGATAACGACTTTTACACAAAAACTACATGTCGTTCATTTGACTTGATCGGCAAAATCCTTCCTAACACCGACATGTAATTTATCGATAAATAAACGAAAAGAAAATTTTGGCTCACGATTGACCATCACGTTGTTTTTTAGTGTAACAAAACGACGACAGCTGTTTCAAACTTAACAAAAATGTTACTTTTAATTACACAAACGACGACGACTTCAACATAAAACTACACCTCGTTTCTTTAGTTGAACATAAAACTTATCAATTCTTTGTCGGATCGTTTTTATTGAAGTAAACGACATACGTAGTTTCAAGTCAAACGACAGCAACAACTTGTAAATAAAAAGCTATTTGCAGCGAAATCGTTTGGGATATCAATATGTCGTTCCAAGAGCGCTGCCTAGTCATTTTTACTGAATGAACAACTACCATTTTCTAAATGTCAAACGACATGTCGCTTAGTTGATAAACGGCAACAGCTTCAAGATTATAAAGTATAAACTCCATGACATGCACCCTGGAACGGCATGACACATACCGAGATGAACAAGAAACTTTTTTGTAAAGTCAAACTGCATGTCGTCAACTGATAAAACGAGTAAACAATCAACGGCATGTCGTCTAAAGACAAGATGGCAAACTCGGACTTATAAAACTACTTGTCGTTTAACTGACTCAAAATCTCAAAAAGAACACGTGAAGAAGTAGGTACTTAACGACTGAACGACGGCACAAGTCAGGTAACAGATCAAACTCCGACAGGAGACCGCTGTACATCCAACGGCCGATCTCAGTGTAACTACTTCCACTCTTCAGCTCCAAAAAGTCAGCGCCGTCGAATCCCCATCCATCACCATCCTGATTCCCGCCATGGGTCTCCTCACCTCCGCCTCTCACTTCTCCACCGTTCGATTCACTCGCTCCTCCTCCTCTTCCCCTGCTCCATTCCGCAGACAATTCTTCACAGTCAGGTTTCTCTCGATCTCCCCCTTCCCCATTCCGGCTTCCTGGTTTCTTCTGTTACGCTCTACTCCATCCATGGCTTCAATTTCAGGTCCAATCTTCCGTTTCCCAGCCACAAAGCCAGGTATCATCGAGAGCTCCAAGCAGCCATGGAAGTCGTCGAAAGAGCTTGTCGTCTTTGTCTCGACGTAGCGTATTCTCTTTATTCTCTCTCATTCTTTCTGTTTGGTTGCCGAGAAAATGTTGAAAAATGATACTTGTGTTGGTGATTTGTCAGGTGAAATCGTCGTTGTTTTCAAGTGATGGCCGTATAATCGAGAAGAATGACCAGACTCCGGTCACGGTCGCGGATTTCGGGGTTCAGGCTCTGGTCAGTTTGGGTAATTAAATCAGTCATTTGTTGCACATTACATTAAATTTTCATTTTCTTGGCAAATAGAATTAAGTTCTAATTCATATAGAGATGTTAAGGTTTATTTTTATTTCTATATAGCAGTTGATCCAAGAATTTCTTGCGTATAAATCACCGGTTTTGATTATTTTCTTTTGTGCAACATCAAAGTATTTCAATAATTTTGGTAATTATCACAAGTTAATCTAGACGAGGCCATGAGATTTGCCAATTGCCATTAGCATTTTGAGAATTCTAGACCTGCAAGTGAAATGCTTCTTTACTTCTAATGAATATCTACTGGAGTGAAACTTCACAAGTAGTGTAACTACTGTAGCTTCTGGTCTTTTGTTACAGAGCTTGGTAGCCTGTTCCCTTCAATTCCGCTGGTGGCCGAAGAGGACTCCGCTTCCGTACGTTCCAATAATCTAGCTGATTTAGTTGTAAATGCTGTAACTGGTAATTCCAGCGTTGCGCATAGATCATGTACAGAATCTGATGTGCTGCAAGCAATTGACAGAGGTGGAAAAGATGCATTTACTTTCGGAGCCGAACCAGCCACATATTGGGTTGGTATAACTAAGCGTTTATTTTAGTTTGAGTAAAAGGGAATGTTAAGGTTGTTCTTTATATATTTGTGGAAGAAAGTGTATATACATTGTGTATGGTAATGGGAACCATTGATACTAGTTGCATACTTTTTAAGGTGTTTTCAAGGTTCCAAGTGTTCATTATGGACAGTAGGACAGGAAATTTCTAGAGATGCACAGATTCTTCCGTACTACTTTATAGCAGGCTCTTTTCTACTTGAAATGTTCTTTTAGCATTATGATTATGTTTATACTTTCGATACCTAATCCTAGATTGTCAATGTAGGTATTAGATCCGATTGATGGGACACGAGGATTTCTAAAAGGAAGTGAAGCCTTATACGTGGTATGCGTTACTAATTTAGGAGCTTTTAATTGGTCCAATATCTGCTGAAAGTTTAGCAGCACCCATGGATAACTCTTCTTTGGACTGTCTGCACAATGCAGATGGTTGGCCATACAATTGTCGGGTTGTGCGATTATGCTTAGGCATGCCTAAGCTAAAATAATTGCTTTTGCTGGATTAGTTCTACACTTACAAAATCTTTGTTTCTTGTTTTTCTTCATTTTCTGGGGAAGTGTGTAATTTTCAGGTAGGTTTGGCTCTTGTAGTTGATGGAGATATTGTCTTAGGTGTTATGGGCTGCCCTAACTGGAAGAATGATTCTTCCAATACAGGGATCGTTATGGTTGCTCATGCTGGCTGTGGCACGTGGACGAAGCATTTGCCTCTTGCTTTCGATGGCAAAGTTAATTTGCCTTCTAGTTGGACCAGATGCTTTGTTGATCAGTATTCCTTATTCCACGAAGCGCGCTTTTGTATTCCAGATAGTCAGACATGGGATTTTTTGCCACTGTCTGCTTTGTACACTGCAACAACTAATGCTGATGATATTGGGGACAAACAAATTCTTCTTTTGCCAACATGTTGTGGAAGGTTGGCTATCTTTCCATCAATGGGACATGATCTCCCCCTTATATGCACCTTAGATATGGTATATAATTGTTTGTTAGCATTGTTGCGTATTTATTTTACTGACGAACTGAGAATCTTCAGAGAAAAAAAAAAAAAAAACTGAGAATCTTAAAGGTATGCCTCATCTTTTTCTTTTTCCCCTCTGCTAGGACTCATATTTCCTTATCTATTGAACTGGTCAATGAGTGTAGCCTTGTAGGCAATGCCTAGGCCATTTGCAGTATACTAATATATACAGAAAATACTTTAGAGATTTTTTAGATACATCTTGTGAACATTAGAAATCCTTCTGTCTAAATAACTGTTTCTGGTAAAGAAAATTTTTTCCTTTTTTCGTTCAAAATAGCCATCCAAATGTTTGTGTCTAGTCTTCGATCTCTATCTGTCTTTTAAGCGTGATGATAATTTATGCAAATTATTGTTCAGTTGGATCACTAACTTGGACAAGCTTTGTCCTTTATGTCTGATGTATGCAGCTTATGTAAGTATCTAATGGTGGCTTCAGGTAGGGCTTCAGTTTTCATTCTTCGGGCAAAAGTTCAAACAACTATCAAGGTATCTTTTTCCTAGTATTCTAGTCAACCAGTGAATTTGAAACTACAGCAATGTTAATTCAGTTTATCACCACAACAGGCTTGGGATCATGCTGTTGGCATGATATGCGTGCATGAAGCTGGTGGAAAGGTATATCTCTCCCGCTTTGCATATTTCCATTTGAAGTATTTCCGTTTTGTACCTCCATTTTTGCCTCTTAAAGTTGTGATATTCTTAATGACAAACGATCTTTCTGATAAGCAACATGGCAACAAGTACGAAAAGAAAGAAGTTGAACTGATCAAATCTAATACAGAAATTAGAGTGAACTTCTATTTTCGTGTAGCACCTTAAAAGTGTCTAATATAAGCAGCAGTATTGTTAATTTGGACTACATTCCGAACTACTAGGGGTGTTTTGATAAATAATTATGTGTGCATTAAAAATTCCCAAATGCTAACTAGAGCCATCACATCTCACTAATTGAATACGTATACAAGAGTAACAGACGAAAGAAAGAAAAAATGGACGTGGGACAAAAATGTGATGGCATAGATGTCATCACAAGTAATCCATCCTATTCATTAGTTGACACCTCCACTAGATAAAATTAATCCAAAGACGTTATACCCCAAAAAGAGAAAAATGATACAAAGATGATGAAAGAGAGAGAAAATGCTGGTGTTCGTACCGTCGCATTTGGTGGCTGGAACTTTGATTTCTTTGTTTTTATGGATATAGCTATTATTGAACAAGACATTTTACACACGCGGATTCTTCAGTGAAGCGTGTTACTATAATTTCGTAGAAGGCAATTCTTGATAATCTAGTGTGGATAATATGTGTATTGTACCATACTTCTAAAACTATATCTGAGCTTCCACTCTCCCATCTTTTATAGTTGACGTGTACCTCGTTTGTTATGGTTTTATAACAATGAACAATAAGTCGTAACTGTCGCTTCTCTCAGCTCTCTACCTTATACTAAACCATAAAGAGTCATGTTTGGATGATTTTTTAACTATTGTTGGAATCTCGTTGCTGTTGGATCAGCTCATTTTGACATATAAATATGTACTATTTGTATCTTTTAATAGGAACCATACATCAGAACTATGTATGGCTGTTGCGCTGTTATATCGATGATTATCTTTCAATATATGGATCCTAGATCTGTAAATTAAATTGTCTTAATCAAAGAGATTAATCCATGTTATTAGGTGACTGACTGGAAAGGGACACAAATCGACCTCGCGGCTGATGAAGGAGGACGGAGGATCATTTATCCCTCGGGTGGTGTCCTTGTTACCAATGGAAACCTACACAATCAGATCATAGAGATCATCTCTTGTGGTTCAACGGTTTGACGGTAGATGTGCTACTTCATCTACGTTCCTCATTATTTATTTCATTATTATTTCTTCTAGAAACAAAGATGGAATTAATAACAAAAGCAAAAGAAAATGATTTTTAAAAAATCTCATTATAACCAACCCATGTTAGTCTCTGTTTACATGAAATTTTGATTATATATATTGGTTGATGGCCAGCTAAAAGGCACCATTTGTAATGAAAGATGGGTCACAGGACATGGGCCCACATCTAGGGTCGCATTCTATTTGGTGACGGTGTTTAGCACCAGTAGTACCACCAAGCATTTTTCAAATTATATGAGTTGTTGTAAATTGAATATTTACTAGCCTTATGCATGGAGGCTGATAATGTAATTCGTTTAACGTTTCATAAATTTATGATAACTTAATGTCATGCAAGAAAAAAAAAATTTCATGTTAAACTATGCTGGATTCAAGGAATTGGTGTGAATGAAAAATTTCAGAGTGGATTTTCAGTTAGGTTGGTCTAGATGGTGAAGTAGCTTCGCTTGGAATTCAAAAGCTTGTTCCCTAATATGATTTATGTGCCTTCACTTGGGAGATATATATAGATATATATATATATATATATTATATCGCTAATTTTGTTGTTGTTTCTATAAATTTCACATAATTTAGCATCACCTTTGGGACTAAAATGATATAAATGGTAGAACAATACTGTTTTTACAATAACCAATCATTTTTGGACACATATCCGGATCTCGTGAATGAAGGCTTCACTTGATAAGCATAAATGATAAAACCCAACTTCATGCCATACGTGTATCACACCCTTGCAAATCGGATTGTTCCAGACATTTTATGTGCCAGGTGTTTCTTCTTCTGTATTAATGTATTATATTTCACACTACTATAGTGAAACTAATAATAATAATAATAATAATAATAACAGCTAGTTATAAAAAATAATAATTAGTCGACCGAATATGGACTCAGAAGTATCCAAGATATATAAATTGTACAAAAGTTGGAAAATGTGGTGCATGAGATTGCTTAATGCTTACAAAATAGTACCAATGGTATCTCATCCACGTACAAGCTTTGGATCTCGTATCTAAAAATAGCATTAAATTATAATACACACACACACATATGTATATTTGGCAACAAAAAATAAAGGGGGTATTGAGATAACGAAGAAATCTGTCTCATTATTCAATGTTTGTTAAACTTATTTAACAGCTTGGAACAAAAATTAAACTAACATCATAATAATTAGATAATCTACCAAACCGCAATGCATTTTTGATTAGTCAACACAAACACGTAGGCAAAACCCGTTTGGGTGCTGCTTGCCCAAGCAAACCCTAGATTTTGGACAAGTAATAACCCGTTTTAGTATATAAGATGTAAGCATGTGGTTTAATTAATTATAATCCTTTTATTATCAATGAATAATTGATAGTCAATTTAATTACATTAATTAAATGAATCGTTGTCGCCTTGATGCTGAGCATGGAGACATTAGCCCAAGATTATGGTCTTTTTCTTTTAAGGGGAAAGATTATGGTCGTTTTCAATATTGATTATGATACAGATTAGCAAAACTTGGTAATTAATTTAATTGAAGAAAAACATAACTAGTACTAAAGAGAACTTCATTTGTTGTATGTGAAACTCTTTTTACTTATTAGGAAGTGAGAAAGGCATTCAAACGAAGGTAAAAAAAGGATGAGAAAATAAAGGGGGAAAAAAAAAGTGCGACTTGACTTAAGGGTTTGAAGTTAAATTTTATTCTTAAGAAAATCAAGGATGATCTAGTGGAAGATTAATATAATAACATTTGACCATATAAACAATTATATTATATATATATATATATGTATGTATAATTTCTATGGATCATCGAAGTGAAGGGGACACTTTTCACCGTATCTTCACATGATTTGACGCTTGTTAGTTACGTCATGTATTTTACTTTGATTGTCAATGTCCAAATTAGAAAAATAACATAAAAATATTTAAGAAAACACAGTGCATAAGGTTGACAGCTGTTCAGAATGAGGTGTATTTAGGCCATCTTCAATCCAAAAATTTTATTTTAGAGTACAGAAACTCTAAAATAGAGTATATGTCACTTCAAATAACTATTTCATCTTCAACCTATTTACTCTATATCATACTCTAAAAGAAATATTCTATTTATATTCTTTTTTATAATCATTTATATATTATTTTATACTTAAATATTACTTTAAAATTTAATTAAAAAAAAGTAGTTTAGAGTATGAACAGTGATACTTCAAATATGAAGTACACTGTTCATACTCTATATTTGAAGTTCCATATAGAGTATGGGTTGGAGATACCCCCATACTCTAAATTGGTGTAAAACTCTATTTTAAAGTATGGTTGGAGATGCCCTTAACAATTAAAAATAGAAATTAAGACACGCATAGATTCTTTTTAGATTTTATTTAATTCGAATATAGTAACAGGTTCATCATTTTATATCACCAGAAATCACTCCAGAGTAACAGGTGGCACTTCCAAAAAGTTCTCATATAAAATGGTTTTGAGCTTACCCAAATTGCCCATTGATCAACTTGTCGATCTCGTTTCTTAATTTTAAATATACATAAATTTAAGAAGATTTCTATGGTATGGTTATTATCATTATTTTTTTGAAAAAAGACATTATTCTTTAGCAAAATTATAGGAAAAAAAAAAGGACATTAGTACTATAACTCCATTTTTTTAGCCGTTAGATTAGCATAAGAAACAGTATGTGCCAATATGCTTTTACTTTTAAGAGGATTTGAACTAAATCTAATAATTGAAAACATACACTGTTAATGATGTAATTGTTCGTGCGCTGAAAACCATCTATTCACAGGGGAACGAGGCACGCGAGAACTAATATGCTCTATTACCCGTGCCAATGGAGAAGATCCGTTCACCCGACGAGACCTGACTAAACCAGAGAAGTTGGGTCGCGATTATAAAAGTAGTCCCTTCTGGGGTTATCGGGCTAGCCCACTGACACTTCCGTTGAGCTGTTGATCCCCGAACTACCTCTCATTTGGGAACCTTGAGCATATCACCATCGGGTTCCAATATACAGGCTCGAGCAACACTTCCTCGACCACAGCTAAGTCCCTTGTAGGATGGTCGGCCCCGACTGCCCCTGTCATGTCATTCCGTATCGGCTGACAACCGTACCGTGCGGGTCGTGCCACACCCACTATTCCACACCACCTGACAACTGACATTTGGTACAGGTTACTGTACTTGTCCTTATCCCTACTTTGGCCCTACCCTCCACCACCTGATTGAACTGACACAGTACTAACCACCTGCATCAGCACTAATGACCTGCACCTGTGTCCCCCCATTACCCAAATGGTAAGGCACGTGGCATCCGTCTAGTAGAGGTCAAGTATCCGTACACCCGGAGCATGTCTACACGCCGGGACCACTCGAAACATAACCCATCAGGGTCACCTGAGGACCCAAACCTATGGGAAACGCCTATAAATAGAATAGTGCCTCACTCACTCAGGTATGGTCTATTTTGCCTTGCCTAAACTCTACTTCTTCACTTGCTCATCAGTGCCTCTTACTGACTTAAGCATCAGAATGCCCTTAACAGACACCCCACTGGTGTCCCATGACTCCAACGTGCTTTTCTTTTGTAGGCAACTATGCGGAACACGAGAATATAAGGCGGATCACGTCAGGTGATCTCATCTGAGGTTGTGTCAAAGATTTTTGACGTCAACATACACTATTAATATGATATCTTATCATAAAAAAAACTTTACTTTCGAGCGAGCGATGAAAAACACAAAAAAGAATTTATTAACTATTGTGTTGGAGTTGGATTTTTATAGTTTTTTTTATTAAATATTAGTTAATGTTTCCAAATGTGTATTTGATTAAAACGTAAACTAAAAATAGATTGTGATATTTGATTAGTGTAAAAATCTAAAATTTGTCAGATTTTTATGGATAATAAAGATCTTGTTTCTTTTTTCTCGTTGTTGTAAGCATTTAACAAAAAAAGAATTAATATATTATTTTAACTTAAACTAAGAAAATTATGCATTGAATTTCATGAAAATAAAAGAGAGAGAAAAAAAAAAGCAAATTTATTCTGTAGATAATGGAGTAGGAGCATTTGAAAACGAATCTCAAGAACAAAGGTGGGAGACGGACTTTCGAACGGGGCTTAGGTAAATGAAATCTCATACGTCAAGAATGTAAAGACTTTTTGTTTGTTTGTTTGTTTTTTTTTTTTTTTGGTTTCCTTTGTTGTGATCAGGAGACCTCTTCAGACAATATAAGGCGTCTGATTGCCTGACGTGGTAGGCTGTTGATGCTCGACAAAGTTGTCGTGGATTTCAATGTGGTGGTCCCACTTTTTTAACTTAGCTAACGTGTTGCATGGGGACACGTTCATAGAGTCAAGCTCCAAGCTTATCAAAACAATTAATTAAGTTATTAATCAAAGTTTAAATTCTAATTATAATAAGCACGCAGAATTTTACGGTAGCAACAGATGTTCATGGCTCGTACAATATAGGTGATCGTCATGCATGAAAGTATAATACTTATGTACACTCGTATACGTACATAATTATTATATACACATTTTACTTTCAATTAATTATGAGGTTTATCGAGTTACGAGGGACTTTATTTTACTCGATAAACTCCACGAAACAGTATAATTAGGATTCAATATATTATATAGGAAAAAGAAGGGAAAATGGGTCCGTCGTCACACTTTGATATTATTTTTTTTAAGCTCGTTATTATTCCATTCATGTTATAAAAGTCTTATTAGATTAAACTTTCACCATATATAGACTCGTTATTATTCCGTTATTATTCCATTCATGTTATAAAAGTTAGCATTTTTCAGCGTTATACTGAAAACTTAAACAACAATGCTAGAAAACATCAAACACCACTCAATAATAAAAGGTGAGTTTCACAATATGAGACTCACTAATGTGATATATTTATTTATTAGTATGATGTTGACCATCACTGACGTTCTAAAATATTTTTCATACTTAAAAGGGCGGCTTGATCCATTATTTAAGTTGGTCATAAGTATTGTTGAGTTCTCATACTGTTTTCAGTCTACATCACCAGCTTCTGAAAGTCGGAAGTCCCATATACAAATATATACACATGTATGTATTACTTTCTTTAATTTTCCTCTAGTCCGTGATATATTTTTTCAAAAATAATAAAGGGAGATAAGGAAAGTCTAAAGTCTCAACTCAAACTAATTAAAAAGAGAGAAAACAAAAGGTTGTTGAAACAGGGAAAACAAAATTTGGAAAAATCGTAATCCACTTTTAATGGCAAAACCAAACAAAAAACAAAATAAAAAGAATCAATCATTCATAAAAGGTAAACAAATCCAAATTAAAATTAGATTCATCTATTTATCTTGAAACCCCTTTCATTTAAATATAAAGTTTATATGTGTTTTCTCTTTCTGGGTTAGCGATTTGTCTATTTGAATAATTTTGTTAAGTTCCTCAATTTTATTCTAAGACCTTGAAATCACAATCTCAGTTTCTTTCTGAGCTAGTGTATGATTATCGAGTTTTACTTCTGACTTATTGTTCTTAGTGTTTGAAAATCTACAACATCTACGGCTCTATTTGAGGTGGATGCAGAATTATTATGATGCTTGTTGATACGATGTTTTCTTGAATTGAGGAACATGAATATACTTGTTGTGCTTTCTTTACCTGATTCGTCAAGAAAAGTTTTACAACTGCACTGGCTTTCTCTATAGCTTGATTAATTATTTGATAATTTTTAATAAAAGGCACATGATCAAAATGTTACCTTATTGATATAGTTGGTTATATATATTCATCGTCGCCCAATAAAAAATAATTCCATGTGACTGTTAAATAAGTGAAATTGTAACTTGCTTCCTTAATTTTTCCTAATGGATGTCGCCAAATCTAGCTAATTAAACCCGGATTACAATAGTGGTCCAAAAGTTGGAACATAAAAATTAATTTACCAATCAACTGTTTCCATCTGTTTGTCCAACAAGCAGCCAACCAAATAAAATAATACAAAATACTTGAGGATTGTTTTTTTTTTTTTTTTTTTGGTCAAGTAAATTTGATTTGTAGAGTATGCATATGTGTACATGCTATAACCAAGCATATATAAATAGTTGTCCCACCAAGATATATAGGGTGGGGACATTACCTATATGATTGGTCAACCAGCGAAATCACGTTGATGAAATAATTAAATAATATATATGCTGTTGTTTGAGGTAAGATACGAAGACGATAATGATAAGTTAGAAAATTGGTGAGTGGTTAGGAGCAATATTTGGTGATCAGGTTTTGGAGCTTCTTTGACAAAACAAACACTCACAAAGAGCCATATTCTGCAGACGCTGTGAAATCGATGTGGAAGCTATAATGGTTGCCCTAAATAGTTGCACCAAACTATAAAATCCTTGGTTTGTGGGCCTCTTATTATATATATATATATATATATACACACATACAATATATATAGATGTTTATATAGTATGATAAGGAGATGAAAATGCGTTTTACGTACGTTTAGATTTTTTTTTAATTAAATTTACTATATTTGTGAAAAACAAAGAAAAAAAAACCATTGGAGGTTATAATTACTTAATTACGTTGATGTTCTATTTCACTGAAAAGAAAAGAGCAAAGACAAATACTATTATTGTTCATGGTATTAGTATATATCCATACGACTATTAGCAACCACATGCCATAAAGTCAATGAAGTTGAGTTATTGATGTTTTGCTTGACAGTGGATCAAGGGTCAAATGTACTGATACAAAGATTATGACATATTATATATATATATATATATATATATATATATCCTTCTTTTTTCATAAGAAAACAAGAATTAAATTCTAAGAGAAGTGGTTATAAAGTAAATAATGGAAAATCTTGGTGTACGAATTATATTTTTGCCCCACCATTAAAACATGTTTTTTTATTTTTTATACCGTCGGATTAAATTTTCATGGTCAGATCTTTAAGCATGAGCACTTTTTCTTCAATATACATCAAGCAAGCACAACAAAACTCACAAGGGATTTCAAAAGGAGAAAACCTTGTGGACTTCACTGAGTTAGAATTTTCACATAATTATTGACTGAAAGAGAACTCGTGGTTTTTATAAGCTACTTGAATTCCTCATTCTCCGGAGATGTGGGACTCACCATAATGGGTACCCTTTTTTTTCAGCACTTTAATATCATATGTATGTGTGATTATAATGTGAATACTCATAAGTCTGATCATTAAAAATTTAATTCGACTTAAAAGGATAAAGAAAAAAAAAATCCACTCTACAGGTAGGACAAAAGTATTGTTTCTAGCCACAATTATTTTTTCCTAAATGATTAATAATTTGGTAGACAAAAACATTGTTGTGGTTAAATTCTTATGAACTATATAAGCTAAAATAAATCAAAATTACAACCTATTTTGATCTTGCAATATCGCTTATCTTAAACTGTGTATTTCAGGAAGCTAATTATACGAAACAGCTAATTGCATTTTCAAATATAGAAGTAACTGAAATTTGATAATAAGTTACTTGCATATATAAACTTAGGATATTATTAGATCTTAACCTCTCAAGAGAGCTTCCCCATTTCCTTGCTGAAATGACTTCTCATGCAACATAGAAACTGTGAAAATTAACAGGGAAACTTTCACAAAAAACAAAAAAAAAAAAAAAAAAAATTAACAGGGAAGAAAAATCATTAGACCTCCAATGGACCCCCTAAAAAAAAAGAAAAGAAAAGAAAAGAAATTAAGTACGATTGATGGTTGGATAAGTTGTGGGGCGATCTCGTGTTGCTCAGAGTCGTAGCCTTCTATAATGCGACAAATTAATAATCAAACTCCTTTTCACTCAAATTAATAATCAAACTCCTTTTTACTTGCTTTTGTTGTTTTCATGCGGACTAAAACCTGCAATTTGTATCTGCCAATTTAAGCAATATATAAAATGTTTCCTTCCACCAATTTCTTTTTTTTTTTTTTTGATGAAGAAAATTAAATAAATAAAAAAGTTATGATCTCTGATAAGTTGTGAAGCATATTATGAACCCATCGAAACAGCTTTTGTTTTTTCTTTTAATTAGTAGAAGAAGGAAAATAAAATCTATAACTTTTTTGTAAGTGTTTGGGAATTATATTTTTTTAAAAAAATTTTAAATAAAAAAATTGATATAAATAGTAAAAATATTAAAATAAAATTTATAATATTTAAAATAAAACTCTGATTGAAGTTTTTCAAATTTATTCAGAGAATTTTTTTTTAGAATATATAATTTTTAGTTTGGATAGAAAGTTCTTTTAAAGATCAAAAATTCTTTTGATAAATCATTTAAATACTTTTATAAGTTATTTTTAGATATAAAAAGCCAAAAATATTTTTAAAAAACTCTGCAAAACATTTCCTATAGTAACAGTACAAACAATTCTAAGAAGCCAATCATGAACAACAACTCAACAAGTTATCATGAACACCCCATATATCTTATCTTTTCGTTTTTTTTTTTCAGAAATTTTTTTTAAGTTCAAAACTTTATCCTAAAAAGTTCATTGTCAAGGGAGAAAAGAGAAAACTCTCATTATGTGCATATACAACAATAAATGCTCCTATATTTCGGCAAACACCGAACTCTATTATTGCCAATCTTCCATTTAATGCTCCTCTTTTCTTCTCACGATCATCAATTTCCCTGCATTTATTAATATTATTTGCTTTACTACTTGTTTGACCAATTCTCTTTCTTCTTCCTTAAAAAATATATATATATATATAAATATAAATAAACAAAAAAAAAACAGTCGTCCGTACAATTACTAAGAGTCAAAATCTCACGGGCATAAATACTAAATTAGCCCTCCCAGCATACAACCGTGACCACAAAAAGTTGGCAACGTGGACGGTCATCTTGTGGGGGACAAATTAGTCATTTCTCTACTGAAACGTTGCCCCTATCACTCATGTGCATAAAGTAAACGCCGTGAAGCAGTTGTGATCGATGCAATAGGGGCTTCAAAGAAAAGAAAGAAAACAAAGGCTAAAAAAGTTTCTTGAAATCTATAAATATTATTTAATAAATTTTTTTAAAAAAGAAAGCTAAAAAGTTCAAAGGGGGGCACGTGGCACTAACCCACATTGGTGACAGCTAGCTAATATGAATCCACAAAGCCAGGAGTGACACGCTCCCGCCGGAAAACTATGGCTAAAAACTTCTCTACTCTATGGAATACATATAGGAGAGATTTAAACCCGAAGAGAGAGAGAGAGAGAGAGAGAGAGAGAGAGAGAGAGATTATTATTGGAGCTTAGGATATAATATTATATATATATATATATATATGAGGAGGGTACATAATTTTCTGAAAGGAAAAGGGACACGTCGGAAAGTGATTAACAGAGGACGGCAACCGAATCCTTTTGACTTCTCATTGTTTCTCTTGCTATTTATACCAAGTACGTCCTCATACGGACCCTACATCTCTTTCTCTCCCTGTCTCTCTTAACTCTGTTTATCCAAATCTCTCTGTTCTCTCTTCCTTCATATATACATTACCCATTTAGCAAATTTATAGTTTTAATTTCCTGGCTAGCTAGGGCAAAAGATTATACGTAGCAACAAAAATTTTAACATCATGGGAAGAGCACCATGTTGTGACAAAAACGGTCTCAAGAAAGGACCTTGGACTCCGGAGGAGGACCAGAAACTTGTCGATTTTATTCAGAAACATGGCTATGGCAACTGGAGGACACTTCCCAAGAATGCAGGTACAGTAGTTGTGAACCTTAATTATTTGGCTTTCATTTTTCATGCACTTGTTTTGCATT